>OZ022499.1:76763902-77298902 GCA_963989385.1 Ctena decussata | reverse complement strand
ACACAAACTCTAAATGTCTGAGTGAGAGAAAGAAAGAAAGAGACAGAAAGACACACACACAGACAGACTGACACAGACAGACAATCAGAGAGACGCTGAGATGCCAGTTTTGTACCATGGTGACAGTAACCTTAGCTGTTGTATAAAGTTATATTTTGTTTTCATGAAAGTGTTTGGCAGGCCAGGGATCTCCACCTGTCAGACGGCCCGTTGTATCTATTGAGTCCTCGTCTTTGCTTCTTCATGGTGTTGAAATTTGATTTATGTGTTTACCGCGATGATTCATTGACGAGTTAGAGGGTTATCATGCGAACCGAACAACCAGCTAAATGTTTTGTACCACTTCAGAAACTGAGGGCGAGGTTGGGCCTGTAAAATCGATTTAAGCCCCCCCCCCCCAGTAATTCATTACTGACCGTTCCAAGGCGGTAGTTCTATTGTGGTTCTCTGTTGCCTGTTTTTGGTGTCAGAGTTTCTGTGATGTTTTACCTTATGTATGTTCTTATTATTTTTGGTTCGGTTTGGGTTGCTGAGTGGCCACCGTTCGGGAACAAGACAAGCTGCTCACTCGGTTGGCCATATGTTCTCTGTATCTTGATTATTTGTAATCTTAGTTGTTTCCAACTATGGTTTGAGGACTGGATTTGGATTTTGATTGTTTCAGTTCCTGGTCTTTGTATACTTTTTACTTTTATAAGTATCTAACAAATATGAAACACCAGTCAATAAGATATCCTTAATGAATAACAGATATCAAGGTTTCGCCATCATAACCCCTCAGACTCCCTCTGCAATTACAGCATGTCCCCTTTATTTCAGTACGTTTCGGTTTCTTGGTGTAGCTAAATGCCGCGATATATATCTATTTTTAGAACATCAATTATTTCCACAAAAAGTCGTTTATTTCTTTAAATATTATAAATTTCTTATTATCGTCAAATAAAATTTGCGAGGTTTTGATTATAAAGTCGAAATAGTAACACTCAAGGAAACTAATCTCATTTAATAAAGCTATAAATGGAAATAACTGATAACTGCTAGTGTATTGTATGAGGTGTACTGGATTGACAAACAATGCTTTTAGATGTATAATCAATGGGGAATTTGGAGATTACCAGTGGTCTTGTATGGCATGCAAGGCAACAGAGCCAACACTCCAGAATATACAGGAAGTACTGGGAGAAATGAAGATTAGACAAGAGGAGAGAATTGCTCGAGTAGAAGAGAAAATTCAGCTTATGGAGACGACAAACAAAGAGGAAATCTCAAAGCAAGTCCAAGATGCTAAGCAGGAAATGACCAGAGAAATCAAGGAAGACGTTATCACTTTAGTGGACCAAAGAAATAAGGAATATGAGGATAGGAGAAGGAGAGAACTCAACATAGTGGTATACAACTTGCCAGAGGGCAGCTTTCAGTCAGGGCTGGAAAATAAAAAATTTGATGAGAATTCTTTTAAAGAAGTTGTTGGGTGTTTGGGTATAGAAAATTTAGAAATGGTCACCCTTTACAGGTTGGGTAGGAGGGTCCCAGGAGTTGACAAAGCAAGAGTGTTGAAGGTCATACTTGCAAACAGGCAACAAAGAAAGTACATTTTGGATAACGCTAAGAACATTAAGGAGAATGCTCAGGATAAATACAAAAGGGTGGTAATTACCAGAGATTTGACAATAGAGCAAAGGAATGAGAGGAAAGATAAATTTATAAATAAAAAAGGACAAAAGCCTGAGGCAGGAAATGACCCTCAAAATGAAAGAAGACTAGCAAGAAATGTGGAAGAAGGTACCCCACTAATGCAAGAAGAAGAGAGGATGGAAACAGAAAGTCCAGCTGTTCCTCATGGGGCAGAAGGCCCAGCAGTGTCACACTTGATAGGCAACTTGTCAACAGAAGGATTGGGGCATCTTGATACTTCACTGCATATGAATCTACTGGGAGAGGGAAATTCCGACTAGTCAGGATCCTTATCTGTCAGACACAGTAATAGGAGATGAGACCATACTAGGGGGTTTGATGCCTCACAGACATATGGTGACACTACTGCACAAAGAGGTGATGCAGCACTAGTAGGTAATGGGCAAAGTAATGTCAATACCAACAGTTTATTAACCGAACCTACATCTCCGGATGTTGCAAGAGACTAGGGGCTTAGTTTTACTTTTAGCTCAGAGAGCCATACAAGTACCAGTTCCCACCCCCTTAGAAATAGAAACAAACGAAAGGAAAATTGCGACAAGAATTTGACAGTGATGTACACCAATGTAGATTGTTTGACTAAAGAAAAGAAAACTGAAATTGAAATTTATATTCAAAATCGTAAGCCAGATATCATTGGATTGGTAGAAATATACCCTAAACACTCTTCCATGGGTTTTGTTCCAAGTTTTTATCAGCTGGAGACGTACAATAGTTTCTTCTCGGACTTGGAAAAGGGTCGGGGAGTGGTGTTGTACTGCTCAGATAGATTAAATGCAATTGTTTTGGATGTTTTTGACTATAATGAGTCAGTTTGGTGTGCAATACAGCTTAGGGGTGGGGATAGGTTGCTTGTGGGATGTATTTATCGATCCCCAAATAGTCCACGTGAGGATATCTTTAAGTTGAAAAGGTTGCTTTATACTGCTGTAGGGAAAAAATACTCTCATCTTCTTAATTATAGTAGGTGATTTTAATTTTAGAGAAATAGATTGGGTTCGTCAACGTTCAACTGCTAATGTAGAAGATTCGTCCACGAAGTTTGTGGAGATTTTAAGGGACCTTTACCTTACCCAACATGTAAAGGAGTGTACTAGGTACAGGTGTAATCAAACACCATCACTATTGGATCTAGCAATAACTAATGAAGAAAGAATGATTGAAGATCTGGAATATCTACCCAGTTTCGGTAAAAGTGACCACCTTGTGTTATCTTTTAGTTTTATATGTTACACTGAGGCTCAGCCAAGGTCTGGGCCTCGATATAATTATTTTAGAGCAAATTACAATGAAATGAATAAAGATATTTCTGAGTGCAATTGGGAAGAAAAGTTCATGGATAAGGACGTGTGTGGCGCTTGGAGTGACTTTGCTGAAACCATTATTAAATTTATAGAAAAACATGTACCAGTGAGTAGAGTTCATGACAAGCGTTCAGGCCCTTATGCTGATAGAGATGCGATAGCTGCTGTTAGAGCCAAGCGTAAGAAGTGGGCCAAATACGTTCACTGTAAGAACGTGGGAACATATAAGGAGTATAAAATAGCCAGGAACAATGTCACCTATGAAATTAGGCGCTCGAAATACCAGTATGAGAAGAATTTATCGGAGAAAATCAAGTCTGAACCGAAGCTCTTCTGGAGATATGTAAGTGACAAATCCAAAACTAAGGTTAATGTTGGGCAGTTGATGACAGTAAAAGGGGAACTCACAAGTACAGACCAAGAAAAAGCTGAAGCTCTAAATAAGTACTTCGCTACTGTCTTTACAATTGAGGACCAAACTAGGATGTCCCAATTTGCTGATAGGAATTTCCAGCACCCGCTCGAGGACATAACTATTAATGAAAGTGTAGTCAGGAAGACCATAGGATCAATTAAGCCCTCAAAATCGCAAGGACCTGATAGAATACATCCAAAAATGGTTAAGGAATGTGATGCCCTTGTCAAACCCCTAACATATATTTTTAAGAAATCTTTGGCGGAGGGGAAATTACCTACACAGTGGAAAAATGCCAATGTAACCGGGGTGTTTAAGGCCGGCAGTAAGTCTAAACCGGAAAACTATAGACCAATTAGTGTTACGTCAATTTGCTGTAGGGTTTTAGAACGAATTATAAGGACCGAACTAATCGAACATTTAACAGCAAATAACCTACTATCAGAATTTCAGCATGGTTTCAGGAAAGGCTACTCCTGCGTCACACAGCTCCTAGAATGTATTGATGACTGGACTGAAGCCATTGATAATGGTGAGCAGGTTGATGTGATTTACCTTGACTTCAAAGCTGCCTTTGACAAAGTCCCTCACAGGCGATTGCTTGTCAAGTTATATGCATATGGAGTACGGGGTAGGGTGTTTGAATGGATTAAGGACTTTTTGGCAAATAGGAGACAGAGGGTAGTCGTCAGTGGGGCTGAGTCTGATTGGACTGATGTTCTAAGTGGGGTACCGCAGGGTAGTGTGTTGGGTCCAATCCTTTTCCTAATCTTCATAAACGACTTGCCAGATATAAGGAATTGTATTTTGCGTTTATTCGCTGATGACACCAAAATGTATTCAAGAGTAAGGAGTCCTGATGACAAAATTAGAATGCAGGATAACATTTTTTCAGCATGTGACTGGTCAGACACTTGGGAAATGCAATTCAATGTTAATAAGTGTAAATACTTACAGTTGGGTCATTCTGACCCAGGGGAATCCCAAGTTGAATATTTCATGAAGGAAAAGAACGGGCAAATTAAATCAATACAGCAAGTTGTCACAGAGAAGGATTTGGGTATCCATTTTGATTCTGATTTTAAGTTTAGGACCCATATTAGCGAGAAAGTCAACAAAGCGAACAGAAATTTAGGCCTGATCTGTAAAACATTTACATACATGGATAAAGAAATGTTTTTAACCCTGTATAAGGCCATTGTGAGGCCTCACTTGGAATACGCTACAGTCATATGGTCCCCATACTATTTAAGGGATATAGCTGAGATAGAGAGTGTACAGCGTAGGGCAACTAGAATGGTTGGTAACTTAAACCACCTTCCGTATCAGGAAAGGCTCAGGGAATTAGGGCTTCCCACCCTGGAATACAGACGGGAACGTGCTGATATGATTGAGTTATACAAGATCATGCACTGTGTCGACAAAGTGAAAGGAGAAAAAGTTTTCCGTAGGAACACATACCAACGTACCAGAGGACACAGTCTAAAATTATTCAAGGATAGGGCAAGAACGGAGGTCAGGAGGGGTGTGTTTAGGTCCCGGGTGGTTGGGCCCTGGAACTCTCTTACAGAGGAAGTGGTTACAGCACCCACTCTTAATTCTTTTAAAGCACGTCTTAATAAATTTTGGTCATCCCATCCCCATAAGATCAGTGCATCCTGCTACAACTAGTAGCATCTGGAAGCTATCATTTTGAAAACTACCGGTCTGATAAAGCATATAATAAAGGGCCTAAGAAACTATTAGTTTATGTGGTGGACATCCACATTTGGCCTCGGAACAGTGTAAACAGTGTAAACAGTGTAAAAATTTCCCGGTGGCGAGTGGTGGGTTTCATACCCCCGAAATTGCAACAATTCGCTTTTTTTGTCTTAAAGCTAAATCTGTTGGAAAAGACTTTTGTAGCAGAAATAGTTCATATAATTCTCAATATCTATAACCAGAAAAATCTAGAATAACACTTTTGCTTATATCTCAAATGTCTCCACTAAAATTTCCGGTGGTGGGTTTTGAGCACGGGTGCGGATGCGGGTGGTGGGTTTCATACCCGATCTTTCAAGAGTGATCGACAACCCGGCTTATGGTCCATCGAAGGTTTTAGAACTTGCTTTACCAGTGCGCATGCTCTATTTGTAATTTATAACAATCATGGCTGACAAAGGCAAAGGCCCTAATGGGCCTAGCCAAAAAGTCGTGTCTATGAAGTTGTTTGCGACTTGGGAGGTTGAAAAGTCATCTCCAAATTGTATACCAAGGTAAGTTAGAATGGTTTCTATATTTTTTTTATAAGATCAGCATCTTATGTGAGATTAATACAGCAAATTTATGGCCAGTCTTTCGACTTCATGCTGAATGAGATCATCAAAGGTGCGATCTCGTTCAACATTCAGTATACTTTCTTTCTATATATACTGCTACACCCTCTTTTCAGAGTTTTATGAGCAGGTGTTGCAGGATGAAAGCCATGTAGCTACAGTAGGTACGAATCTTTAAACGGCACAGATGACTGAGGGTCTCAATGGGGTTTACTGATTAGTGAATTTGGGCCCCTTGATTAGCGAAATTTGAGAGGAAATTTTACCGATTAGCGGCATCCCTTCAAACGAGTGCTTCGCGTAAATTTTTCTTAATTTTAACTGCCTAGAATTTGAGTTTTTGATAGATTTGATCAAAATAGTGCAAAAACTCATCAAGATATCGAGCAGTGATTATATATGGTTGATGTACCTGTTTTCGGGGTGCGCCAGAATTCGGGGTATCATGATAGATTATACCACTTTCTTGTCAGGGACCTCTAAAGATGATTATTTTTTTGCAAACAGAAAGTTGAATCAGTATGTTTCATCATACACTAATTGACACGCGACAGCACGTTAGTTGTGACGTCATCCATGACGTCGTTGTTAGTGACCGCGGAAGCGGCCATATTGGAAACGCTGTAAAGCTTATGGAAAGTACCGACGAAGATGACACGGTGTTTTATTCAATTATGAACTTTTATTCCGATAATTCAAAGATCGTTTCTACAGCCTAAAGAATTGCAGGTCTCATGAAAACAATTGTTATCATTAGGATCTACAGCTGATGCATTTTGAAGGCGACTTCTTTAACGTACCCCGAAAACTTGGGCAGGTTCGGGGAGCAGATTCAGTCGAGCATCTGTTTGGATTTGATCAAATATGTAAACACTGTGACATGCGGACATGAAATGTAAGTTACAAATTACTTAACACGTATTTTTATGTACACACTGACCATCAGTTTTTTATTTTTGTGTATCACACAGTTTTTATGTTGCGAGCAAATGTTAACACCCCGAAAACTGGTACAGCCATCATACATGAAGCTTTTTATGCCTCCGCCATTGGCATGGCCGGGGGCATATAGCGTTTTGGTCGTGCATAAGTGTGTACGTTATTACGTACGTACATCTGTACGTACGTACGTGATCCTGTTAGACTCAGGTTAAGATTTTTGTCCGAGGTAGATTTCAGGGTTCCTATTATTGTAGCAACTTGAAATTTTGTATGGGGATTTATATAAATATGTACAACATGAATATACAAGAATGAAGGTATGATGATCCATATATCACGGTCCACTGACTTCGGACTTAGGCCAAAATTTGCAAGGTTAAGATTTTTGTCCGAGGTAGATTTCATGGTTCCTATTATTGTAGGAACTTGAAATTATGTATGAGGATTTATATACATATGTACAACAGGAATATACAAGAAAGAAGGTATGATGATCCGTATGTCACGCCTGATGGTCCACTGACTTCGGACTTCGGCCAAAATTTGCAAGGTTAAAATTTTTGTTCGCGGTAGATTTCATGGTTTCAATTATTTTAGCAACTTGAAATTTTGTATGAGGATTTGTATAAATATGTACAACAGGAATATACAAGAAAGAAGGTATGATGATCCATATGTCACGGTTCACTGACTTTGGACTTAGGCTAATTTCGCAAGGTAATTTGGCACGGTACAGGGCGTCTGTTAACGGGCGTATGGCCGTATATTACGCTCAGGATTTGCTCCCGTATGTCAAGAAATGGGACCTCTGGCGTCTGGCATACGCCCGATAATTGTCACATATGGCCGTTTGATCTTGTCCCGACGTATAAAATATCGCCACTATCTTTAAAATTCTAGCATGTGTCATAATTAATAGGATTAACGCAGGTGTCAGCCAGACGAAAAGACCGCCTACGGGCCAATTTAGATTGTCCGTATGGAGCACTGAACCAGGTAACACACATGTCGGACCGCCTACCTGTCAAAAACAATTATCAAAATAACGCCCACTCGTAGATTCAACCCCTTACGGCAGTCTGCAAAACAACTTATCAAATCACGATGACTGAGCTTTTTGGATGAAAGGTGTCCATCTATTTTTACGATCGCGAGAATGTAACTGACCTGTATGTGTAAGGCGTATTCCGACTTCAAAAGTTTGTGAATGTGTCCATAATACATGAATACTGAAGTATGTATTGACAAACTCTATCCGAAGTTTTTAAGAACATAACATTCATATTAACACTTGCCCTTACATCGAAGGTCTTGTCATGATCCATACTGTCGTCAATGGAGTTTTTAGGAATACGAACTTCTTCCGTGAAAAGTGTTGATTCAAAGCAAAGATACACTGTTAATATTAATAGTCGCTATTTCCGACGTGTTATGGTCTATGCTCTGGTACTATACACTGTTTTGATAGTAAGTAAGCAAGTAAGTAAGTAAAGACTTTATTTAACGAGGGTGACAACATTTAGCAAGTTAACTAATCTTCCATGAGGCCCTCAAAAATACATACAAAATACACAGGACAAAAATAATATGGAAAAAAAGAAAAAAGAAAAATGAACAATTAAAATGTCACAAATCAATATGTATGTACAGGCAACTCAAAATGTGTTTGCAGTGATGAATACAGCATGTATCTGTGTAAATGCATGTATGCATGCATGATACCCATATACAAGAAGATAGAAACCCTGCAACATTGCACAACACTGCAAGCATGAAAGAAGAATACAAATTAGAACACACAATATGATGAACATTCACAAGTAAATATAAAGATATATATAATACAAAAAAACATATACCAACAATAAAAGATTAAAAGACACTTGCAAGTAAAATAATGAAATTAAAATATTACAAGAGAAAAAAAAAAATGTCTAAGACTGACTGAGTGATCATTTTCCTCTCTTGAAGAGATTTCAGCACCTATACAATTTAAGTAACTAGCCACTTTAAGCATCTTTTATGAAAAATTTCTAGGGTATGAGAGCTCTTAACTTCAGATGGCAAGCTATTCCAAATTAAACATCCTGAATATCTCATGCTCTGCTTAAAGCATTCTGTTCTTGGCTTTGGTGGGACAAAACATCCTGATGTTGCTGATCTAAGATTAATTGTTGTATTTTGATTGTTACGTAACTTAAAGTTTTCACCAATATATGTAGGTGTAATATCATGATACACTTTAAACATGAATTTGGCTTTTCTTAGAAACAAGCGATCATAAAGAGACTGAATTTTTAAATATTTCATAGCTTCATGGGAATCATCAACACTGTAATCAAGAATGACACGGCATGCACGTTTTTGTAGTCTGAAAATCTTTAGTTTGTTAGAATCTGAAGTACTTCCCCACACAATATTGCAGAAATCAATATGTGGCTGGATATATGATTTATAAAACTGTATGGGATGTTCTAGAGATAAGAAAGCCTTGATTTTTGAAAGAAGCCATATACTGGATGCAATTTTCTTCGATAAATGTTTAATATGATCTGACCACATTAAATTGTTATCCACAAATACACCTAAGATCTTATCACTTGATATTTTGTTTGCAAAGTGTCGTTATTGTAGTTAAGGTTAAGACTATCAGTGTTTAGTCTTTGTCGTTTCTGGTTAGTTGTTACAAGCATAACTTTAGTCTTCGCTGAGTTTAGCACCATACCATTACTTCTACACCAGATGTGTAATTCATTTAATGCAAGCTGCAGATTCTGTTCAATTGTATCTTGAGAAGTATGAATATTATATAAAGTTGTATCATCAGCATACAAGTCTGTACTTACACTGTTTGTATATAAAGGAAGATCATTTATGAAAAGTAAAAATAACAGAGGTCCTAAGATGGACCCTTGTGGTACACCGCATGAAACTGGCTTAAAGTCAGATATGCAATTATTAACTGATACTTGCTGTTGTCTGTGCATCAAGTAGGAATTGAACCATGAAAGAGATTCATTTTTTATGCCATACATTTCAAGTTTAGTCATTAGAATTTCATGATCAACAAGATCGAAGGCCTTCTTGAAATCAACTAGCACAACCCCTATCATCTTACCATTGTCAATTGCATTTAGCCACGAATCAACCATATGAGTAAGAGCTGTTTCACACGAGTGATGTGACCTAAATCCCGACTGAGTTTGATGAAGTAGATTATTTTCATTTAAGAAGCTTGTAAGACTGTCTGATACATGCTTTTCAAGAACTTTTGACAGTACAGGCAAAATTGAAATTGGGCGGTAGTTATTGACTTCATCGTGTGGACCATTTTTGTGAAGTGGTGAAACTTTAGCCTCTTTCCACTTATTTGGAAATGAAGAGGTATTGATACTGCTATTACAAATGAAGGTAATGTCACCAGCTATATATGGTGCTGCAAGTTTAAGTAGTCGTGGGCCAATATTATCAGTTCCTGTTGCTTTGCTCACATCTATATTTAACAAATATTTCAAAACTTTAACTTTTTCAATGCTGGGGATTTTAAAGTTTGTATTGTCCGAAATCTTGCTTTGACAAAATTCTTTAAGTTTATCGTGGCTCGAATTACTGATAGGCTCCTTGATCTTAGCAGCAATATTGACGAAAAAGTTGTTAAATGTATTCACAATTTCAGTTTGGTCTTCAGTATAGGAGTCTTGACCAGTATTTATTGACAATATATTTGACTGTTTACGGCAACCTTTGCCAGCACCCACTTCCTGAAATATCTTAAAAATACTTCCTGGCTTATCTTTGTTAGTCTCTATGTATGTTTGATACTTGTCTTGTTTGGCCTTACGTATCAAAGTAACAACCTTATTTCTCCAGTATTTATATTGATTTTCATTTCCTAAGGATTTATGTCTGTCCCTACATTTAATAGCATCTAGTATATCCGATGTTATCCAGTCATGCTGAATTTTACGCTTGACCCTATGTTGTTTTAATGGTACATTTTTGTCAACAACCTCCAAAAACAAGTCGGTCCATACTTCCAAAATATCATTAGTATCATCAAAAAGCTGTATAACATCCCAAGGAACAGCCTGAAGATCAGCGAAGAATTTCGTTTCATCAAAATTTTTGAAAGATCTATAAGATATAGTGAAATGGTTGCCTTTAATTGGATGGACATGCATTTTACGCGTAAAAAATATTGGAAAATGATCACTCAGTCCAATCTTTGGTACATCTAACGAGTTTACATTTTCTGGGCAGTTAGAATATATATGGTCAATAAGTGTATTGGAGTCATGTGTCACCCTAGTAGCCTCTGAAACTAGCTGAGTTAAACCAAATGGTTCCATGTAATCTAGCCATGCTTTATTAATTTGACTATTCAAGAGATCCCTGTTTATGTCCCCTAGCATATAAATTTCTTTTTCTTCTTTTAAAACATTCTCAAGACAGTCCTCAAACAATTCATTCCATATAACACCAGCATTTGGAGGTCTGTATATTTGACCAACCAGAAAAGGTTTGCTTTTTACAGGTTTCACTTCTAACCATATACATTCTAACCTTTCACTTTCAAGATCAGACCTTTGCTTACAACAGACTCCATTTTTTTACATATATCAATAGCCCACCCCCAGTATTTTCTTTACGATCCCTACGAAAGGGTGCTTGATATCCATTGATTTCCAAAAAGGGATCAGGATGAAAAGCGTTCAGTTTTGTTTCACTCAAACCTAAAATTTGAATTTGGTTGTGTTCAGAGGTTAACAAAATTCTAATTTGATCTGTTTTATTACTTACACCTTGAATATTTATATGCCCGATCCTAAAACCTTTACATTTGAGACCCAGATTTATCAGACTGTTTGCTGGCTGTTGATTTGCAGCAAAGGAATTATTGAAACTGAGGTGAGATTCTTGCAGACTATGATTAGCTTCTGACTGTTCACTGCTGATGTTGTCTATCGCTAGTTCATCCCTACTGTTATTAATATCCGCCCTAATATCAGTCATTATAACATGATTTGCGCTCACATCAGAGTAAAAGCTAGCATGTGAATCATTAACTAAAGTAGGTGTATCATGCATAGTTGTACTATCTGTTCCTACAGAGGAGGGCCTCATGGACTGACTAACAATAACATTATCATTCAAATCATGTGAGATAATAGAGGTCACACCCAGGTCTAAAGATTCACCTGCAAAATCATGTTGATAGTTAGTTTGTCCTAGTTTTGATGAATCAGGCTTAAACATCTCATCAAATGAATTATCCGTGAGATCTGAGCCATGGTAGTCACTTGAAATACAATGTTCACTCAAACAACAACTGTATGACATATTACATTCTGTACATAAGGTATTCAAAACTGAAAATTTATTTACACTTAAAGTATGATTGGCATCATTGCCGAGTCCCTAATGATTTCCACATCGCCTGGATTTATGGCCGTAGTAGCCACAATGGTGACATTTCAGTTGTCCCACATGTTTACAGTCCCTTGTTTCATGGTTATTTTCACCGCACTTGGTGCAAGGAAGCTTGCTTACGTCTCCTTGTCGCAGGTAGTTTGTCTGCTGAGTTCTGCTTGGTGGTGATTTACCTCTTCTCTTACTAGTGGTGAATACACACTGGGAGAAATCCTCCACTATATTCACCTTGCTATTTATAGTGCCTACTAACCGCCTCACTCCAGTGTCAGACAAGTGGATACTGTCCCATGCATAATACCTGTTGATTGCGTCCCCTTTTCTATTGAAAAATGCTCCGTGAACATCTACCATCTCCAACTTATGGTACTCTGCTAGACCGCGGATAATATCATTGACGTCAGTAGTGTCCACATCCCCTCTTGGACAAGAATTTACCATGAGGATTCTGCACTGGCTGTTTTCCTTAATGTGAAGCAGCAATTGTTCATACTTTTCTTCAAAGTATTCTATGTCTGTTCTGCTTGAAGCGTCATTGCCCCCTACATATATAATGGCATGGGAGAACTGATGAAGATCATAGACTGCTAATTCATTCAGCACAGTTTCAACTTTTGCTCCTGGAATGCCATGCTTGTAGACATTATCTTTTAGGCCGTTCTTGTTAATTCCCGATATTAAAGAGTCTCCGATTAACAGAATCTTTTTAGGTGATGTCTGTGACTGTAGTGAAGTTCTTGGCCTTGGCACTGGACGTGATCTAGTTGTGGGTTGACTTGCACTACTTGAAGCACTTGAAGATGGACAAGGTCTTGGTGTCTCATGCAGCTTAGGTCCTGGTGTAGAGGTTAATCTTATATTGTCTCCTGTAAATGAATGGTTTAAATCTTGGTTTGATTGAATTTCATCAGCAGACTCATCCTGACTGATTGTATCCGGAGCATTTTGGTCAGCAGCATTTTCATAATCAGATTTTTCCTTGGTTTCGCCGATATAAGTTTCACTGACAGTCTGATAAAGGGGGTCAGAGGCTTGTGTAACTAGTTTGTTAACTTCAGCTGTCAGTTTCATCACTTGTCCCTGTAAGGTGTGGATCATATCCATCAAAGTTGAGATATTCCTTAGGACTGGAGAATCTGATGCAGAGGTTGTCTCCAGTAGTCCCAATATCTGGGTCTGTGTATTGTCTGATTGGTGAGTTGAGCTAGACGCTGTATGCTCTGCACTATCATTAGCTTGACTGTTCACAAAAGAATTTGTTTTGTCCACAAACTTTTTATACATATTCATTGTCATTTTCCTAAAGCTGTTTTCCTTCCAAGTTAAGTGACCAGGTCCTGTGGCAGTTATGGAGAGGTCACTTCTGTCCACATGGATATGACATTTTTTACCCTGAATGTGTGTTTTAAGTAAGAATTTGCTGACATCATCTCCTGGAGTATTGAATTCTTTCTCTAGAACTGATAGAATTGTCTTAAAAAGTGGCTTTGTATAGAAATGTATATGTGTTGAACCCTCTGACGGAATAACACGATAGAATACACTGTTGAATGGATCACCTGTTTCAGAACTGTAATCAGCACCAGAAGGCATAATATTTGAGAACCCTGAAAGTTCAAATGAACTTTCATCTGAAGTGGATTCAGAGTGATCATTTCTTCTATCCAGAGTTTCTCCCTGTGGTAAAAGGGACTGAGAATTTGATGACTGCTGACTTCCATTCAATACTGTATCTGTAGATTCTGCCGCCATGATTACTGAATTCCAGCTACTATATAACTTCTTGCACGACAAAAACTTCTTTTCAGAATAACACCATAATTTCAGAAATATTCACACTAAGATTCCATAATCCAATTTACACAGAAATATTACTTAAATTCCAATTAACGGTACCACTGAAAATACTAAATTCTCCTTTATTCAATAACTTTACTTTTCGCAACACACATACAATGCACGCATAAACTTTTCTTTCCCAGAATAACCCTATAATTTCAGTGTCATTCACACTGAAATTCCATCCACATATGGAATTCGCACAGAAATTTACTTAAATTCCTAACATATCACTGAAAATAATTATTTATTCCCCTTTATTCAATACTTTAACATCACAAAAACACATTAATATACTCTATATGACTGATTTTTCACTGCAAATTTATTACTTCATTAATTTATTCCAATTACTGGTAGGAAAAGAATATATCACAGGATTTCGAAACAGATGTTTTTAACACTAAATAGGACAGAATTCACTTTAATATATTCCAGATATTTGAATATATAAAACCTATAAATAGGTCTTATCACCTCATTTCTGTAGAACACTTTTCCCCAGCAAAATGCACTAATACAAAATTTTCCACGGTAATAATCCAGAATAACAGAAGTTTCTAATTTGGACAGATTGTACTATACCAATCAGGTAGGTATACCAAAAAGAGAAAAAACAATTTTTTTTTTTTTTTTTGGTTATTGTTGTTTTAAATCAAATCTTTTGTTTCCTAATTAGGTTAATAATTCCTATTCCTAATTAGGCCAGTTCCCTTTGATCTTAGGTGTAAATTAATTACAGTCTTGAAAATCATGTATCAAGCAGTTAACACACACAATTTCTCAGCAGGTAGACTGCATGATAGATAAATTGTATCCAAAATTAGCATGTGTTGAGTCACAAAGTCATATAATACAGCTTCTCCATGCTGCAACAGCTCCTTATCACAGTATGTGGTCCAGCTGACCTTTAATCAGAAGCATAAAGTTCCAGAACTTATGTAGCCTCACAGCATGTGATGTAAGTGAAATTCCTTTAAATTTCACCTATTTTGATTAGAATAAACCTTTAAAATTAGATTTTTAAAAAATCTAATTTCATGTTTGAATCACTTAAGTCAAGATCTACATGGTGATATAAAATTTATCCAAAAGTCATGAATTATTCCTGCATAAATTGACAAAATGCCAGAGCACAGTTTTGCATGTCTGCTCTCTTCGACTGCTAAACATGTATTAATGGTACTCTTAAAATACGAATCGTAAAATCTGCGGAAATTGTTTACAGTGTGCAGGATTTTCTTTAGCTCACCTGAGCTAGCGGCTCTCGCAGGGGAGGGTGGGGGTGGGATGGCTTAAAGGATAGACCGGCTCCGTCGGTCCACAATTTCAAACAACTTCTCCTCTGAAACCACTGGGCCGATTGTAACCACATTTCATATGTAGCCTTCAGGAGACTTAGGAACGAAAAGTTGTTCAAAGGGTCCTGGTCACATGACCAATATGGCTGCCACACCTATATATGGTATCACCAGCTACCACCCTGAGCCCATGATACACTGCGTGGATTTTCTTATATAGATAGAAAATAATAATTGGATATGTGTCCCGATGGGAGTGGAGCCCGCGACTCCCTGCATGGAGGTGGTCATGGTCGGGCGATGGTGCTGAGCCACTTTCAGTGCCGAGGCGTCATACTCATTTGGATGATGGAAGGGCAAGGGCCTATTTTCACTGAAATACTGTTTCAAAGAGCCAATAAATCCAAAATAACCATCCAGCCCTGCATGAAAGGCAACATTAGTATACATGTACATTAGTACAGACAGTCCGCTGCGCGCACGCATAAATGAAAACTAACACAAACTTAAAACTCTACAAAGGTATGCCATGACCACGTACGCACGCTGAACCGAAAGACAAAGTGCCAAGCTGTTTCTCCCCGATGGACTGATAAGCACATGTATGCTGTTTTAGTATGTATTATACGGTGGTATTTTGCGGGTAGATACTCACACTTCTGTGTCAATTTGAACCTCACTATGATGTGTTTTGAGGGAGCAAATTTAACTATTCATGATCAAGCTGGCCGCCACGCCCATATATGGTAAAAACCCTTCAAAAATCTTCCTTTGCAGAGCTGAAAGGCCTATGACCTTGAAACTTGGTATGTGGCATCAGGCATTCGAGCCCATCATATTATATACAAATGATGACCGTAGGTTGACCTTGACCTAGTTTACGACTTGGTCAGCTTCATTATGTTATGCTTTTATTTGGGAAAATGGTTAAACAGTGGATTTTTCAGAAACTATTTAAGTCTTAGGTATAATATTTGGTATATATGGTTAACTGAATGACCAGATGAAGACATTATGTCGCTTAAGGTCAAGGTCATTCTTTGACCTTTGTTCAAGGGAGATTCTGTTGCCTGTCATCATTTTCATACATCTTCTTTTTTGAAGCAACTGGGCCGATTGAAGCCATATTTCATGTGGAGCCTACCTTGATCGGGGGAACAAAAGCTTGATTGGGATATCTGAGTTATATAACCAAGATGGCAGCCACGCCCATATATGGTAAAAACCCTTCAGAAATCTTCTCCTCCAGAACCGAAAGGCCTATGACCTTTAAACCTGGTATGTGGCATCAGGCATTCAAGCCCATCATAGTTTATACAAATGATGACCGTAGGTTGACCTTGACCTAGTTTACGACATGGTCAACTTCGTTATGTTATGCTTTTATATGGGAAAATGGTTAAACAGTGGATTTTTCAGAAACTATTTAAGTCTTAGGTATATATTTGGTATATATGGTTAACTGAATGACCAGATGAAGACATGTTGCTTAAGGTCAAGGTCATTCTTTGACCTTTGTTCACGGACACTGAGATTCTGTTGCCTGTCAACAGTTTCATACATCTTCTCCTTTGAAGCAACTGGGCCGATTGAAGCCATATTTCATATGGAGCCTACCTAGATCGGGGGAACGAAAGCTTGTTTGGGGTATCTGAGTTATATAACCAAGATGGCAGCAACGCCCTTATATAGTAAAACCCCTTCAGAAATCTTCTCCTCCAGAACCGAAAGGCCTATGACCTTGAAACCTGGTATGTGGCATCAGGCATTCGAGCCCATCATAGTTTATACAAATGATGATCGTAGGTTGACCTTGACCTAGTTTACGACATGGTCAACTCCGTTATGTTATGCTTTTATATGGGAAAATGGTTAAACAGTGGATTTTTCAGAAACTATTTAAGTCTTAGGTATATATTTGGTATATATGGTTAACTGAATGACCAGATGAAGACATTATGTCACTTAAGATCAAGGTCATTCTTTGACCTTTGTTCAAGGTCGCTGAGATTCTGTTGCCTGTCAGCGTTTTCATACATCTCCTCCTTTGAAGCCACTGGGCCGATTGAAGCCATATTTCATATGGAGCCTACCTAGATCGGGGGGACGAAAGCTGTTTGGGATATCTGAGTTATATAACCAAGATGGCAGACATGCCCATATATGTTAAAAACCCTTCAGAAATCTTCTCCTCCAGAACCGAAAGCTCCTCCAGAACCGAAAGGCCTATGACCTTGAAACCTGGTATGTAGCAGTAGGCATTCGAGCTTATTATAGTTTGTACAAATGATGACCCTAGATTGACCTTGACCTAATTTACGACACAGTCATTTTTGGGATGTTATGCTTTTGTATGGGAAAAGCTTAAACAGTGGATTTCTCATGAACGATTTATGTCTTAGGTATAATATTTAGTGTATATGATTAACTAAATGAGCAAATGAAGATATTGTGTTGCTAAATGTCAAGGTCATTCTATGACCTTTGTTGAAGGTCACTGAGATTCTGTTGCCTGTCAACATTTTCAAACATCTTTTTCTCTGAAGCCACTGGGTTGTTTGAAACCATATTTCATATGGAGCTTTGGTCAAAGGAACCAAAGTTTGTTCAGATGGTCATGATCACATGACCAAGATGGCAGCCATACCCATATATGGTAAAAACCTTTCAAAAATCTTCTTCTCCAGAACAAAAGGCCCAATGACCTTGTGGCATGGTATGTAGCATTGGGGACTCGGGGCCCATCATAGTTTATACAAATCATGACCATGCATTGAAATTGGCCTAATTTATGGCAAGGTCAACTTTGGTACGTTATGCTTTTATTTGGGAAAATGCTTAGCCTAGATATAATAATTGGAAAATATGGTTAACTAAATGAATACATGAAGACATAATGTCATCGAAGGTCAAGGTCATTTTTTGAACTTTGCTCAGGGTCACTGAGACCTTAAAATCAAATATGCACTCCTTATAAACCACTGGTTTCAAATTTGTAACAAATGAGCGAAATGACAAATTGTGTCTGTTGACAGAAGGTGTCAGGTGAGCTACAGGACCATTGGTCCTCTGGTTTGTCTGATCCCAGGAAAGCTTGTGAATTTTGTCATTCGGTCAGGTCAATTTTATTCCCAATTTTTGGATTTTGTCTAAAGATTTTTCCCAATTTTGACTAGGGGCCTTTACCCAAAAATCCTGGATAAAGCACTGCAGTTCTCAGTAATATTCATAATTAAAATGCAGGTATCTCTCTTAAATTCATATATCTCTATTTAAGAATAAAATAGAGATATACACAAATGTATGCATTTCACATGCAGAGTGACAGATATCTATATTTGAAATACATATCTGCATTTAAAGGTAGGTATCTGTTTTAAAATGCAGATATCTCTATTTAAATGCAGATGTCTGTATTTCAAATAGATATCTGTATTAAATGGGTATAAACCCAAACAGGTCGCCATCTGTATTAAATGGGTATAAACCCAAACAGGTCGCCATGCCACCTGTGCACATTACCTGGCTATGCAATACCTATAATAACATTGCATGCAGAGTGTGAAATATATTAAGAGTAGAAACAAGTGCAAAATACCTAAAGATTATTTGAAGAGAAGATTTTATGCCAGGTGTGATGACTGTAGGTATTGTAGTATAGACTTAGGTATTTTGACACCTTTTGGACCCGTTTATAGCATTGCACATCATTTGGGTGCTATGGACAAGTTTCTATTTTTATTACTACTTACATGTACTACAATATATTTGTATTTCAGAATCTGCAGTTTAACCTTGACAAATCTTGCCATCTTGAAGATGTTGGAATCAGATCTCAATTCAGTCATCATTTCTGTCAGAATGCAGGTTTGTATTGTTTCTCAGACATCATGTATACTCCAGAGTCCTGGATAAGGAGAGAACAGTCTTTTTATTGGTTATAAGATGGGGGTTTCTCCTCCAAAGCAATCCCAAAAATCTAGATCCATCTTGTAAGATGGATCTAGATTTTTTGGATTGTTTTGGAAGGTAAACCCCATCTTATAGCAGACTGACTGCTGTAGATATTTAGGGTCATTCAGGAGGGATAAAAACCCAGTCTTACAGCCAAATTTTCTTCTCTAGAATGACAACGCAAATCTAAATATGTCTTATGAAAGTCTGCTAATAGATGGTTTTTTCCTCCTAAACAATCCAAAAAATCTAGATCTGTCTTATAAGATTGATCAAGGTATTTTAGGATTTTAGATTGTTTTTGAAGAAAAAAATCCGCGTCTTATGACTACAGAAATAGGGGTGTTGTGGGCGGAGAGAGTAAGCACAAGCTGTTAGAGGGTGTTACGTATATTTTCACACGTTCGTCGTATGCATTCGGTAATAAGACTGGTTTTTCCATTCCAAATAATCCCAAAAATCAAGGCCTGTCTTGTAAGACAGAGCTAAATCTCAATTATCTTTAGGCTTGTTTTTGAAGAGAAAAAAAACAAAATAGTTTATAGCTGAATTACACACAACTGAGCGCCGGGCCCGGTAGCGCAATCGGTAGGGCACCCGACTCGTAAGTCAGAGGTCCTGGGTTCGAATCCCGGTCTGGCCACATACTTTCGTTTCTCCTTCCGCTGATTCAAGAAGGGCAGTTGTCAGTTACTGGCGAAAGTATGTGCACTTAGTACTGGTTAACCGCTTAGGAGGTCTAAGCCTGCCCAGGAATAGTGTGGTTAGGTTAACTGACCGTCCCGACATGACCTTAGTTGTTTACCGTGGAGGTTAAGCATCAAATCAACAACAACAACAACACACAACTGATTTATATGTTTACGGAAATTTTTAAAGTGTGAATTCTGTCTTATAACCAGATAAATATGAGCCATTCTTTGTGAAAACGGGGCTTAGTGACATAAAAATAAAGAAAAAGATGACTGCATCATGGGAAATATTTAGCTTCACTGAACATTACCTGAAAATTCGGAAGGGTTAGCATTATCAATTACGAAGACATGGGCTTTAGAATCATACAGGTAGTGCCGTTTCTTAACATGACGTTATTAATGTCATGCAAGTATGCTTTGACGTCAACGTAATAACGTTCGTTTATACGAGCTTTTGGTGCGTGTTAGGAAAAATAACCGGCAAAAAAAGTGTGTTTGCTCATGTTTAATGTGTATGTGATGGCATACACGATAATTTACATGATTCAACATTCTTTCACAAATCATAGGTCTTGTGATGGTAAACCATATGTATTCAAGCCTTCAGGTTTACCATGGATTGAGCATTGTCGTGGCAACATACGTCATCTCTATAACTGAATTTAGTCTGAATTCTTTGGTGTTCTGTTATATTTCAACATCGTAGGTATTTTCATGGAAATAAAGAGAGGTCCGAAAAATCATTACTTTTGGTGTTTTTCAAACGTTAACAGCATAATTATTACGTAATGTCATTAAGCCCGGTTTTCACAGAGAACGGCTCATATGTATTTCTCCACTAAAGTGAGCTGATATTGGGTGTAGAGTGTTTCTTATGGCTTATAATGACAACTTTATTTGGTTATAAAGTGGGGGTTTCCCCATTCAAAACAATCCAAAAAATCAAGCTTGGTCTTACATTACAGATCTAGATTTTGGGATTGTTTTGGAAGGGGAAGAAATTTATAACAAGGCTAATTCATTTTGGAGGAAGGAACACCCCCTATTACAGAATAAATACAATACCATACATCCATGAGGCAGTTCTTTTAGAAAGCCATAAAGTATGTTTTTATAACAATAAAAAAACATAATCCCAGACCTACCATCAAATACTTCCCTTATTTTGGGCTCTGGTATTATTATAGGACACCAAGATTTTTTCAAAAATATAATATTGACATGATTGTAAACAATATAATTATGCACTTTAAGTCAGTAAGTGCCCTTTATGTATTAAATTTTCTGTATTGAATTTTTGCACAACAGACAGATACAATGTATGAGCTGGCTCATGAAAAGATGTGCCTTTGTCCTTAGTCCAGACTCTACTATCTGTGAGTCTTGAGCACCCAATCTGGGCCTGGTTCAAAGTATGGTTAGCTTAACAAAGCAGATAGTTGAGGATTTGTTAAGTCTTATAATACTCACAAAATTACTTGTGGTAATATTTTTTGCGGAAATATTGTTAGGAGCTTTTGCACTGCAAAAGCTCCTCACATTTTTTTCAGTAAACGGTGGTAGCATTTGTTCATATACGTTTGATACTTTTGAAAATTAACTTCTTGTTAACTAACAATGTCGTTAGTTTTGAAGACCCATTCAGACTGCTACTACCATAAAAATTCTGAAAATTAGAACACCTAAAATAATTACCATAATCGTCCTAAAATTTGAACAGTTTGGTTTTACAATGAAGTAATGCATTCAGAACATGCAGTTGGAATTGTAAACAGTGTAGCCGGCCAGCGTAGCGCAATCGGTAGGTCATCTGTCTCATAAGTCAGAGGTCCTGGGTTCTATACCTGGTCTAACCGCATACTTTTTTTTCTCATTCCGCTTATTCAAGAAGGGCAGTTGTCAGCTTCTGGCAAAAGTATGTGCACTTAGTTCTGGTTAACCGCTTAGGAGATCTACGCCTTCCCAGGAATAGTGTGGTTAGGTTAACTGACCGTCCCGACATGACCATAGCTGTTTACTGTGGACGTTAAGCAATAAATCAGTCAATCAATCAATTTGTAGACAGTGTTAACTCTGATTAGAGCAGTTTGATCTGGGTCTGCACTGTTTGTTCAGACTTATCTGTCCCAATGCTTAGAATTTTATGATATAGAGGATCTATATGAGTGCTCATGTATTACTGAATTTATTAAACGAGTTGGGGAAAAAGATAAGATGCGAGGCTCTCTTATTGTTTTCACCAACGAGTTTAATAAATTCAGTAATACAGGAGCACGAATGCAAGATTCTATTTATCATATGACACTAAACTAGCACTTTATTAGCAAATTTTGCACTAAAACGTCACAATTTCGCCATTTGAAAAAGTGACGTTTTATGGACGTCAACTCATAAAGTTACGAAGTAATTTGCATATTTGATGCACTAGTGGATTATCGTTTTTAATGCATGGCCTTATTACACTCTCAGATGCGACGTCATATGATAAAATATTCTTCTCAGGGTCTGCTTGCATTATTTGCCAACCATTTTACAAGGACAAAAGGACTTGTCCTACGGTAATAACCCTAAAATTTCGGACACCTAAAAGTTCGAAAATTCTTAGAAAGTGGATTTTACACATGTTAATGCATCCAAATGATGCTTAGTGAGTTGCAAATGTTGTTGACCCTGATCAAACTGCTCCTTCAGGAGCAGTCTGATCAGGGTCTACAATGTTTGCTCAGATGTGTTTGTACGAATATTTAGGTTCATTACGGTAGTCAAGATTTGACTGTAAGAAATACTAGTCTCCTACTTGAGACAAATGCATATATTCATAATAAACATATATCTGGACATGACAAACATGCATGAATCATGGCAGATTACCAAAATGCATTTATTATGTGTTTTATCCTTATAACAGACAAAGGAAACAGGTAATCACATACCAGTATTATTTAAATAAAAAAGAAGTTTTGATGACAAACATGATTGAATGCACATTTTACGCATCAGTATTTTATTTTGAGAGGTAAACAACTGTACAGTAACATAAGATCACCAATGTGTGATCAAACTGTGTAGACTTAGATCAGAGAAGCAGTCTGATCAGGGACAGTACTGTTTGCCATGTTGGGAGTAAGCAAAATATAACTGTTAAAATTTTAGGATAACTAGAGCATTAGGTCGAGAATAGTATATTGTCCTAATATTGGGGGTGCTTATGGCTTCTTTCTGAAGAGTGTAGTGACAGATACTTTAAACACTTAAAGCTTCCTAGTGCAAAATAATACATTGTATTCATTTAGACCAGATTTCATACAGTTTAACCACATTAAAGTGGTGAATCAACTTTTGACACTTCCTAAAAAAGAAAAAAAAGAAACAAAGCCCATATTTAGTCAATATTCTGGGGTTGAAAAGCAGAGCTGTAGATAAGAGGGAGTATTTGGTGATAATTAGGGATAATTTTTGTTAATTCTGCATAAAAACATATGTTGTGACCCCTCATCTGAACCGTCTCGACGAGACGGTTCAGATGGGGGGTACAACATATGGTTTCAATGAGAAATAAGAAAAATTATCCTTAATTATCATCAAATACTCCCTCTTATCTAGAGCTCTGGTTGAAAGTAGGACTATTGTCTTATCTTGCTGCAAAAAGATGTTGGGGAGACAATTGTAAGGATAACCAGCAACATGTGCATATAAAGAGAAATAAGAGAAAAAAGTCAAGAGTTTAACCTCCAAACTTTGGTTTGTCTGGAGCTCTGAAATGTCAAAAATTGTATCTAAGATATATCAGGGGAAATTTTTATCTACAACACATTTGCAACATCTGTTAACTAATGAGGTGGTTTGTTCTGAAAATCTGGCCCTGATCTGGGAATCCCTAATATCTGTAGAGGCAAACAGCATGGCAACTCATGCACACCATCATTAGACTGCTTCTCTGGGTCTACACTGCATTGTTTGGTCAAATTTTTCAAGCTGAATTGTTATAATTTTTTCTCTTTGTGAATTTCAGAGTTCAAAGAGAGTATTGCGGTCAGTTGAAGTAGAAGTTCCCACAACAGTGCCCTGTGAAGTACCCTTAGATCTGTCTTTCATAATGCAAGTAAGTGTTTGATGATTCTTGGGCTTCAACAATTTTTGTCTCGGCTGCAACTTATACAATTCAGATAACCAGCATAGAAGAAGGTGTCCTGCCATAAACAAACACCCTATACCCTCGCTTGTAAACAGATCCACTCCTCAACAGCCTGAACATAGCCAACATAGAAACTTTTCTCGTACTACATGCCAGTTCAGTCATTGGACATTGAATATAAAAGGGTCTGTAGAGGGTGACAACATACATTTGAGTGTGAGAGGGTGAGACTCAAACGGAGAGGATGACAACATACATATACGCATACGTACATGTATATAGAAGTGGGACGCAGGTATTACTTTTCCTGTGTTTGATGGTGGAGGCATAAACCTTGTTGAGTTTAGCATTTAGCTCTGCTTTGTTACAATGCGCAGACAGACAAGACATTGCAATCCATGGAATTGTGTCCCCAACAGAAGGGAGAGGGATGTAGTTTTGTCCATGTCTCTCCATCCATCAGAATGTCAGTTCATCTGTAATTTTATGAAATTTACAATAGATACGCATTACCATGACATGGTGGTGCAAGTCAAGTTATGTTGGACAGTAGTTGTTGCACTTGAATTAATTTTAGAAAAAAAAAGAGCAGTAACTAAGTACATGTAATAAACCACAAGATGCAGTAAGATTCTGAACATTCTAAATGGTGTAACTTTGAGAATATGTCACATACTGCTGTGAATATGGGTTTGGGTTTGTGGAGAAAAAGTGCAAATTAAGGATTACAAAGCTGCAGATAAAGTGGGGTTTTAAAGATAGTTCTGAGATAATTTTTCTTACTTCTCAGTGAAAACCTATGTTATGACCCCTCATTAGAAGCATCTTTGACCTCTGTTATGACCCCTCATTAGAACCATCTCATTGAGATGGTTCTAATGAGGGGTCACAACATAGGGTTTATATGGAGAGATATGGATAATTATCTCTAAATTATTCCTGTTACCTCTGTAACCCCTTCTTATCTGGAGCATTAGGATTATCATCGAAACCCCTTATCTGCTGCTCTATGATAGCATGTGCAAATGCATAGATGGCTGACACTGAGCTTTACATACCTGTCAACAGTATTTCAGTCATATCAAGACAGTAGGAGAAAAATATAATAAAAGGCTGTGTGCAGTGGAACACAGCTTATGGTGTGAAGCTGTGCAGGATTTGACCACGGTACTGCTAGTACAGTCGGCCAAGTTGGCCAGCATTTGACGAAATGTTATTGAGGCGCCGTTGTCTAGTGGTTACAGTGACTCGGTTATAGTGCAGAAAGTCGCCGGAAGGTCATGAGTTCGCGGCTCACCATCGCCATCCGACAACTGGAAAACTCTCTCTGTCATCCCAGCAGTAAATGGGTACCTTTTTCGAATCAGGTGAAAGATAAGGCAGCGAAAGGAGAGAGATGGGCTCCGTCTTTCATCAGCTGTGCCCAATATACAGTGGGTCTCCAACCCCCACTGCCCCTACAACTAGTAGTTTATGGGAAACCTCTACCTTAACCTTTTTATCAAGGCTTCTTATAGAATGTGGAAGTAGTGAAGACTACCATATAATGACCCTAAAAATTCAGACAGACAGGTCTGAGCAAACATTGTAGACCCAGATCAAACTGCTCCTGAAGGAGCAGTTTGATCAGGGTTTTCAACGTTTGCCATTCACTTAGCATCATTTGGATGCATTAACCTGTGTAAAATCCACTTTATAAGAATTTTCAAACAATAATTGTCTGACTTTAGGGTGTCCGAAAGTTTAGGGTCATTATGATACTCAGTGTTCACAGATGCACAAGCTGATCTGAGTCTGTGCTGTAGGGATATGCTATAACTCACCTTTTCTGATGTCACGAGTCAAAGAAGTATCTTTTATTTCAGTATCCCCACTTTATGAAGCGTGACAATAAGTTGGAGATAATGCTACAAAGAAGAAAAAGATATAAAAACAGGCCCATGATTGGCTACAAGACATTAGCAATAGGACAGCTCAGTTTGGCACAGGTATTCAACATTTTACTCAGTTAAAAACCAGATAAGGTGTGTAAGTAATCTTCATGTTTTTCTGCCATGTTTTGAAAGGGAGACAACTTTTGTGACTTCCTGTTTGCTTCCCAGGATGAAGAGTCTCTCCCAAACTGGAATCAACTCTTTAAGGAAAGAAGCAAATACCTTCCTTTAAGAAGACCCTATTGAGAAGGGAGGCAAAAAACGTTAACTAACGATGTGGTTAGTTTGGAACAACCGGGCCCTGGAGTTCTTAACTAAAAGCCAGGTAAGGTAGGGTAAGGAAATTTCATTATTTCTCCATAAATCAATTTTTGGAATAGCTATTAAAGGTATTTGAATATATACTTTCAGGGGAAGCAACTTTAACATTTTCTTTTTAATAGCTATTCCAAAAATACCTTAATATTGGAATGTAAATGTCCCATAATAGGTCAATAACTTGGTTAAACTCTTTGTAAATGCGTTTAAATACTGTAAAAGGCCTTGTTATTGGGACCAAAATGAATTTGCAAACTAATGGAGCCATTCAGCCACTTTAGACTGTCCTGATAAGGGGCACAAGATGCATTTGAGCCTGTTCTTATGAGAGGTCACACATGATTTATGGAGAAATAATGAAATTTCCTTACCCTACCTTACCTGGCTTTTAGTTAAGAACTCCAGGGCCGGGTTGTTCCAAACTAACCACATCGTTAGTTAACGTTCCGTTAAAATTTCAAACGTTAATATCTCAAATATGCCAATATATTTTGTCGAAAAAACAGTGAGAAGCTTTTGCAGTGCAAAAACATCAGTGTATTAGGTCATAAAGTCATAAAACACTTAGCAAGTTGACCTCTTAATGAGCTGGTTAGGCTAACGATGCTTCGAAACAACTGGGCCCAGGTGTTCATATCTAGCAATGTTGTGACTAGTGAGTCATTGGGAAGGTACATTTTCATATACATTAGCGACAAACAATTCCATTTGCTGAAAAAATATGAGTAGCTTTTGCTCTGCAAAAGCCATTTACAATCTTTTTAGTAAAAAATATTAGCTGACTTGATGGCTTCCTTTTGTACTAGGAGATTCTTTCAGTCCTTGACTAATGACTTTGATAAACTAACCATGCATTGATCAGCTGGGCCCAGAAAGTATGTTTGAAAAGTCTATAAGGCATTACCATATTTATTCAGTTATAAGGCAGGTTTTCCCATGCAAAACATCTTAAAAGATGGATCCAGATTTTTGGGATTGTTCCATCTTAAAAGATGGATCCAGATTTTTGGGATTGTTCCATCTTAAAAGATGGATCCAGATTTTTGGGATTGTTCCATCTTAAAAGATGGATCCAGATTTTTGGAATTGTAAAAAAACATCTAAAAGTAAAATATAACAAGACTATTTTAGATACTTGGGGTCATTCTACAGTGGGGAACCCTCGTCTTATAATAGAATAGATATGGTATATAACACGGTTGAAATTAACCATAGCAAGTTAGCAAATTTGCCACCTAAAAATCTCATTTGCCACCTGAAGGAAAAATGAAAATCAAAAAGTTGCTGCCTAGGAATTCTTTAGTAAGTAAGTAAGTAAAGTCTTTATTTAACAAGGGTGACAACATTTAGCAAATGACAAAGCTAATCTTCCATGAGGCCCTCAAAAAGTAAAAATTGATTTCTTGGAAATACTAGCCAATTTTCACTGCTTCCATGTGCAAAACTAAACGAAATTTTGTTTGGTCATAAATCTGACAACTGTTGAGTGACAAGAGGACTGTTTTTGGCCTCCAGTTTTTAGCTCACCTGAGCCAGCGGCTCCGGGGGAGCTTATAGGATGGTAAGGCTCCGGCGTCCGTCGTCCGTCGTCCGTCCGTCCACAATTTCAAACGACTTCTCCTCTGAAACCGCTGGGCCAATTGTAACCAAATTTCATATAGAGCCTCCTGGGACCTTAGGAACGAAAAGTTGTTCAAACGGTCCTGGTCACATGACCAACATGGCCGCCACGCCCATATATGGTAAAAACCTTTAAAAATCTTCTTCTCCAGAACCAATAGGCCAATGGCCTTGAAACTTGGTATGTAGCATCGGGTACGCGAGTACTACAAAGATTGTTCAAATTATGACCTTGGGTTGACCTTGACCTTTTTTACGGCAAGGTCAAATTTGCTTCCTTGTGCTTTTATATGGCAAAATGCTAGAACATAAGATATCTTGGAAACTGTTGCAGATTTTGGGCTAAAAACCAGTATCTACAGTCATCTTAATGAGTACGTGAAGATTTATGACTTTAAGAGGTCAAGGTCATTCTTTGACCTTTGACCCAGAACTCTCATATTTTGACAATTTTGAACAATCTCCTCAACAGCCACTGAGCCAATTGAAACCAAATTTCATATAGAGCCTCAAGGGGTTGAGGGAACAAAAATTTATTCATACTGTCCAGGTCACATGACCAACATGGTGGCCACGCCCATATATGGTAAAAACCTTTAAAAATCTTCTTCTCCAGAACCAATTGAACCATGGCCTTGAAACTTGATATGTAGCATTGGGTACTCGAGTACTACCAAGGTTGCTCAAATTATGACCTTGGGTTGACCTTGACCATTTTACTGCAAGGTCAAATATGGGAAAATGCTAGAACATGAGATTTCATGGAAAGTTTTGAAGATTTTGGCCTAAAAATTGGTACATAGAATCATCTTAATGAGTACATGAAGATTTTTGAGTACAAGAGGTCAAGGTCATTCTTTGACCTTTGACCCAGAAATCTCAAATTTTGACAATTTCAAACAATCTGCTCTAAAACCACTATGCCAATTGAAACCAAATTTCATATAGAGCCTCGAGGGGTTGATGGAATGAAAATATTTTCTAATGGTCCTGGACACATGACCAACATGGCCGCCATGCCCATATATGGTAAAAACCTTTAAAAATCTTCTTCTCCAGAACCAATTGACCGATGGCCTTGAGACTTTGTAAGTAGCATTGGGTACTTGAGTACTATCAAGATTGTTCAAATTATGACCTTGTAATGACCTTGACCTTTTGCAGCAAGGTCAAACATGGGAAAATGGTAGAACATAAGATTTCATGGAAAGTTTTAAAGATTTTGACCTAAAAAATTGGTATATACAGTTGTCTTAATGAGTTCATGAAGAATTATGAGTACAAGACTTAGAGGTCAAGGTCATTTTTTTACCTTTGATCCAGATTGCTCATATTTTGACATTTTCAACCATTTCCTCAAAAGCCAAAGGGCCAGTTGTGAACACATTTCATATAGAGCCTCTAGGGGTTGATTGAATGAAAATTTGTTCAAACGATCCAGGTCACATGACCAACTTGGCCGCCATTACCGCTTACGGGATAAATCTTTAATATTTTTCTTCCCCAGAACCAATACACCTATGGCCCTGAAACTTGGTAAATAGCATGGAGTACTAGAGTACCACCAAGACTGTTCAAATGGTGACCTTGGGTTTACCTTGACCTTTTTTGCGGCATGGTCAAATATGGGAAAATGCTAGAACATAAGATTTCATGGAAAGTTTTGGAGATTTTGGCCTAAAAATGGTATATATGGTTGTCTAATGAGTACATGAAGATTTATGAGTACAAGTGGTCATGGTCATTCTTTGACTTTTGACCCAAAACTCATATTTTGACAATTTCAGACATGATAAGTATAAGCCACCTTGCCAATTGTTCAGGTGAGCGATTCAGGGCCTCATGGCCCTCTTGTTGTAACAGGTATGTGTTCTGTTCTGTTTCAATTCTCGAACAAGGTTCCCCAAGTGGCTCTGCGGTACGTAACCATAGTTGCACACACCTGGCACCGAGTGTCCGTCCAAGACCAGGTATGTGAGTTTTGCTACTAGCTTTTATACCCGGTAGCAAGTACTTGCCACCTGCAAAAAATGTTAATTTCTAACATTATAGAACCATAATATGATGATATTTCAGGTGTTACAACACTCAGTAGATAGGGATCTTCACCTGTATAAAGACATGAAGAATCAGAAAGATTGTACCGCGTGTGTCAAAATGGTTTCTCTCTCTAGTCAACCTGTTAATCATGAATATAGTCAAAATGGTCACAGGAAGTTGGCCTCTTCAGATGTTGGTAAGATTTCATTCCTTTCTCTTCACTCCAGATCAGGTGAAAATTTGATGATAGCCATGTCATTCTGTTTTGCATGTTACACCTCATCTAGTCAGGTCATTGAATGTCATACCTCATGTATCACATCATTTCTGAAGAAACAGCGAAATTGAACATAAGAAAATAGACAATTTTAACTGTCATTAACATCAGTCAGTAACGTGGGTGAAATACTATATATATATATATATGTTTTCCTGCTTTTTAGCTCACCTGAGCACGAAGTGCTCAAGGTGAGGTATTGTGATCGGTCTTTGTCCGGCGTCCGGCGTCAACTTTTGCTTTAAACGACTTCTTCTCCAAAACTGCAAGCCGGATTTGGAAATAATTTCACAGAAATGTTCCTTGGGGGACTGTCTACCAAAATTGTTTAAATGGTTCCGCTCCGCTGAACAATATGGCCGCCAGAGCTAAAAATAGAAAAACCTTTAAACGACTTCTCCTCCAAAACAGATGGGCCAATTTTGAAATAATTTCACAGAAATGTTCCTTAGGAGACCCTCTACCAAAATTGCTCAAATGGTTCCGCTCCGCTGAACAATATGGCCGCCAGAGCTAAAAATAGAAAAACCTTTAAACGACTTCTCCTCCAAAGCTGCTGGGCAGATTTTGAAATAATTTCACAGAAATGTTCCTTAGGTGACCCTCTACCAAAATTGCTCAAACGGTTCCACTCCGCTGATCAATATGGCCGCCAGAGCTAAAAATAGAAAAACCTTTAAATGACTTCTCCTCCAAAACTGCTGGGCCGATTTTGAAATAATTTCACAGAAATGTTCTTTAGGAGACCCTGTATCAAAATTGCTCAAACGGTTCCACTCCGCTGAACAATATGGCCGCCAGAGCTAAAAATAGAAAAACCTTTAAATGACTTCTCCTCCAAAACTGCTGGGCTGATTTTGAAATAATTTCACAGAAATGTTCCTTAGGAGACCCTCTACCAAAATTGCTCAAACGGTTCTGCCCCGCTGAACAATATGGCCACCAGAGCTAAAAATAGAAAAAAGCTTTAAACATCATCGTTTCTAAAGCCAATGGCTCGATTTCAAAAAAAATTCACAGAAATGTTTTACTCATGGCTCTGAACAAAAATTGCTCAAACGGTTCTGCTCTGCTGAACAAAATGGCCGCCAGAGCTAAAATTAGAAATAAATCTTAGAATGACACAGAGGGCACAGTTATGATCCAATCATCATGAAACTTTGTCAGAATGTTTATCTTAATGAAATCTAGACATCTTTGAAACTGGGTCATGTGGGGTCAAAAACTAGGTCACTGGGTCAAATCTTAGAAAAACCTTGTGCACACTCTAGAGGGCACAGTTATGATCCAATCTTCATGAAACTTTGTCAGAATGTTTATTTATATAAAATCTAGGCCAGATTTGAATCTGAGTCTTGTGGGGTCAAAAACTAGGTCACTAGGTCAAATATTAGAAAAACCTCATGTACACTCTAGAGGGCACAGTTATGATCCTATCTACGTGAAACATTGTCAGAATGTTTACTTTCATGAAATTTATACCAGATTTGAAACTGGGCCATGTCAGGTCAAAAACTAGGTCACTAGGTCAGTTCTTAGAAAAACAGTGTGAACGCTTTTGAGGACACAGTTTTGTTCTAATCTTCATGAGACTTAATCAGAATGTTTGTCTCCAATGAATCTGGACCAAGGGTGCAACTTGGTCATGTTGGGTCAAAAAGTAGGTCACTAGGTTAAACCTTAGAAAAACATTGTGTACACTCTAGAGGGCACAGTTTTGATAACTTTGTCAGAATGTTCATATGCAAGAAATCTAGACCAGGTTTGGAACTGGGTCATGTAGGGTCAAAATCTAGGTCATTAGGTTAAATCTTATAAAAACCTTAGGTACACAATAAAGGGTTCATTTTCCATTTAATCTTTGTGAAACTCTGTCAGTCATATGGATGTCTCTGAGGTTAAGTTCACTGGATACTCAGGTGAGCAATCCAGGGCCATCATGGCCCTCTTGTTTTTGAACAGATATTTTGTACCTGTTCTTGTTGGATAAATAGAATAATTTGGTTTATGAATATTGGAGTATTCAACTGACCTTCAGTAGCAAAAAGTAGCAGTAATATTGTCACACATATATGAGCCATGACAAGAGAAAACCAACAAAGTGGCATGTGTGCCCAGCAAAGACTCAGATCAGCCTGGGCAGCCACCCAGCCTGACCAGATTCTTCGGTTTGAGCTAAAAGGGTAGCTAAGGGTCTCAGCTAGCTCCGTGCGGACAGCGAAGACTCTGATCAGACTGGGCAGATGCCCAGGGTCCGAGGATATAAAACTTGAGAATAATCTCAAACTCAAAATAAAGCACACTGGTTAGCTGCTTCCGAGCATGTGCTCGGAAGCAGCCAATCAGTGTGCTATATTTTGAGTTTGAGAATGTACTCAAGTTTTATAACCTCTGGGCCAGGTCGATCTGAGTCTTTGCTGGGTGCACATGCAACTTTGTTTGTTTTCTCATGTCATGGCTCAAATGGTCTTGCTGTCTGATTAATTCATCATTCTAACCATGTTCAGTTTCTGTGATGCTGTTAATATTTAAAGAACTCTGAGCTGGTTCTATACATTGTAGCAGGCCAAGTAAAAGCCTTTTTCTTAAAGAATCAAAAGACGTACCTTATAAGAACACTTTTAACTTTCCTATGCATAAGCCTGTAGCAAGACTTCGTGGATTCTTAGACTTTTAAGGACCTTACTTGCATATTGTGGCTGTATATAAAGTAATGGTGTGTTTCAGATCGCTCTCCAGACATAGATGCGGACTCGGAAGAGGATGAGCAGGAGGAAGACCCTGAGATCTGGTCTAATGACGATCTGTCAGACAGTGAGCCGACAATGACGGAAGAGGAAGGGAGGACCAGAGCAAGAAAACCTAGTCGTAGTAAACGGCAGCATGATACACATGTTGCTAGGGTATGTAATTTTATAGGATGCCATGATCTTACACCTGAATTTAACAATGCTTTGGATAAAAAGGGGTAAAACAGATAATTTAGGGATGATTTTCCACATTTTGCCATAAACATACATTGTGACGCCTCAGTAGAACCATCTCGCAGAGACAGTTCTACCAAAGGTCACAGCATACATTCCATTGATGATTAGTAAAAATAATTGTCAAATGATCCTCAAAACTCTACTTTCCTATCTGGAGCTCTAATTGGGTTGGTCGAAATCCCATGCATTTGTGCACCCATCGTCAGTCTGTCCAGCCATGTACATTAGCATTGATTTTATTGTTTATATCTGTTTCTTTAAAGAATTATACCCCACTTCTGTGCATAGTGTACTGAATTCCTGTTTAGTGTACTGAATTCCTGTTTAGAAAGGTTTTAAGGGTGATTGGGTACACTACCAGGGGAAAAAACTATGACATTTTCTTTTCTGCCTCTTTTGCAATGGGGGCCAGCTCTTCAAGGAAAGAATTTGCTCCCCTTGGAGCATTTATTTTTCTTCAAGAATAAACCCCATTTTGAGAAGGCGTCTTCATTCAGGGGTGCAAACAGAAAATTTATAGGTGTATCCATTGACCTTAAACAAGTGTATCAGAAACTGCCTTGATGTTTCAAAAAGTTGCAGAAACAATATAATTAGGGGATAACTGTATTCAAATTTGTCATTTGGGTGGTAAATTGTCGGTTTCATGGTTGGAAATTTCATTTACGGTGATGCATCAGGGGAACCGTAAAACGCAATTTGTGACCATAAAACTGACAATTTATCTCCCTAAATGACAATCCTAAATACAGTTATCCCCATCCTAATGCACCTTTTCACGTTTTCACCTTTCAAAGCATGCTACTCTGCGCCCAAAGCAAGCTCAGCATAAAACCTAGCATCAGCCCATGAATAACGATGTTTCTTAATGACCTTGGGTTTGCGACAGTATATTGTGTTTTTGACATTATCCAGTTAGACGTTGTGTTACATTTATAAGTGCATTAGAATAAACGTTTTGTGAGCAGCAGTTGTTATTTTTGTGGATAAACTGCATATAAAAATGTTGTTTCTGTATCTTGGTCTCATTGTCAGTGGTCCTTGCTGACAGGTGCAGATGTAAGACTATCACTTGAATATATGAGTAAGTGTAAAACTTTCCTGATACTCATCTTTGCTTATTCTGTTTCAGCAAACAAATTTGAAACAGAAATTTGTTGCCCTGTTGAAAAGATTCAAAGTCTCTGAGGATGTAAGTAATAGCTATCATTTTTTTGTTTGGTTATAATTTGAAGATTTACATTTGCTTGACTTACATAACTTTATTACAGCCCAGTCACCTGTAGAAATGTTAGAAGGGCATTAAGTGTTACCATGTCCATCTGCATGTGTGTGTGTCTGTCCATCTGTCTATCTGCCCATTGGTTGTACATGGGGTGTAGCTCTTAGACAGTATGGATTTATTCATGAAACTTCACACATTAGATTGTCTTATCAAGATGATATAAAGCAAACAAGGAAAATAAGTTCTGTTGCTTTAGTTTTTGAGTTATCTGCCCTTGCAAAAAATCAATGTCATGGTCCTGAAAACATACAGAAGTTGGTCATGAAATATCCCTGATTTGTCTTATCAAGATGATGTGTCCCAATGAGTAGGGCAGCTTTCCCTGTTACAGATTTTCAGTTGTATGCCCTTGTCAAAGTGAAAGTTTATTGAGCCAGGCAGAGGGGACCTATGCTGCCTTGTAACACCTCTTGTTTCTTCACTCATTTTGAGCTGCCCATCTGAATCTGAACCGTTTGAAGCAACCAGAGATTTCTTAATTGGATTGTCAGGTGGAAGGGTTTCATATCTCAGATAAACATGCCTATTGATGATAAATTTCAGATAAGTTCCCGTTCATTTTCGACATAAATATTCATATGATTTGCGGCTTAACCCTTAAAGCTGTAAATTGTTTTTGCTGCAGGTGCTAGCATCAGAGGCGGAGAATGTGTTGGGGGATCAAGAAGGTAATAATGAAGATTTTGATGATCTGATGGACGAACTTGAAAGTATGTCAGATAGTGACCCGGAACTTGATGTCATCAGCGTCATGTCAACACCAAAACCTAGATTACGGTAAGTTGGTATTACCACTGTGTGGGATCAAATTCCAATCACCTCATAAATATTACCCTTGATCCTCCTCAGGTGGCTGTTGTGCCTACTTGACTTACTATGGAATTAGGCTGCATCAACTGTGTTTTTGGCATGTAACGTCAATGACATAGGGGAGAGTCAGGTGACTTTGGACAGGCGGGTAAATTCGGACATATCATGGCAAACAGTGAAAATCCAGATGAGCCGTCTCATCAGGATTTTCACTGTTTTCCCAGTTAATTTTGTTTTAATTCCAAACTACTGACATATAAAGGAAACAATGTCACTGTCCGAATTTACCCACTGTCCGAAGTTACCCGATTCTCTCCTACACAGTATAGAAATTGAAAATGATTGAAAAATTAGTTTTAATAATTTGATTAAGTAGTAATTCAATAACTTCTGTGTATATTTTTGCAAAGTATTTATTATTGTCAAGTTTTATCAAGTCTAATTGCTCGGTATAGAGGTTTTGACACGACTTGCTACACACCTCTGCCATGCAGGTTAGATTCTGATTGAATGCATTAGTGCTGGCAAGTATGAATGGTTGACTGTTCCCTTTGGGGTTGCAGTGGTTTTACAGAGTATTTCCCAGCCCCTGCAGGGTTAGCGCTTGGATATTTTTTTCTTTCGCCACCACTTTCGCCAAATTGATATTGTTTGTGCCAGATTCTTTAAACTTAAGCCAAATTTTCGCAATATTAAGAATTCTTTGAAAATATCTCCCCCACCCCCGCCACACTCTCATTTCTTAACTTGCTGTTTACTGTGGTTGCTTAGACCCGTTTTAGTCTATTACATTACATAATCATTTTACTCTGACAACTGAAAGAGATAAACACTGCTAAAAAAGCTTTAAATCTTGTAATTAAATCTTTTAACTTCCTTCTGTTTTTCATGAGTTGTCTCTTTTCCCTATTCTATTTTTGTAGGAACTTATCTCATTATAAATAGCCTAAGACATTTTAAATATCCTTATGATTATTTATTTCTAATTGTTTATTATTACTGTTCCTTTTTCAGTATTATAAATAAGTAGTAAGTAAGTAAGTTATTATTTATTTAACTAGTTATTATTATTGTAAGATAATCTGGCCAAGAAACTAGCTTTGCAAAAGCTAGTACTTGAGAAGCTTTGCAAAATGTTGTGCTTTGTTGCCTCCCCTTACAACCCCCTTCCTATCGGTATCAGTTTTTGCTTTGTCCTCTTCATGCAAACGAGTTTAGTTTCAGTGAACTGAGAGTTGTTGTAGACTAAGTATATATAACAATGTCCAAATTCTGTTTTGACATAAAAAGATAGGCATGTGTAAGACGGCAGAATCAAAACTTACATCTTCAATATGAGTATGTTTTACACCATAAGCTATTAAAGTTCGGATAAATGGCCCCAAAAAACTACTTCACGGAGTTGGAGTCAAGTGAAGACATTGATCAGCCTGCGCATTCATGCAGTCTAATAAGACTTTCGCATAATACAGAGTTTGCGTCAAGTGAAGACATTGATCAGCCTGCGCATTCATGCAGTCTAATATACAGTCTATGAACTCTATATGACCTGAAAAGTGATAAACGTATTGCACATGTTGATTTGTATAATTGTGAAAAGGGGCTTAACACATGGTCAACCTTCCGTCGGTATCTCCTTTGATCTTTTACACAAGTACCGTTATCTAATCAACAATCGGCAGGAATAAAAACCCTGTATTTTCACAGATCAGTGAGTTTATTAGCTCGGAAGGTGTCAATGTTGTGTTTACCTGAGCTATCAAAAATAATGAGATGCATAGACATGGGTTGTGTTCAAGTTTACATAACATGATTACGCATTGACCCTTGAGGCATGACGCGTCTGCTTGGTGGACTACTTGAGGAACAGATTAACGGTAATGGAAGGTGTTGATTAATGATTGTGGAGATCGTCTCTGATACCGTAAAACTTTACCATACGTTCTTTTTTTTTTTTTTTTTTTTTAGTGTTTTTTTTCGCCACTTGTTTTCGCCAAATCAATATTTTTGGAGCCAAAAATATTATTTTATCGCATTTGGCGACTTTGGCGAGCGGGAGCGCGAACTCTGCCCTGTATAGCCGAAAACTACTTCTAGCTTTCTTCCATCACAGAACAGTCCTCTGAAATAATGATCAGATATGATCAAATCAGAGTATGAAGGGAAAAAAAGAAGTTGGGTGTCTGTATGGTTTGTCACTAAGTACTGCACAGTTTGTAGCAATTTTAGGTAAAACCCTGAATTGATCAGAATATTTCCATTCTATGATTACTGTATTCCGCAAGAGTTTTGCAGTCGTTGCACTCAGCAAATTTGCACAAACTGACTCGTCTCCAGTACACAGTCTCCACAAAGGATTGTTGATGGAAGTCTAAAAAGAAAAAAAAAACAACTGAATATCTTCCGTATATTTACCAATTTTATTTCAGTCCATTTTTCACTGGTAGAGGTAGCACTAATGATATAGACAGACATAGTTTAACGGTGAGTAGTCCTGTTGTTGGTGAGAGTAGAGTATGTCAAAAACCCTGGCTTTTGCTGTAAGATTACAGTGGACCGGCTAACTTAAAATTTTGGTCATATTTATTCTTTCTAATTTCACGTACGTTGAGGTACTTCTCATTAGTATATTGTCTCTTTGTAGGAAATAAAAAATAGAAAAAAAAGAGAGAAGTAAAAGTTGTATAAACAGATAAACACTGAAACCATGTTGAATTTGACAGATGTGCTGGTTTCAGTGAGAACCAATAAATCTGTCTTGAAATCTTTGAAATAGGTTATATAATAACGCATCTGATGATTTTAATCAGTATATCTTACAATTATAGAATATGCATGAATATAAGTTTTGTTGGTTCCCTGCAGCATGAAATGTATGTTTGTTATTGTCGCATAGTTTTTAGCCCAGGCCATAAGTAATTGTTGAACTGTATTTGAAAATCATGCTTCACGCAGATTTGTGAACAACAGCCGTAAGAAATTGGATACATGTATCAAGATAGTAATGACAGGTATAAGTTTGAATCATAAAAATGCCACCATCTAGACAGCTTCATCAGAAATAGACATATTATGCTGTAAAAATTCCATGAATTGGGACACCAAAAATAATTACTATAATTGTCTCCTAAAAAAAGATAGTTTGGGTTTGTAATGCATTTATGCATCCAAAAGGTGCAGCTGGCATGGCAAACCGTGAAGGCCCTGATCAGACTGCCTCATTAGGAGGAGCAGTCTGACCTGGGCCTTCACTGTTTGCTAAATGCTTAGACCTGTCTTTTCCAATAGTTAGAATTTTTACTGTAGTCTATATACAGTAATGTCCCTAAATATTTGGACAGACAGGTCTGAGCAAACATTGTAGACCCAGATCAGACTGCTCCTTAAGGAGCAGATTGATCAGGGTCTACAATGTTTGCTTTTCACTGAGCATCATTTGGACGCATGAACCTGTCTAAAATCCACTTTCTAAGAAATTTCCATAAAGAACTGTCCGATTTTTGGAAGTCCGAAGTTTTAGGGTCATTACGGTAGATTATTCAACATTAGAACTGTTTAAAAGTGTTTTGTAATGTGCAATGCCAAAGACAAGTAGTCTCATAATTATGGTTTGTTGTTTATAACTGCAGAATGTCTGCTTATAGCAGTGAATAGAAGACATGCACAGTTCCAATTTTTGGACATGATATACATTATCATAATTCAACTGTATTTATGAACATTATAAAAATGTTTTCATAGTGGAAAGTTCATAGTGGAAACGACTATGAAAATAACACTTTCATAGTGGAAAGCTTTCAAAGATGCCATTTTAAGTAATATTTTTGATCTTTGTATGTTTGTAAAATGAAGTAATGGTTAAAGAAAGAAAAAAGTATGTTTGTATACAATCTGTTTGAAGCATAACCTCTGGCAGAATCAGTATTGTTTTGTGTTAACAAGGGCCCGAGTTGAGCAAAGTAAATATCTCATGATAAAATGTGAGAGCTGTATTATTTGTCTGTCAAACCAAATTTATTCACGACTCTTAAAGTGCCAGAAAAGCAGACGGAAAAATTTACGTCTGCAAAATTTCAAATTTATACATAACTCTTAAAGTGTCAGAAAAGCAGACGAAAACAATTACTTCTGCAAAATTTCAAAAAAATGTTTTGCCCAAGCCATATCATATTGAGAATTCAAACACTAAAGGGCAAACAGTTTAGATCTAGAGGAGGCAGCTCATAAAAAGCTGCCTCATCCAGATCTAAACTGGTTGCAAGTGCAACTACCCTATTGTTCATAAGTATTTGGACACCTAAAACCTTTGATTTTCCATTTGTTTCAAATGGAAAATTAATAGTTTTTAGGTGTCCCAATTCTTAAGCACATTAGGGTATTTTTGTCTATGGCTCTTTAAGGGTAGATCCCTAGATACCCAAATCTTTAGCAAGATCTACATTGGTTATCATGTTTTAAGTGAAACAGTGCATGGTTTGTCAGCCTAAACAGTCAATAGTCCACTTACTGAAGCTCATGGATTATCTCTGTGTAGAGGCGGACAAACCATACTCTATTTATAACTTAGTTCTTAATCTCTAGAATTACCAGATTGAGATGAACAAAATGATATTCTACTCTTGAGCCGCTACATAACAAAACCAATAAAGTGGGTATATGCACCATAAGAAGTCTCAGACCAGAGTTATCCCTATGAGCTTAACAAATAGCTAAGGGTCTCATCTACCTCCATGCGGACAGCAAAGACTCTGGCCACACTAGATGGATGTCCAGGCTGTGCTGAGTCTTTGCAGGGCCCTCATGCCACTTTGTTGGTTTTGTCGTGGCTCATATTTTGTTGAGAAACAGGAAAATATAAAAAAAATGTACAATCTGCAATACGCTTACTTGTGGCTCTGTTAGCTATATGTGACATTGTTTTGTGTCTCGCAGGAGTTTCATGGTAGAACTAGTGATGACAACAGCTCAAATAGTCATGCAGTAAGTCTTGTTTTCCAGTGCCTTGTGTGTCTGTCTGTCTGTGTGTGCATTCTGAGCTTTTCTTTGGTATGAGTTTGCAACATGCTGGATGGGTGAATGCAAATTTTGGTTTTCAGTATTTTCTCCACAATACTTCATATGTATTAACTAGTTGTTTGTAATGTAATTTCTTCTTCTTTTTTTTATGATTTGGAGAAATACAAAAATTTGAAAGCTTTTTTGAACTCAGAACATAGGATTGATGATACAAATTGAAAACAAATGGTAAGGTAAAGGTAAAGGTTTCCCATAGCCTTATAGCCGTAGGGGCAGTGGGGGTTAGAGACCCACTGTATCTTGGGCACAGCTGATGAAAGGCGGAGCCCATCCCTCTCCTTTCGCTGCCTTATCCTTCCCTGATTCGAAAAAGGTACCCATTTACTGCTGGGTTGACAGAGTTTTCCAGTCATCATATGGCGACAGTGAGCCACGAACTCACGACCTTACGGTGACTTTCTGCACAATAGCCGAGCCACTCTAACCACTCGGCTACGGCGCCTCTCTAAACCAACAAATGGTGAGCATCAGCCAAAACTCCATAAAGAGCACCAACTTTTGAAAGGAAAGAGCATGTTCTATTATGGAGAAAATACAGATTATAACCTGTTTGTGTTTGATTGATTGGGAGATTGATGGCATATTTTTGGTGTGTTTGATTGGCTTGGTTGAGTTTTTAGATTTTATTTCAGAACCATATAATCAGTTTGCAACATTAACTGAAGTATTATAATGCTTGTTTGTGTCTCTCTAAATGTCTTATATGCATATGATATCAGTTCTTAGTTCAGTTTCGATTATATGCTGGAACATTCACAAATGGTCATTTCTCAGTAACAGCCATTTTAAGCAGTTTTACTTTATATTTGACTTCACCATAGGTCATCTAGCTACAAAAGCCAATTTTATGTTTTCCCAAAGGGTTGTGTTGAGTCATTGCACTGTACTGTTAATAGGATGAGTATATGAGCCGCGACACGAGAAAACCAACAATGTGGTTGTGTGCCCTGCGCAGACTCAGATCAGCCTTGGCATCCGCCCAGTCTGGTCAGACTCTTCGCTAAGCGCTTAAAGCGTAGCTAAGGGTTTAAGCTACCTTCATGTGGACAGTGAAGACTCTGATCAGACTGGGCGGATGCCCAGGCTGATCTGAGTCTGCGCTGGGCGCACAACCACTTTGTTGGTTTTCTCGCGTCGTGGCTCATATATATTTTAAAAGATAAACTCCAGTCAGTAGAATTTACTAGCTTCAGATTCATTATTTTAGGTGTATGGGTATACTTCAATGTTTTTCTGCCATTTTTATCAAGGGGAACAACTTTTGTGACTTTCTGTTTGCTTCTCTGGAGGAAGTAGTCCTCCCAAAAGGAGTCTACTCTTAAATGAAAGAATTTGCTCCTTTAGGAGCAACTAAGGCAGCAAATTCTTTGCTTTAAAAGATGATCCCAGTTGAGGAAGGAGGGAAAAAATAAAAATGGCAGAGTTGCTTCCCCTGTATGTGTGCCCATTTACCTCAAGGTATATTAAGTACTCATTATTACTGTCATGAGGGGCTAGGTAAATTGTAAACTTCAAAAATTGCAAAGCCATGTACTTGCCATGTAAACTTTGATTGGACATAAAAAACTACAGATATGCTCAAGCTGTATTAAAGGATAAAAATGAAACTTGGTACTTTTTTTTTCTTCACAAAATATTGGTTGTAGGCTCTAGTGAAACTGGGCTCTAAGCAAATTCTGCAACACATTTTTAGCTATTAAAGACACAAGAATATGGAAACATCTTTTTGTCTCCAAAATTTTGACTTGGACTTTGCAATATTTTCTTGGGTTGGTTCAGTTGCCGAACGTCCCAGTGTCTTGAGTTTAGCAGGCTTTCTTGTGCTAGGCAGATGTGTCATCCAGAAGTGGTAAATCAGAGCATTTATTTGCAAATTTTTGTCAGATGGCATTATAAGTTACTTCTTGATTGTTTCATTTTTTCCCTTGTTTGACATTTTGGAAAACATTCATGTGACAGTTCATTATTTAAGTTATGCATTATGTAAGGTCTTACCATAAATGAGCCACAACATGAGAAAACAAAAGAAGAAAGTGGTTGTGTGCTCAGTACAGATTCATCTGCCCAGTCTAATCAGAGTCCTCACTGTCCGCATGGAGGTAGCTGAGACCCTTAGCTACCCTTTTAGGGCTTAGCATAGTCTGATCAGACTGGGTAGATGCCAAGGCTGACCTGAGTCTGCACTGGGTGCACAACCACTTTTTAGCTCACCTGAGCCAGCGGCTCCGGGGGAGCTTATAGGATGGTAAGGCTCCGGCGTCCGTCGTACGTCGTCCGTCCACACTTTCAAACAACTTCTCCTCTAAAACCGCTTGGCCAATTGCAACCAAATTTCATATGTAGCCTCCTGGGACCTTAGGAACGAAAAGTTGTTCAAACGGTCATGGTCACATGACCAACATGGCCGCCATGCCCATATATGGTAAAAACCTGAAAAAATCTTCTTCTCCAGAACCAATAGGGCGATGGCCTTGAAACTTGGTATGTAACATCGGGTACACGAGTACTACCAAGATTGTTCAAATTATGACCTTGGGTTGACCTTGACCTTTTTTACGGTAAGGTCAAATTTGCTTCCTTATGCTTTTATATGGCAAAATGCTGCAACATAAGATATCTTGGAAACTGTTGAATATTTTGGCCTAAAAATTGGTACATACAGTCATCTTAATGACTACATGAAGATTTATGAGTTCAAGAGGTCAAGGTCATTCTTTGACCTTTGACCCAGAACTCTCATATTTTGACAATATCAAACAATCTCCTCAAAAACTGCTAGGCCAATTGTAATTAAATTGCATATAGATACTCCAGGGGTTGAGGGAATGAAAATTTGTTCAAACGGTCCAGGTCACATGACCAACATGGCCACCACGCCCATATATGGTAAAAACCTTTAAAAATCTTCTTCTCCAGAACCAGTAGACTGATGGCCTTGAAACTTGGTATGTAGCATTGGGTACTCAAGTACTATCAAGATTGTTCAAATTATGACCCTGGGTTGACCTTGCCCTTTTTTATGGCAAGGTCAAATATCGGAAAATGCTAGCACATGAGATTTCGTGGTAAGTTTTGAAGATTTTGGCCTAAAAATTGGTATACACAATCATCTTAATGAGTACATGAAGATATGTGAGTACAAGAGGTCAAGGTCATTCTTTGACCTTTGACCCAGAAATCTCAAATTTTGACAATTTCAAAGAATCTGCTCTAAAACCACTGGGCCAATTGAAACCAAATTTCATATAGAGCCTCGAGGGGTTAAGGGAATTAAAAAATTTTCTAACGCTCCTGGACACATGACCAACATGGCCGCCATGCCCATATATGGTAAATACCTTTATAAATCTTCTTCTCCAGAACCAATTGACCGATGGCCTTGAGACTTTGTATGTAGCATTGGGTACTTGAGTACTATCAAGATTGTTCAAATTATGACCTTGTGTTGACCTTGACCTTTTACAGCAAGGTCAAATATGGGAAAATGGTAGAACATAAGATTTCATGGAAAGTTATGAAGATTTTGGCCTAAAAAATTGGTATATACAGTTGTCTTAATGAGTTCATGAAGAATTATGAGTACAAGAGGTCAAGGTCATTTTTTTACCTTCGATCCAGATCGCTCATATTTTGACATTTTCAACCATTTCCTCAAAAGCCAAAGGGCCAATTGTGAACACATTTCATATAGAGCCTCCAGGGGTTGATTGAATGAAAAATTTGTTCAAACGGTCCAGGTCACATGACCAACTTGGCCGCCATTACCACTTATGGTATAAATCTTTAATATTTTTCTACTCCAGAACCAATACACCTATGGCCTTGAAACTTGGTAAATAGCATGGAGTACTAGAGTACCAGCAAGACTGTTCAAATGGTGACCTTGGGTTTACCTTGACCTTTTTTGGGGCATGGTCAAATATGGGAAAATGCTAGAACATAAGTTTTCATGGAAAGTTTTGAAGATTTTGGCCTAAAAATGGTATATATGGTTGTCTTAATGAGTACATGAAGATTTATGAGTACAAGTGGTCATGGTCATTCTTTGACTTTTGAACCAAAACTCATATTTTGACAATTTCAGACATGATAAGTAAAAGCCACCTTGCCAATTGTTCAGGTGAGCGATTCAGGGCCTCATGGCCCTCTTGTTTGGTTTTCTCATGCCAGGGCTCAAATATTGGGACTGATTAACCAATCATTATTATCATCCTACTGTTTGATCAGATAGATTGTTTCTGGCTGGCAATGTGCTATCCGTGCTTTACAAGACATTACATTTTCAAAGTCTTGTACGTAAAAACTTTGTCATTTTTGCTGAAAAAATTTAAGTTTTCAGCAAAAAAAATGTTCACACACTTCATTTTATGTGTGCTAGAAAACTTAACAGATCCTTGACTCATGATTTCATTAAGTTAACAGTGCTTTGAACAACTAACAGTGCTTTGGAGAACATGCAGACCATGATCAGATTGGTCCTGTAGGAGCTTATTGACTTAAATCTACTCAGGCTGTATTGTCCCGATATTTGGGGTTATTATGAAAAGTTCGTCATTCCTCCTGTATTATATATCTAAAGAATAATGCATCCATAGGAGTAAAGCAGTGATAGCATTAAATGTACATTGTTTTTCCAAGGGCAGTAGTTAATGTATAAAGCATGGTATGGTGATGAAGTCTTAGTGACCCATATAACAAATCCTGTAGGTAGATTAACTGTAAACTAACATTCTGACCCCCTCATCCCAGGAACGAGACACTGATACAGAAACTGTAGAGCCTCCGGCTGCCACTGGTGGAACAGATGTGGTTACCGTGGTAACAGATACTGCTAAAGTGGAGGTACAAAATCTCACGAGACCTAAGTCACCATCTTCTGCAAAGAAAACAAATATGCGTGCAGAACGCAGCACCTCATACAAGGAGAAAAAGAATAAAAAAGAACCTGTGCGATTGGAGCGACACAACAGCGTTGGTTGGGAGGACCAGTCGGTCAGTAGACTGGTTTGCTTGTCTGTCCCCTTAGATAGACTGGTTGCAGTACTAATTGCCTGGACTGGTGCTTGATTACTAGCTCTGCTGTGGGTGGGGTACCTTTTCATTGGTGTGCAGTAGCTTTTATGTCAAGCTCTTTTTTTTCTGATGTCCTTTTCTTCTATGAAAAGAGAAAGAACTGAGCAGTAAACGTAAGAAAAAATTTAATTCTTAAAAGCTTTTTCATGCTAGCATGGACGAATATCTCTTAAAGGGCCAAAAAAGCAGACAACAAAATTTATGTCTGCAAAATTTGAAAGAATATTTCTTCCAAGCTAGATCATATTCAGAATTAAAGACTAGTCTAGGACAAACAGAAAAATTGAACTATTTTCATTTCTGGCACTTTAAGTGTTTAGAACTAAAAAAAAAAAAAAAAAAACTACTGCTGCACATTGAAGTTAGTGTTTTACCTTGCTCCAAGAATGGTTCCTATAAAACATCTGTAACTGTCTTAGAAACAGCATGGACAATGGTTTATTGACATACATTTAGGTACTATTTTTGTCAGTTTTTCCTATCCATTTTCTAGCTCAACCCAAGAAGCTTATCCTTCACAGTTCAAAGCTTTAGTATATCGCATACATTAGTTTAAAAAAAATCTGTTGTTTGTCCAGAATTGATTTTCAGTGATTGTAAATATCCATATACTGCAGAAGACTTACTTAGATAATCAACAAGAATTCAGATTTAATGGATTTAGGAATGCAATTTCAGATTTGACTGTAGCTATCCCTTTTGAAAAAGCGAAAAAAAAAAAAAAAAGGAAAAAGGAAAAAAAAAAGAAGTAATAAATAGATAATAAATGAAAACAATCGAGTATATTGGAATAAGCTGTTGTTCTGTTTGTTAAATGTTTCACCCAGCTTTACTAACCCCACTTCTTATGCCTTTACGCTTCCTAGTATGCATAGCAAATTAACACAGGTCACAGGGTAGTTCCATATTCAAACCCTTTATAGTCCACCTCAGATGTAGTGGTAGTTATATTCCCAGCTTCTTTCTTAATCTCATAAAATTCTGATTTGACTGTTTAGAGAATCAGATAAGGCGGGTTTTGACAATTCTGAGATCATCTGTTTGTTCTGAAAAAAGAAAATGGGGCCTGTCTGTAAACCTGTCATTGGTGGAGTGCTTTTAATGAAATGCAACATTTTATAGTTTTTGAGTGGAAAAAAAAATATCCAAGAATAAATGTCAAAATCTATCTTATATGAAGCTCTGTTGTAAATATTCATGACTCATAGTAATATCTCAACTAGTAACTACAAAGCAACATCCCGAGAAAACCTGTCATAAGGTCTCTGCAAAGCTACAAATTCATATTCTGATGCACTTATGAATCTGTTTGGATAACTTAAAAAACTTTCAACAATATATCCTGTGAGATACTTTTGAAATAGATGTCTATATGAAACAAAGCTTCTTGTTGGCTGATGTTTGGTTTATGTTCATGAAAGCGATTGTTTTGGATGCTAAATAGTACACTTGAAAGGTGAAAATTTAAAAAAGTACAATAGGATAAGGATAACTGTATTGAAGATTGTCATTTTTGGGAGGTGAATTAGGGGATAACTGTACTCAAAATTGTCATTTGGGGAGGCAAATCGTCGGTTTTATGGTGGGAAATTTCGTTTTACGGCGACGCGCCAGCGGAGCCGTAAAACGCAATTTGCGACCATAAAACCGACGATTTACCTCCCCAAATGACAATTTTAGACACAGTTATCTCCATTCTAATGCACTTTTCACATTTTCACCTTTAAAAGTGTGCCACTTTGCTCTCATACCAACGCCTTCAGCGACGTAAAACCAGACGTCAGCCAATGAGAAGCGACGTTACGTAATGACGTCGGATTTCCGACAGTAAATCGCAGGATATACTGTCGCTAATTTTTGACGTTATCCAATCGGACGTCGCATTACATACGTAAGTGCATTAGAATCATTGTTGATTCTGTTTTACAGCTCAGCTGATGCATGGCCATAAAACAAAATTTGCGACCATAAAACTGACAATTTACCTCTGCAGCTGATAATTTTGAGTAAAGTTGTCCCCTCATTCACTGTTTGAATAATCTGTCTTGCTCTAACTGACCACACTGCAAATTCTGTGCAGACTGGTGTTGCCATATGTGCATATGCATTGACATGATCGGGTACATTTTCAGGGGAAGCAACTCAACCGGTTTCATTTTTGCCTCCTTTCTCTGAAGGGATAGAGGAAAGCATTACTTCTGTAGGCGAGCTTATTTCCTTTAACAGTTGACCCCGTTTTGAAAGGGTTTAGTCCTTCAGGGAAGCAAACAGGAAGTTACAGTGGTTTTTTCCCTATGTGAAAATGCAAACACTTGGAGGTGTACCAGTGCCCTAGATAAGCGGGAGTATTTAGTGATAATTAGGGATAATTTTTGTTAATTCTGGATAAAAATGTATGTTGTGACCTCTCATCTGAACCGTCCCGCCGAGACGGTTCAGATGAGGGGTCGCAACATATGGTTTCATTGAGAAATAAAGAAAATTATCCCTCAATTATCATCAAATACCCCTCTTATCTAGAGCTCTGTCAGTACCCATACACCTTAGGACAGGGTTTCTCATGAGATGGCTTTTTTAATACTATGAAAATTAATATTGCTGTTCTTTTTTCATAATGTGAATCTTTCAAGTTCTTTGACTTTTTCACTGTTTGTAAGTGGATAAAATTGGATATCCATCACGCTCATTAATTAAGGTCCGCGAAAATTAAAAATCGTGAAAAATAATGTTTATTTTTTTGACCCTTAACAGCGAAAATTTGAACCCGCGAAAATTACCGCGTATACGGTATGTTATGGTTAGGCATACCTTCATTTCATTTGAATTGAATGTATGGCCATTACAAATGAGCCTGATGGATATTACTGCCCAAATTTTGTGATATCTCAAACTCTAAAAGTGAAGCAATCAGTATAACATCTAATACTTATTTCTCATAATCACCATGTACCTTAAAACAGATGTAGCCCTATAGTCAAGTTACTTTTCTCCTATATTAAGTTATTGCTTGTTTAGAATTTTGTGTGGCTTTTTGTAGTTATAGATTATTGTTGTAATACTGTCTTGCGTATCATCTCTTATGTGCATGTGCTGCTTCAGATTGTGTATGTCTTGTCAGCGTTGATGAAAAAACCTCTTTCATTTTGCTCGAGAAAAATGCTAACTTTCATTCAGGAATTTCATGTTCACTTTTCCCTGTGAAATCCATTTCACAGGGTATGGCATACCCTTGTGGATAGCTTTTGGTTAATTAATCACGTAGATGTGAGGTCAGTGCTTAACAGATTGATAATGCCATTATTACATAGCAAGGGTGTAACCTCACAAACTTATTTATAGTGAAATGGCACATAAAAGTAGAGTTTTATTTTCTCAAACATTTTTTCACAAACAATTTAAATCCATGTTTTATGTGGAGCCCTCCCATATTGTAACCAAACAAATACAGTATTAGTTGTCACTGTTGCATGATAACTAAGTTTGAGTGCTGAATATGGTTATGAAATCTGGGGAAAAAAGAGTCTTTTGACTGTCCAGATTGTGTTTGAATGATAAATTCAATTATTTGATCCAAGATTGAACTCTTCATTTGTTGATTATGTGACGAATAAAGCACTCTTGTATCATTTCAAATAATTTTTAGGGTTCCATATTGTGAAAGAAAAAGTTAGTGCAAAGACAAGGTATTTTTATCACTCCATTGTCAGTCCTGTGACAGCTCTTGACTGAATTTGTTAGTAAACAGTATATACCCTAACCAGACTGATTCTTAAGGTGCATGGATACGCTTCCATATTTTTCCGCCATTTTTACGAAGAGAAACAACTTTTGTGACTTCTGTTTTCTTGCATGGACAACAGAGCTTTTTCAAAAGAGGGTCTACTCTTCAAGGAAAGAATTTGCTCCTAGGGGAGCAAATTCTTTCCTTTAAGAGTTGACTCCCATTTAGAAGGGAGACAAAAACCAAATTGCTGGAGTTGCTTCTCCTGAAAGTGTACCCATTCGCCTTATGAGCAGTCATATATGGGTCTACATTGTATGCTATTTGTGTTCCTGTTGAATTATTAGGGTTGATATGGTATTTTCTTTTCTTGCAGCCGCGGAAAGCATTATTGGACCAGTTAAGTACAGTATTAGGGGGAGCTGATGAGAAGCTCCCTGACACTTTGTTTCTAGTCAACACACAGGAGTGGCAGGGACAGGTGAGTACATGTAATTACCTGCCATAAAGAATGTGTAACAATCCCCTTGGTAGAACTGACTCATTGATTTTAGGCAGGTTTCATGAGTGCTACAATGTATGTTTTTATTGAAAGCAAACAGAAATTTTCATTAAAACCCACCCATGTCTTAAGCCCTACTAGAGAAGTAAGATTTTATGAACAGTGTCATTCACTGTCATGCTTAAATGTGTCCTTTGAGCAGACACACAAAGAAATAGTGACCAGTATTTATTGAACTAAAGGTGGTTAAATAAAATGTTTTTTTACATTTGCCTATTTGCTTTTGATTTATGAATGATTTTTTATGCCTGCATATACTGAATATGGTGAAAATGATGTAGTTTTAGAAGTAAACACCAAAGAATACCATGATGGTGTCTTTTGATATCAAGTTTATCAGGGGAGGCCAGAAACAGCCTAGGAATGGCGAGGCTTGCCAAGCCAGTCCGACATGTTTCTGGTCGAGCCTGATAAACTTGATACCAAAAGACACTATCATGGTTTTCTATTAATCATGCATCATTAGACAATTTTTTGGCATAAAGAAAGCCACACAAATAAAAAGCAAATACATTTTGACGTTGCGAATGGATTATGACATAAGTGGTGACTCCATTTAACTAATCAAATGTTGTTATCACAGCCAACTTCAGCTTGTAGCCAATCGTCCTCAGATATCTTGTATGAAGGCATCGCCTGATAACATTTGTGCAAGCGCAGTTCTAAAGTGACATGATATCATATTATGTTATCATACCTCTGATATCAGGTATTTACTATAGTATTTACTGTTCATTTGAGAGCAGGCATTGACTTTGATATACCTGCTCATGAGCACTATGCTTTCCTCTGAGTTAAAGTTGTTATTAAGCAGTAATGGTGAATATTTCAAAAATTATTTGACAGTCTGCCTATGTCTTGTATTACAGTATTTGGTACAGAAGTTACAAGACAAACCTCTTCGGTTGATATGTACATGTTCGGATGCTGACGTCAGAGCGTCCATCAGCTTCCTGGTTACCAAAATACAGAAATTGTAAGTTCCTACATTATTCTGTTGACATTGGACCAGATGAAAGGGGTATTTGAAAAATCAAAGGGCATCTCCACCTGAATAACTTTGCTTATTATGACCCCCATTTTGATTTAACAGAATCATGCCTTCGCTCCAAAAATCAAGGTTTTTACAAAAGAATTATAGGAAAAAGACCATTTCACAAATGGATTATAGGAAAATGACCATTGAAATTGTCATTTTCCCATGTTTCCTTTGGAAAATTGTTCTATAATATGATTCAGTTAAAACACAGCTGATTCCTAGGGACCCCAAATTTAGCATTTCAAAGAGACTCAGAGCAAGATAGGGTGGGATATTTGGGGGTAATTTTTCTTTGTTCAATCAAAACATAAGTTGTGACTCCCTCATAACACAGGGTATAATCGATTCCGCTAATTTTCGCTTCCTGCAGAGACTGTACATCATTTTTGGCTTCAGCCAAGACTGTCCGTGAAATCTTGCTTCCTGGCGAGACTTCTGTACATGATAAATGGCTTCCTGCACTGTCCGCGTGATTCTGCTTCCTGCCAAGACTCTCGGCAGGAAGCAGAGTCACGCCAACAGTCTCGGCAGGAAGCCATTTTTCGAGGACAGTAGTCCCTGCAGGAAGCAAGAGTTCGCAGACAGTCTCGATGGAAGCCAACTATGATGTACAGTCTCTCCAGGAAGCTAAAATTAGCGGAATCGATTATACCCTGTGCTTAAGAGCTGTCTCAGCAAGGCAGTTCAAATGGGGGGTCAGAACATGCTTTTATGCAGAAACATGTGGAATTGTCCCTAAATTATCCCTGTTATCCCTTCTCATCTGGCGCTCTGAGTCTTGGGACTGCATTTTATTTGCTTAGCAGTACTTAAAAAATTGGATGACATGTTACGTACACAAACGAAACCCATATTGTAGCTACAAATGTTAGCATTTGCACCAGTTTTGCATGTTACACAGTAAGTTAAATTTGGGCAATGTAAAAAACTGTTGGGGTCTTGGAGACAAAAATAGAAAAAAGGTCAGGAAAATGATTATCACTGCTAGCATGTTTAGAAGTTAGTTTCTTCTGCTTTAACCCTTAAAGAGTAAAACAAAATTTACGTCCTCAACATTTCAAAAAATGTTTGTCCAAGCTGTGTCATAATCTATTGAGATTTCAAAGACTACAGGGCAAACAGTGTAAACCCAGATGAGGTGGCTTATTTTGAGCTGCCTCATCTGGATCTGCTCTGTTTGCAAATTCAAGTACATGTATGTAGTTTCATTTTTAAAGCTTAAAGGGGTAAGGTACAGTCAACTCTCGATATCTCGAACACTGATATCTCAAAGTGCCCACTTATATCAAAGAATATGGGGGTGGGACTAATTTATTAGCTTCATTTTCTTTTCATCCCCTTTTATCTCAAACTACCGATATCTCAAAGTAAATTTTCTGGTACCAGAAAATTTGCTTTGAGATATCAGTAGTTTGGAATGAACTTTGACTTTGAGATATCGAGGGTTGACTGTATGTCCAGAAAAGAAAATAAACCAATAGATTTCTGTGATTCTTCAACAAAATATCCTGACTGATGTCATTAATTCTCTTGATTTTAGAGTACTATTAAACACCTAAGTGGGTTTGCCTCAGTTTTACGAAGGTATTAGAGCTAAGACCAAACAGTTTGTTTAGATTGCATCAATAATTTTATGCACTTTCGTTAAACATTTTTATGCATCACTAATTTTATGCTCTTGCAAATTTTCAAATAATATTTTTATGCTTCAATGATTTTTACGCATTGTCAAATAACATTTTTTTGGCACTTTTGAATTAAAATTTTATGCACTGTCAAATTTTCAGTTTATATTTTTATGCACTTTCAAATTATTTGGAGGTCCAGACAAGGGGATTATGATAAGTTGATTCGAGATGGAGAGGGGAGGGGTGGGGTGGGTCAGTGCTGATAATTTTGCTTTTTCACAACAAAGCATATGTTTTAGTCCTCAATTACAAGGTCCTTGGAGGTGGTTCTAACAAGGGACCATGACATATGGGTCCGAGGTTATTAAAGTGGAGTCTAATCTCAAACTCAAAATAAAGCACACTGATTGGCTGCTTCCGAGCATGTGCTTGGAAGCAGCCAATCAGTGTGCTTTATTTTCAGTTGGAGAATGTACTCAAGTTTTATAACCTCCGGGCATAGTTCTCGGAGAATTACTTGAATTAAATTTCATCAAATATTCTCTCCTATCTGGAGCCCTGCCAAAAATATTTGTCAGATCTTTACCACTAACAGAAATATATCCAGATAAGCCACTAACTTCAAACAGTTTTTCAGTTTAATATCCTTCATGTTTCTGTACAATAATTGACATAAAGCCCATTTATAATGCTTTTGTGAAAGAAAAAAAGAGAAAAAGAAACAATTATTTTCACCTAAAATTTTTATGACTTATCTGGAGCTATGAACGTTTGCCTTAACCAGTTGTAGGTACCATAAAAATTTAAAATTATTGGGACAGGAATTTCTGTGAAAACATTGTAGACAAAGATAAATCTGTCTTGTGTATTTCAGCTATAAAAAGGGTTTTTCTTTTTCAATACAGTCTCAAAGATCTACATCCATCATACACAATGGATCAAGATCTTTGAGATTGTTTTCAAAGGGAAATATCCTGTATTGTAACTGAATAAATAGGTAGTTCAGAGACATAAATAGGTTAAAGGTAACACAGTGTTCATGAAAACTGGCAGTCTGTCAGACAAATCTGGCAAATTTGGAGAATGCCCGGTGATATTTGCCAGGGTGCTGGTCCCACTGTCCGAAGTTGAAAAAAGTTGGCATTCTTCAACATGGTAAAATTAAATTTGTTGTTGGAATAGTCCTTATTAATGACTTTTGGCCGAAAAAAAGAGGGGTCTTAGTACCATATTTATTTGGATAAAAGATAGTTTGTTTTTTTCTCTTCCAAAACAGTCCCAGAAATATAGATCCGTCTTCCATCTTCACCCGGATCTAGACTTTGGTAATTTTTGGAAAGAAAAAAACCTATCATATAACTAAATTACACAAGACTGATTTAGATATTTGGGTAAATTTTGGATGGGGCACCTCTGTCTTTTAGACAAATAAATGATATAAAGGTTTCCTATGGCATTTTGGATGGATTCTGAAATTATGCATCTTTATAACTAACCACACACATAGTTTAATAAACAGAAAGTGGAAAGAGGTGTATTTAAAAAAGAGCATGATTTGCAAGCAAAAGTTATTAGTATGCATGTATACTAAACAGTAATTGAAAACTCTGTTCCAGGACATGCAATATATATATAACTCATAATTCATTTGTTTTCCAGTATAAGAGCTTTTGATAAGGTTTTGATGATTTTGATTGTAATTATTTTCTGTAGCTGTTTGTGCAATGGCATCTCATGAGAACAGCCACAAAATATTTGGAAATAAAGAAATGTATCTGTCCATTGTCATAAAAATCAGCTCATATCTGGAGCTCTGACATAACTTCTTGGTGTAGAAGAAAAAAAAGAGCAATAAATCTATGATAATAATAAATCTATGCTTACTTCTGCATATTTATCAGGAAAACATATCCATTAAAACACAGGTAAGAATTTATGAGCAGAAAATAACTGGAGAAAAATCATTCTTTGAGAAGTGGTGTTGGGTTAGACTTTGTGTCAGTAGTTAGGGCTCCTACAGTCGCAAACTGTGCCAGTAGCCTTGGCTCTTTAATTTGCATACATTGTCAGTGGTCAGCACTCTTTCAGCTAATCTGTAACAGATCCTGCTTTTTCTCTAGCCTGCCAGGGATGTTGGCTTCAGGTGTTAGGTAAATTCTGGTATAATCATCTAAAGGCCAAAATAAGCTAAAATTTGGTGTAGAACTTTACGTTTTTCCACAAAGGACTGCCATTAGAAGCACCAAACCAAGGCCCCTATAATGATGTCCTGGACATCATTATAAGGGCATTGGTTTGACGCTTCTAATGACAGTCATGACATTCCATTAAAAAGAAGAAAAAAAGGAAATATTTCCCTTTAAAATATCGGCTATTTTGGAACGCAGCTCATTGTTAGTAATGGATATCCTACTTCATTGCTTGCTATTTCTTGAATGCTGAGTTAGGGGCATGACAAAGCCATGGTATTTAATGGGTCAGATATGTCAGTAATGTTTGAGCATGATACAGTAGTTTTAGATCATCTTGATTTATTACATTAGTTTTGTAAAATAACTTGAAAGTGCTTACATTTGAGCCGCGACACGACAAAACCAACAATGTGGTCGTGCGTCCAGCGCAGACTCAGATCAGCCTGGGCATCCGCCCAGTCTGATCAGAGTCTTCACTGTCCGCATGGAGATACCTCAGACCCTGAGCTACACTTTAAGCGCAAAGCAAAGGTTCTGATTAGACAGAGCGGATGCCCAGGCTGATCTGAGTCTGCGCTGGGTGCACAACCACATTGTTGGTTTTGTCGTGTCGCGGCTCATTTTATGTTGTTGCAGCTCTCTTACTGGCTTGCCCGTACAAAAGTACAGGGCAAGCGGCTGTTGTCACTGTGACATCAGCATCAATTTATGACATTGGATGCGTTCAAAATGACGGTATCGGTAGTATTTGGCTGACTTCAGTTGCCTTAAGCAACCCTTGAAGTCCTGTTGATGGGTTGTCAACTGCCAATATTACTGCAGTTCTAGACCTTTGGCAGCCTTGTTTGGCTAGGGATTAAGTTATTTTAGAATGGCTTCAAACAACAGCAAGCAAGTGTAAATCGATGAAATAAAGATGCTAGTACTAACATGTCACTTAAAATTAGTTTATTTGTTGTTTAGAAAAGCAAGCGTTCTTAAATGCAACTGAATACTTTCAATTAAATAGCATACATGGTTATCTGTGGCCAATGGCTACCAGTTGGTGCAGATGGCCATCAAATCCATCCATAATTACAGCCCTGCCATCGGTTAATTTGGCTGCCAAAGGCACTGTTGGCAACTTACTGGTACATACTGCTGTAGCCGATAGCAGAATTCTGAATGCACCTATTGTCAATGTATATGTCAGTATCTGTACTTGAATGTTTTGCCTAAAGCATGTATGACAACATTGAGGCAAGCTACTTCTTTCAATTAAAGCTCTTTAATAGACTGTCTGCTGTCACCCCTGTATGCAAAAAACAAACAAACAAACAATTAATAGATCTTCAGGAATCAGTACAATGAAAAGCAAAGACTGATTACTCATCATCAGTCTTGTGGTGCAGAGCTAATTTGAACCACTACTTGTCAAAATCAATGAAGTGGCATTTGCGCCCAACAAAGATTCAGATCAGTCTGGGCATTTAACCAGTCTGATCAAGCTCTTCACTGTGCCCTAAAAGAGTAGCTAAGGGTCTAAGCTAGTTCCATGCTGACAGAGAAGATTCCGATCAGCTTGGGCGGATGCACATACCACTTTCTCGTTTTTGTTGTGTCACAGCTAATTTGATTTTGTACTTTAGTGTTAGCAAAAAAAAAATCAGAATGATTCTTTTGTTGTAAATCCGAAGACATACTCTATCTGCTTTCAAAGTATATAACCAGATTTTCTGATTGAAATGCTCTATCAGTAGATAGCATATAAAATTGATGACAAATAGCCCAGACCTTTCCTTTTCAAGCAATCTGGGCAAGATTGTTCAAAGCACCATTAGCTTTAAGTCGTTAGTAGATGATTTGTTAAGTTGCATTGCAAAAGCTTCTCACATTTTTTTGGCAAAAACTGGTAGTTTTTTTTGGGACAATTTACTTGTTAATATATCATCTCATTAATTTAATGGTGTTGTTAGTTTTGAACAACGAGGCCCAGATTTGGATCTGCACCACTTTGTCTGACACTACTTTCTGAATATGAGCCGCTACATGACAAAAACCAACAAGAGCTCCGCAAGCGGGGCAATATACGCCCATTTCTGAATGGTTTTTTTGCACCGTTTCATCCTTGTCTACATTGCTATCAAGTTTATCAAGACATTCCAAACATTAAGGTTCTCAAAAGAAAAGCCTTAAAAAAGTAATCAAAGGGATGTAACTAAACAAAAAATTAGGAAGGGGAAGCAATTATTCTTTTATTAGACATACTGTCTCAACCTAATACACATTGCTATAAAGTTTCATCAAGATATTCCATACGGTTACCTAGTAATGACTTGCCCAAGAATAGCCGTAGAAATTAAAGGGATGTAACTCCATAAATAAGGAAGGGGGAGCAATTATTCTTATGTAAGACACACAACCTCAACCTAATACACATTGCTATAAATTGTCATCAAGATATTCCATACGGTTGCCTACTTATTGCTTGCATAAGAATAGCCTTAGAAAATATTCAAAGGGAGGTTACTCCAAAAATAAGTAAGGGGAGGCAATCATTCTTATATGTGACATATTGTGTCAACCTAATATACATCACTATCACATTTCATCACAATAGTCCAAAGGGTTAGTTAGATATGAGGTGTACAAATATAGTCTGACAAAATGATCCAAGGGCGGTAACTCAAAATCTAAGTCAAGGGGAGTAACCATTCTTGTATGAGACACGTTGTCTTAACCTCATATACATTGTTATAAAGTTTCAACATGATATTCCAAAGAGTAACTAAGTTATGGAATGCTAAAGAATTGCCATACAAACTGCCATAGACGAGTTTTTTCAAAGGGCTGTAACTCTGCTAAAAATCATCGGAGCAAAATTTCCATATAATATGCGCTACTCCATAACGTAGTCTTACTGTTTACAAAGTTTCAGCTTAATTGGATGAAAAGTATAGGAGGAGTTATCCGGAAACGAACACCCCAAAAATTCTAAGTAAAGAGCTGTAACTCCGCCAAAAATCATTGGAGCGTAATCTCGAAACGATATGCGCTGGTCCACCTCATAGTCTTACTATATACCAAGTTTCAGCTCGATCGGATGTAAACTGTAGGAGGAGTTATCCGGAAACGAAAAGTTTACGCTGGACGGACAGACGGACGGACGGACGCCAGCGCCATAACAATATACGTCCCGTTTTTCAAACGAGCGTATAACAAAGTGGCATGAGCCCCCAGCGAAGACTCAGATCAGCCTGGGCATCTGCCCTGTCTGATCAGATTCTTCACTGTCCGCATGAAGCTACCTTAGACCTGTGGCTGCACTTTCAGTGCAAAGCGAAGACTGTGATCAGACTGGGCTGGATGCACATGCCACTTTGTTGGTTTTCTCATGTCTCGGCTCATTTAGGGTAAATTCAACTTGATGTAATAATTGCATGAAAGCATGGATTCAATTCAAAGGTGAATGGGTACAATTTCAGGGGAAGCAAATCTGCTATTTTCATATTTGCCTCTCTTTTCAGTTAGTGCCAACTCTTTACAGGAAAGAATTTGCTCCTGTAGGGACAGACTCTTTCCTTTAAAAAGTAGACCCCATTTTGAAAGGGCTTCATCCTTCAGGGAAGCAAACAGGGAGTCACAAAAAGTGTTCCTCTTTTTAAAAATTGCTAAAACACGGAGGTGTATCTGTTTATCTTAAGAAAGAATTTAATGAAAGTCTTTATTTCACCATAGACAGCCATCTTAACAATAACAATTGTGAATGAAGTAAATTATTGAAAAATGTACAAATCTATCTGTTAAACACAATTCTAATTTTGAATACCTGAGTTTTATGTTACCATTTCTATGTCATTTCCAATCAGCTAGGACTTACAATATAAATTTATGCCCTTGAAAATATCACATGTATTTGGGGACATTGACAATAAAAGGGGCGCTTGGTTCATTTATACGGTAAAGTCAGTTGGGCACCTGACTTGTAAGCCAGAGGTCGTGGGTTCGATACCTGGTCCGGCAACTTACTTTCATTTCCCCATCCGCTGATTCAAGAGGGGCAGTTGTCTGTTACTGGTGAAAGTTGGTGCACTTAGTACCGGTTAACCGCTTAGAAGGTCTATGCCTGCCCAGGAATAGTGTGGTTAGGTTAACTGACCATCCTGACATGACCATAGCTGTTTACTGTGGATGTTAAACAATAACACAACAACAATATACGGCAAAACTGACATCATAGGGCACAAAAAACAGCTTCATAGTACTGTATTAATCCTATTTAATGCTCTTGGGGCATTGCCTTTTAGGAAAGGGGGTGTTACGAGACAGCCTAAAGTGCAGTTAAATCAGTCACTGCCAAAATACCTCTAATGAACAGTATAAAGGTGAATTTGAGTTGGTATACTTTCAGAGGAAGCAGCTCTACAATCTTGAATTTTTCCAGAATCCTTTTTGGGCAAATTCTTCGTATAAGAACAAACCCCATTTCAAGGAGTTATATCATCTGGAGGAGCAAACAGGAATTCATGCAAGTTCAGTGGAATTATTTTCGGAAAAGAGGCAGGGGCGTTTATTAGAGCAGGGGCATTTATTGGGAGTAATACAGCAATTTAGTTCTTTGGCAGCATGTGTGATATTTTGATCAGAATTATTGAGCAGACATCTGGCCAGGGTCTGCACTGTTTACCTTTCTGCCAAGTCCTATTTTTACACATCAGTAGTTAGTAAAATCAAGTTTTTCGAATTGTAGTATTATAAAGTGAGTGAGAACACTTTCATGGGAAGCAACTCTGTCATTTCCATTTTGCTCCCTTCACAATAGGGGTCAACTCTTAAAAGAGAGAATTTGCTCCATTAGGAGCAAATTCTTCCCTTTAATAGTAGACACCTATTGAGAAGGGTTTTGTCACCCAGGGAAAGCAAACAGGAAGTCACAAAAGTTATCCCCCTTTGTAAAAAGATCAAGAGCATTGTTTTATACCTATACTTCTTAAGATGTCCAAAACATATTTGCAAAATAAGGTAAACATGAACCTTTCATTATTTTGTTTATTGTTTATGCTATTTCAGTTGTAACTCCAATTCTAAAAGTCCCAATGCCATAAAGCTAGGTGTAGCGGGAGGTGACGGCTACATAAATACAGTATTACGTCCATACATAGAACAGTTCTCGGCTAAATCTCCAGACTGGCAGAATTATGTCAGGTTTCTTGTTATACCCTTTGGTAAGTCTTTGATTAGATGTTAGTTCACTTTAAAGGAAAATATGATTTCATGGAATCTTGCAAATTTAATGTTGTGTACATATTATAGTTTACTTGCACACATTTGCAAAAGGACCGACACTGCAAGTTACCGTATTTCTTTGGATATAAGACAGGGAATTTCCTGTCCAAAACAACCCAAATATCTAGGTCCGTCTCATAAGATGATCTAGATTTTTGGGATTGTTTTGCAAGAGAAAAGCCCATCTTGTAGCTGAATTAAAACAAGAGGGCCATGAGGCCCTGAAACGCTCACCTGAACAATTGGCAAGGTGGCTTATACTTATCATGTCTGAAATTGTCAAAATATGAGTTTTGGGTCAAAAGTCAAAGAATGACCATGACCACTTGTACTCATAAATCTTCATGTACTCATTAGACAACCATATATACCATTTTTAGGCCAAAATCTCCAAAACTTTCCATGAAATCTTATGTTCTAGCATTTTCCCATATTTGACCATGCCGCAAAAAAGGTCAAGGTAAACCCAAGGTCACCATTTGAACAGTATTGGTGGTACTCTAGTACTCCATGCTATTTACCAAGTTTCAGGGCCACAGGTGTATTGGTTCTGGGGAAGAAAAATATTAAAGATTTATCCCGTAAGTAATAATGGCGGCCAAGTTGGTCATGTGACCTGGACCGTTTGAACAAATTTTCATTCAATCAACCCCTGGAGGCTCTATATGAAATGTGTTCACAATTGGCCCTTTGGCTTTTGAGGAAATGGTTGAAAGTGTCAAAATATGAGCAATCTGGATCAAAGGTAAAAAAATGACCTTGACCTCTTGTACTCATAATTCTTCATGAACTCATTAAGACAACTGTATATACCAATTTTTTAGGTCAAAATCTTAAAACTTTCCATGAAATCTTATGTTCTACCATTTTCCCATATTTGACCTTGCTGCAAAAGGTCAAGGTCAACACAAGGTCATAATTTGAACAATCTTGATAGTACTCAAGTACCCAATGCTACCGGTCAATTGGTTCTGGAGAAGAAGATTTTTAAAGGTATTTACCATATATGGGCGTGGCGGCCATGTTGGTCATGTGTCCAGGACAGTTAGAAAATATTTTCATTCCATCAGCCCCTCGAGGCTCTATATGAAATTTGGTTTCAATTGGCCCAGTGGTTTTAGAGCAGATTGTTTGAAATTGTCAAAATTTGAGATTTCTGGGTCAAAGGTCAAAGAATGACCTTGACCTCTTGTACTCAAAAATCTTCATGTACTCATTAAGATGATTCTATGTACCAATTTTTAGGCCAAAATCTTCAAAACTTACCATGAAATCTCATGTTCTAGCATTTTCCCATATTTGACCTTGCCGTAAAAAAGGTCAAGGTCAACCCAGGGTCATAATTTGAACAATCTTGATAGTATTTGAGTACCCAATGCTACATACCGAGTTTCAAGGCCATCGGTCTACTGGTTCTGGAGAAGAAGATTTTTTCAGGCTTTTACCATATATGGGCGTGGTGGCCATGATGGTCATGTGACCTGGACCGTATGCACAAATTTTCATTCCCTCAACCCCTGGAGGATCTATATGAAATTTGGTTACAATTGGCCTAGTGGTTTTTGAGGAGATTGTTTGATATTGTCAAAATATATGAGTTCTGGGTCAAAGGTCAAAGAATGACCTTGACCTCTTGTACTCATAAATCTTCATGTAGTCATTTAGATGACTGTATGTACCAATTTTTAGGCCAAAATCTTCAACAGTTTCCAAGATATCTTATGTTGCAGCATTTTGCCATATATAAGCATGAGTAAGCAAATCTGACCTTACCGTAAAAAAGGTCAAGGTCAACCCAAGGTCATAATTTGAACAATCTTGGTAGTACTCATGTACCCGATGCTACATACCAAGTTTCAAGACCATCGACCTATTGGTTCTGGATAAGAAGATTTTTTCAGGTTTTTACCATATATGGGCATGGCAGCCATGTTGGTCATGTGACCAGGACCGTTTGAACAACTTTTCGTTCCTAAGGTCCCAGGAGGCTCTGTATGAAATTTGGTTACAATCGGCCCAGCGGTTTCAGAGGAGAAGTCGTTTGAAATTGTGGACGGACGGACGACGGACGCCGGAGCCTTACCATCCTATAAGCTCCCCCGGAGCCTCTGGCTCAGGTGAGCTAAAAAGACTGATTTACATGTTTGGTATGACTTTGGAAGGTAAACATTTCGTTTTACAGCCGAATAAATACGGTAAAGATGCTTTTATATACTATACAATTATTGACTTTTGTTGAAGTGGACATGAATTTTAGTGAATAGTGAACTTCCTATTGACCGACAAGAAGCGGAGGTCAGTATGAATTGTTTACTGTTCAATAACACTTATGTTCACCGAAACAAAAGTCAGCAATTGTTGTATTATATTCAAAGATAAGTTCAGTTGAAGGGTTACAATTGTAGTAAATGTGATGTCAAATTTCTATTGATGTTACGTAGAAAACCATGGGCCATTCTGACATCATCAACCATGCCACATTGAGACGTTACGCCACCAATCATGCAACATGAAGTAATGTCTTCCACACGTGATCAGCCTCTGAACCAATAAAATGAGTTTTATTTATAGATTATATAATAATTTAAAGTATCTTTCTTGGCATGGAGCATTTTAAAATAATCCTGTGATGATATTTTATTAAGTCAGATAATATTTGTACATCTCAGTATGGTCAAATTTTGCTGCTGAGATGGTTTAAATTCAGGGCTACAACATACCTTATTAATCCTTTTAAACGCCCCAGGGGCGTTACATTTTGCAAAAGGGGAGCGTTATTTAGAGCCTAAAACTGTAGTAAATCAGCCACTGCCTAATTCCGCTAATAAAGAGTATTAAGGTGCATAGGTATACTTGCATAGGAAGAAACTCTGCTATTTTTGCCTCCTTTTTTAGGTGAGGTCATCTCCTAAAGGAAAAGTTTGCTCCTGAAGGAGCAAATGCTTTCCTTTGAGAGTTGACCCAATGTCAGTGAGCTACTTCATTTGAGGAGCAACCAAGTTAATATGACATTATTTTTGGAAAAGAGGCAGGGGGTGTTAATTAGAGCAGGGGCATTTACAAGGATTAATATTTGTATGGATATTTAAAAGAAATCATCTTCATCTGGAGCCCTGATTTAAGATGAATGGGTACACTTTCGGAAAAGCAACTCCACCTATTTCATTTTTGAATCTGCTCTCAATGGGGATCAACTTATAAAGTGTCAATGGGGGTCAACTTATAAAGAGGGGAATATTGTCCCCCTGGAAAATTTTTGTGCCCCCGTGACGATAGTCAGGGGGCATTAAGATTTGCCCCTGTCTGTCTGTCTGTCCGTCCGTCGGTCTGTTTGTTCATCACACTTTATGGTATAGAGATTGTGTAATCAACTCCTCCCACAGTTTTCAATGGATCTTTTTCAAACTTTGAAGATGTGCATGTGGATTTTTGTTGGACCTAAAATTTATTTTGACAGAATATCGGCCTTTTGAACTTAGTCATTTTAGGCAAATTTTGGCATTGTAGGATATAGAGTTTGTGTAATCAACTCCTCTCACAGTTTTCAATGGATCTTTTTCAAACTTTTCATACATGCTGCGAATGTATTGAAGCTGTGCATGTTGGTTTTTGTTGGACCTAGAATTAATTTTGACAGAATTATGGCCTTTTGAACTTAGTCATTCTAGGGAAATTTTGCATTGTAGGGTATGGATTTTGTGTTATCAACTTGCTCCACAGTTTTCAATGGATCTTTTTCTAACCTTGTCTACATATTGTGGACATATTTGAAGATATGCATGAGGCATATTGATAGGTCTAGAATTAATTTTGACAGAATCACAGCCTTTTTAACTTAGTCATTTTGGGCAATTTTGTACATGATAGGTTATGTTTTCAATGTATTCTTTGTAGGTGTTTTATGGATATACATATCACGTGACAGGCGCTGCACGGGGGCATCATTAGTGTCTTACAGACACAATTTTCTAGTTTTCTTTAAGAGTAGACAGCTTTTAGGAAGGGTTTTGCTACCAGTGAAGCAAACAGGAAGTCACAAAAGTTGTTTCCCATTGTAAAAATGCCAGATAAAGATGGAGATCTACCCAACACTTCTTAACCCTTTGTTGACTAGTGGACTTGTCCATCTCTATCATTTGGATGAGTCTATTTCTAGTTTTAGGGGTTTCTAGTGAATGTTTTCACTTTAATAGTATTTTGTATAGAAATTCCTATAAGCAAACATGTAGAACCTGATCAGACGCCACCTTCTGTGGCGTCTGAACTGGGTCTGCACTGTTTGCATAAGTCCCTCAAAATGGGTTTCCAGTCTTGAAAGGAAAGGGCTAATCCTATCACTTGTTTTCCAGGTGCGAGTAATTTAGGGAAGTATCTAGCAAGTGTAGACAGTGTCTATAACAGTCTGTTTATGGACTCTCAGTGGAAAGACACATTTGATAAAACTGAAAATAAACTAGGTAAGTCAGCCATTTTCTCAGTACCTCAGCACTTAATTAGGGGATACCTGTTCTCAAAATTGTTGTTTTGAGGAGTTAAATTGTCGCTCTAATGGTCTTTGTTTACAGATCTACTGATGCATTGCCTTAAAATGGAATTTGAGACCATAAAACTTTTTCCTCTCAAATAACAATTTCAATACAGTTATCCCAATTCTAATGAACTGTATCACATTTTCAGCTTTCAAAGTGTACTACTTTGCACCCAAAGCAAGTGGTTTCAGCAATGTAAAGTCACTGCCCGTAAGAAGTGATGTTTAATAATGTCTTAAGGTTTCTGACAGTATATACACGTAACAAGATATACTGTCACAAAGTTTCATTTTATCCAGTCAGATGTCATTTATTTATAAGTGTATTACAGGGTTGCTACAAATAGGGAAAAACATCTGGAAAATGACTTTTTTTTTCAGCTCAGGGAAAAGTCGGGGAATTTTGTGGTTGGTTAAAAGTTGGAAAGTCAGGGAAAAGTCAGGGCATTTGAACATAAATGTGTGGCTACAGCAGTCTTCAGAAAACATACTTATTCTGTTCACGGGGGAAGGATGCACTTTCTAGAGAGATAGTCCAGACACATCTTCCTCCTCACTGGGGGAGCAAATTCTTTCCATAAAGAGCAACCCCTAGTTTTCCAAGTGATACAGTTAGCACTGTTGAAGTAAAGAGTATACATGTAATTAACTTTTGAGAGAAAAATCAGAGAAAGACAGGAAATTTTGAAGTGGAGGATAAGTGGCAACCCTGCAGGTTTAGAATATACATTAAGTCCCATAGGGACCAGTCCAGGGCCCCCGGTTGTTCAAAGCATCGTTAGCCTAACGAGCCTGTTAAGAGGTCATCTCGTTAGTGTTGTACGTTAGTGTTGTACGAATTTATAATCAAATACACTGATATTTTTTGTTGAAAAAATGTGAGAAGCTTTTAACGAAATGTTAACTAAGGGCATCATTAATTTTGAACAACCGGCCCCAGTTTAATAGTGCCCAAACATTTTTTTTTTTTGTAGCATTGCTGTTGAATTTATGCAATAGTAATGATAATAACGATCAAACATGATTTTTCATTATGCCCCCAACTTCGGAGAAGTTGAGGGGGCATATTGGTTTGGGCCTGTCCGTCCGTCCGTCCGTCTGTCCGTCCGTCCGTCCGTCTGTCCATCTGTCCGTAACGCCTTTTGGCAGCTAGGAAACTCAAGAACTGCTTATGCTAGGATGTTGAAATTTTATGTGTGGCATGTACTTGAAAAATAAGCGGACCCGTATTTTTTCTTTTTTCCGCCGGTCATGTATTTCCAGAGTTATGCCCCTTTTTCAACTTAGTCTATGGAACCTTGTGAACAAAATATCTCAAGAACCCCTGATGCTAGGATCATGATTTTTTGCAGGATCACATTGCCCAAGGTGTAGATGACCTGATTAACTTTTGGAAAAAATTAGGGAATTTTTGACCGAGTTATGCCCCTTTTTTGACTTAGTGCATTGTAAGCCTATGGAACCTTGTGAACAAAATATCTCAAAAATCCCTGATGCTAGGATCATGAGGTTTTGCAGGATGACAATGCCCAAGGTGTAGATGACCTGATTAACTTTTGAAAGAAATTTGTGAATTTTTGACTGAGTTATGCCCCTTTTCGCCTTAGTGCATTGTAAGCCTATGGAACCTTGTGAACAAAATATCTCAAGAACCCCTGATGCTAGGATCATGAATTTTTGCAGGAAGATATTGCCCAAGGTGTAGACGACCTGATTAACTTTTGAAATAAATTGGTGAATTTTTGATCGAGTTATGCCCCCTTTTTGACTTAGTGCATTGTAAGCCTATGGAACCTTGTGAACAAAATATCTCGAGGACCCCTGGTGCTATGATCATGATTTTTTGCAGGAAGACATTGCCTGAGGTGTAGATGACCTGATTAACTTTTGAACAATACTGGTGAATTTTTGACTGAGTTATTCTCCTTTTTCGACTTAGTGCATTAAAGCCTATGGTACAAAGGTATCCTTACATACGGTCAAGAACCATAACAGATAGGAACTTGAAATCTTGTATGCTGCATGAACATGAAAAATAACCGAACCTGTATATTTTTTCCTCTGCCGGTCTCGTCATTTAGGAGTTATGCCCCTGTTTCGACTTTGTCATTTTATATAGGAACAACCTTGTGAACAAAATATCTGAAGAACAGCATAAGCTAGGGTCCTGATACTTGGCATACAGTTACAGATTAGGGTGCCCATGACCTAATTAACTTTTGAGCCTATTTCGTACATTTTTGGTAGAGTTTACGATTGGTGAATTTTCAGACATAGGCATTTTGTATAGGAACAAGCTTGTGAACAAATATCTGAAGAACCGCATAAGCTAGGATCCTTATATCTGGCATGCAGGTTAGGACCAAGGTATAGATAACCTGATTAACTTAAGAGCCCATTTTATAAATGTTTGTCAGAATTTTTCTCATTTTCGGACATATGAATTTTGTATACAAAGACGCTATATGAATAACTTCGTGAACAAAATACCTGAAGAACCACTAAGCTATGTTCCTTATATTTGGCATACAGTTACAAGCTATGATGTAGATGAACCAATTAAACCCCTTTCTGACTTAAACATAATGGGATGAGCCTTCTTTAGAGGCAAGCATATGGTTGGGGGCATAGTGTTTCATAAACACATTTTCTAGTAGCATTAACATTTGCCAGGTCCCTCGGGGGCTGTTGAAAACTTCAGCCTTTGCCCTCGGTTTTCAACAGCTCCCTTGGGACCTGACAAATGGTAATGCAACAAAAATCCATGTTTCATCCCTATATTGTAAAACAGGACTGGGCCTGTGCTTTTTCCTGTTGTGCTTGCAAAAGGGTATATTTGTTCGTTTAAATCCAGTCCAGGTCATGCAACTCCATGGGGACCTTTATATAATGAGATACAGATGGCCTGCTAAATGTTATACATTAGTGTTTGTGAAGCTGCAGATTACTCTCTTTAATATTTTCTTTATTTGTACAGATACTCCTGAGATCTTCAGTCGAGTCTCCAAATACTTGTCCTCGGCTGGAAATGTTGTACATATACCTGTGGCAGAGGCTATGATTATGTGTAAAGGAAAAGGGTAGGTAGAAAACTGTTGACTAAATTTCTTTGGTTTAATGATATTCTGTTCCTTCTAGTTACATAACCACGTGTAATTTGACAACATTTACAAGTTAGAGGATCTAAATGAAAACTATTTGGGTGTAAAATTTCTTCCTCCAGCCAACTTCCTGATGCAGCATTTAACACTTTAAGCACCAGAGACGGAACAAGCAGTATTTGTAAACAGTGTAGATCCTGATGAGGCGGCTCATAATGAGCCACCTCATCTAGATCTACACTGTTTGCCCTCTAGTTTTTGAATTCTCAATATGAAATATCTTGGACAAGACCTTTTTGAAATATTGCATACATGAAGTTTGTCATCTGCTTTTTGGCGCTTAAAGAATTAACTTGAATGCACTGCTGATGACTCACATATTATCAAGGAAGAAGGACACACACAAAAGTTGTTTACTGGTTTATAAGTCTATAGAGCACACACATGTTGTTTGCTTGTGTTTTGTGCACACTAATCAGAGCCTATTTGAGTACACTCAGCTTTGGCATTTATAAGATCAATGGTCTAAGAAGACCACTTTTGTCCCCTGTCAGGCTAGCTGAAGCAAGACATAGGTACCACTTTTCCTGCATTGGCGACAAACTTTCTTTGAGTTTCTGGTTCAGCTGTGGTTGTTGCAATGTGTAGACAAGTAAGACACTGCCTTCTGCGGAATTCTAGAGATATGTATGTATCCAACGACGTGAAATGAGCTGGGACACGAGAAAACCAACAAAGTGGCATGTGTGCCCAGCAAAGACTCAGATCAGCCTGGACATCTGCCAGTCTGATCAGGGTCATTGCTGTCCGCATGGAGCTAGCCTAGACACTTAGCTACCCTTAATGTGCACAGAGAAGACTCTGATCAGACTGGGCAGATGCCACTTTGTTGGTTTAGTCATGTTGCGACTCAAATATGCTCGTAAAAGATTTTGTATAGTGTCATTAAGGTGAATGGGTACACTTTCAGGGGAAACAACTCTTCCATTTTCTTGTTTGCCTCCCTTCTCAATGGTGTCAACTCGTAAAGGAAAGAATTTGCTCACATAGGAGCAAATTCTTCCCTTTAAGAGTTGACCCATTTAGAAAGGGCTTCATTGTCCAGGAAAGAAAAAGGGAAATCACAAAAGTTGTACCTCTTAGTAAAAATGACAGATATGTTGTTGTTTTGTTGCTTTGTGTCCATGGTAAATAGCTATGGTCATAACAGGAGGGTAACAACACTATTCCTGGGCAGGCTTAGACTTCCCAACAGTTAACCAGTACTTAGTGCACATACTTTGGCCAGTAACTGACAACTGCTCTTTGGGAAACAGCGGAAGGGGAATGGAAAGTAAGTTGCTGGACCGGGTATAGAACTTGGGACCTCTGGCTCTTGAGTCATACACCTTAATGGATAACTTATTTAATTTCAGGAGTGATGAGGAATCTTCACAGATCTTTATTCCTTTCCTCAGTGTAAGTACTGGGCCATAGCTCTTCATATGTGGAACAATTGAATATTGAATTAGATTTTCTAAAAATAAAATAATAAGTGCATCTGAGGTTCAAGGTTTTCAAGTACAGAGCATTATGTTGGAGATTTATGCATAGTATGGAAGTTCCCTGATTTGAATTTACTGCTGGATTGCCAGGGAGAGTTCTCTAGTTTCCGGCTGGCCCAACCCTGATTCAAACACTCGACCATCTGCACCATAACCAAGTTGCTCTAACCACTCGACCACGGTGCCTCTCTAAGGCAGCAAAAGGACAGGAATGGGCTCTGCCTTTCACATGCTGTGCCCAAGATACAGTGGGCCTCTACCCCCCCAATGTCCCTTAGGCCACTAGGCTATGGGAAACCTTTACCCATTTAAGGAAGTTGGTCTTGTCATAGCTACCATCAAGGGCCCCACCTTGAGAAATAAGATTTTTTTTTTTTTAAAAATCAACAAATGTAAATAATAAACACGTCTGATGTGTGGAAATTGATAGAGTATTAAGGAAATCAACTTACCGTAATGTGCATATATATTGGGACACCTGAAAATAATAGATTCTCCATTTGGGACAAATGGAAAATTAATTATACTAGGTGTCCCAATACTTAAGCACATTAGGGGTATGCAGTAAGAAAGCATGAAAAATGCTTTTGAAGATTGAAGTAATTGAGCTTTTGCATATTAAATCAGGTTATAACATAGTTTAAATAAAAACTGAAAAAATTGGGACGCCTGAAATAGTACAGTAATTGTGCTAAAAACGGAACAGTTTCAGAGCTCTAGATAAGAGGGGTATTTGATGATAATTGAGGGATAATTGTTCTTACATCTCATTGAAACCATATGTTGTGACCCCTCATCTGTACCGTCTCATTGAGATGGTTCAGATGAGGGGTCACAACATATGTTTTTATGTTGAAATAACAAAAATTATCCTTAATTATCACCAAATACTCCTTCTTATCTAGGGCAATGGAACAGTTTGTCTCATTTTCTTTTGTTTTCAGGAGATCAAGGTTGGCAGCTCTGAGATATTGAACATGTCAGTAGATCTTGATGATAATCTCCCACCAGCTGCAAACCTCTCCAGTTCCCCACCCCAGTCAGAACAGAAACAGCGAGATATTAGTACCCCACCCAACTCACCCAATGTTAGTGCTTCAGGAGTATTCCAGAGGTACTGCTAACATCATCCTTCTGGGTTTGAGGTTATAAAACTTGAGAATAATCTCAAACTCAAAATAAAGCTCTCTGATTGGCTGCTTCTGAGCATGTGCTGGGAAGCAGCCAATCAGTGTGCTTTAGTTTGAGTTTGAGAATGTACTCAAGTTTTATAACCTCAGGGCCAGATATCCATACATGGGGTATTGAGAAACAATTTCTGGCTGTGTTTTTGTTTTTGTCGCACCTGCTTTAGCAAGATGCGATATAGGAGTTCACTTTTCCGTCCGTCTGTCAGTCATTCCGTCCGTCCGTCAACAATTACGTCGACCCTAGTGTTGAGTCCATTTCTCGCAAACAGTCATCAAACCTGGCATAAAGGTTCTTCTTAGAATGTTCTCGAGGGCTGTTGCTCTTATTTTTACCCTTGACCTATATTTTATGATTTGCTGACTTTGTAAAACTGTTCATCAACAATTACGTCGACCTTTGCGTCGATCCTAGCGTCCATTTCTTGCAAACTACGATACCTACAATCATCAAACCTGGCATAAAGCTTCTTCTAAGAATGTTCTTGAGGATTGTTGCTCTTATTTTTACCCTTGACCTATATTTCATGCTCTGCTGACTTCGTAAAACTGTCCACCAGCATTTACATTGACCCTAGCGTTGTCCATTTCTCACAAACTATGATACCTACAATCATCAAACTTGGCATAAAGCTTCTTCTGAGAATGTTCTTGAGGGCTGTTGCTCTTATTTATACCTTGACCTATATTTCATGCTCAGCTGAATTTCTCATGCTTTGCTGACTTTGCAAAATTTTACACCCAAAATTGTGTCGGCCCTAGCATTTTAGTCTTTTTGTCTGGAAGTACGATGCTTGTAGTCATCACACCTGGCACAAAGTTTATTCTTAGAATGTTCATGAGGGATGTTGCAATTATTCCTACCCTTGACCTATATTTTACGCTATTTTGTCTTAGTAAAATTTTACATCCAAAATTGTGGTGACCCTAGCATTTTTGTCCATTTCTCATACATGCTATTTTTAATTATAGTCTTTACTACTGTGGAAGCGCACTGCAGGTGCGACATAGCATTCTGCGGAATTCTTGTTCTATGAGTAAACAAACATTGTGGTACCTCATTAGAATTATGAAAAGATTTTAATGACATGCCATAATGAACCCTAATGAGCGTAAAGTTTGGTACACCTAAAATAATTAATTCTCCATTTGGAACAAATGGAAAATTAATTATTTTTAGGTGTCCCAATATATACTCACATCACGGTGAACAGATATTGGGGTACCTCATTAAAATTATGAAGAGATTTTAATGACATGACATAATGTACTCTAATGTGCCTAAATTTTGAGACACCTGAAATAATTTATTTTCCATTTGGAACAAATGGAAAATTAATTATTTTTAGGTGTCTCAATACTTAAGCACATTACAGTATTATTTTGTGGATAACTAAGACAAAAATTCAAAGATGCTTTTTGTCAGATTCTTCATTTAGAGAGAAATAAAAAAAAAACTGTCAGAAATGTCCTTTAGGTGACTGGGCAACCTCCATGTTTTTCTGCCATTTTTGCAAAGGGGAACAACTTTTGTGTCTTCCTGTTTGCTTTCCTTTGATGAAAAAACCCTATCAAAAGGGTTCTACTCTCAGAAGAAAGAATTCGTTCTTACAAGAGTTGGAGCAAATTCTTCCCTTTAAGAGTTAACCCCTATTGGGAATGGGAGGCAAAATGAAAATGGCAGAGTTGCTTCCCTTGAAAAGGACCCATTCAACTAAAATTCTTCCGTGTATGGAACTCTTATTATCTAACTGCATGTATATTGCTGTAGTTATATTTCTGTTCACTCGGTCATATGATCATCATTCTTGAGCAACTCCATGGCAGTGGTCCAGATAAGAAGGGGTAACAAAGATAATTCAGATAATTTTCTTATTTCTCGGCGAGACCATTCTAATGAAGGGTCACAAAGTATGTTTTTATGGAAAATTAAGGATAATTATCCCTAAATTATCCCTTTTACTCCTGCTTATCTGGACCACTGCCCATGCCATGGGTACATATTTTTTGTTTGAATTTTAGTTAATCCCTTATAAAACTGTGTAGTCGCATGACTTGATGTTCATGCAAACTGGATGAGTGGAAAATCGTGAAAATGAATACACCAGGAGCAGTTCCTGAGACGCAAGACAAACTGAAGCAAATAAAAATAAGAACACTGTATTTATTCGGCTGTAAAACAGAATTTTTTCCATCTCTAGAATGACCCCCAAATATCTAAATCATTCTTCTGAAATTCTGCTATGAGATTGGTTTCCCTTCTAAAATAGTCTCAAAAACTTAGATCTGTCTTACAAGGCTGATTTAGATTTTTGGGATTGTTTTTAAAGGGAAAAAATCTGTCTTATAATCAAAGAAATACAGTAGAGCAAATAAAAATAAGAATACCCAGTAAAAAAAAAGTGTGTCTGTGGGAGGGGGGGGGGGGGGCTTAGAAAGTGTGAACAATGTAAAAAAAATGAAGGAAGCAATACAAGGCAAAATTGTAAGAATTCTAAAATTTGGGACACCTAAAGTAATTTCTGAAATTTTCGTAAATATTGAACGGTTTGTTTTTTCAGTGCAGTAATACGTCTGAAAGCCGCAGATGGAATAGCAATTATTGTAGACCCTGATCTCCTGAACAGTCTGATCAAGATCTAAACCGTTTGGTCAAACCTGTATGTCCCAATATTTAGAATTTTTATGCTGTAAATATAAACCAGTATTGGAAGTTTTTGCAATTAGTAATGCCAGTAGTTATTCTTAAAAGAGTCTTTTTGTATATAACTTGACACGGATCTAAGTTATCTTTATTGAATATTGACCAGAAATAAAGAATCCTAAAGTTTCGTTAAAGTATTTCAACAAACACATGTATCTAGATCCAGATCGGACTGGTCCATTTGAGCAGCATGATCAGGATCTGCACTGTCTGCTGATTAGATGTTGCAATAGACGGTAATTTATCCCTTTTTAGCATGGAAACCCATTTTTGGGGAAATATGCAAACAATGCAGACACAGTTCAGACGCCGCAGGTTGCGGCGTCTGAACTGGGTCAGCACTGTTTGCTTACAGTAATTTCTTTGCAAAATACAGTAAAAGTAAAAACATTCACCAGAAACCCCTAAAACTTGAAATGGACTCATCCAAATAATAAGGACTGATGAGTCCACTTGTCGAAAAAGGGTTCCCAGTATTTAAGGTAACCACCCCATTTGTTTTCAGTGGCGGAACCCCTGGCTCTGGTCCCATTCTGCCAATGAGAGAATACGTGGAGCTGCAGGTAGATTATTGGACTGTGATACCGAAACCCGAGAGCACCGACAAGGGAGACAAGTCTAGTAAGAAAGACAGCAATAAGTCGTCCCTGAAATCCTCTTTCAAGTCCCTCCAAGTTAGCCGGTTACCCCATGGTTGTGCCCCACAGGGAGACAGTCAGATTATACCCTTTACTCTGGTCACCCTCATGCGAGAGAAGAAACAGAAAAGTAAGTGATATTATTTTATGTTATTTTCAAACCACTTTCAGGCAGAGCTCCAGATAAGAAGGGGTAACGGGGATAATTTAAGGATAATTTTTCTTCAATTACCAGTAAAACCATATATTGTGACCCCTCATTCACAGGACATTGACGTCTTCTCAATACAATAAAAAAGAGCACCCACAATGGCCCCAAACCCAATTTTAACTATATAGAAGCACCAAAGGTGTATATATTCGTAGAAGTTTGTTTATAGACTGGTATTCCCTGCACTTGCTTGGTGATAAAAGTCAATGACCTGTGCCTCATTAGAACCATCTCGCCAAAACGGTTCTGATGAGAGATCACAATATATATTTTCATTTAGAAATAAGACAAATTACCTCTGAATTATCCCTGTTATCCCTTCTTATCTGGAGCTCTGCCTTCAGGCATTCACACTTAACCCATTGTATTCTGGGTATTTTTTGTCGCCTGCTGAAATTGTCGTCTGCATCAAAAATCAAGAATATTATGATAATATTGGTCTAACCAACTCTTGTAGAAATGATGTCTAGGCAGCAAACAGTTTGGATCTCAGATCAGGCCTGATCTGGATCCAAACTGTTTGCAGAATGGAATGGGTTAAACACCCACAAAACACATAAAAATCCATGGCTGATATCGGGAAAACAAACTCAGTTTTGATCAGAGTTTTCAGTCTTTGGCCCAGTGCTCACATAGTTAAAGCACAGACTATACTGCATGAATGATTAGGTTGGTCCTAACGAGAATGGGTACACTTTCAAGGGAAGTGTCCCTACTTTCTTTTTTATCTCCCTTCTCTATGGGGTTCGGCTCTTAAAGGAAAGAGTTTGCTATCATATGAGAAAAATTTTTCATGAAGAGTAGACCCCATTCTGGAAGGGCTTTGTTATATAAAGAAGCAAACAGGAAGTGTTGCATGTTGTTTCCCTTCAAATGGTGCGAAGCATGCAGATGTACCCACAGTGAGCTTATGTTTGTAGCCAATCAGTTTTCAGCAGTTTTGAAATAGTCCAAGAGTAAATTCAAAAAAAGAGAATTACAGTAGAACTTCAATGTGTCAAACAGCCTTTGGACCATGAAAATTAGTTCGAGTCAAGGGTAGTTCAAGCCATCCATGGTTAGTTTCTATATTAATTGACCTCTAGAGACTAAGGAAAGAGTTCTAGTCAGGCAGGTTAACAAGTCATCAGGGTTCGAGCCATTGAAGTTCTACTGTATGTCTGAATAGGTTTTAAGATCTGTATGTTTTAATGTTGACTTCTGTAGGGGTCAGAGAGGGGTCTTATGTTTGTCTCACTTGGGATTAGCTGAAAGGAGACACAAGTATTGCTTTTCCAGTGGTGGTGACATAAATTTTTGTACAGTTTTTCTTGTTCAGCTGTGTTTTGTGACAATGAGGAGACAGGTGAGACACTGCACTCCACAGAATTCTTGTTCCATCCATTTGTTCATTGATCCATCTGTCAGCTTAAGATGATTTATCTGTCATACATATTTGAAATAATATGTACCATATTTATTCACTTGTTTGATTTGTTATCTGTCATACATATTTGAAATAATATGTACCATATTTATTCACTTGTTTGGGATAATTTTGGAAGGGGTATTCTCCTTCTTATAAGAAGGAGAATACAGGGTGGATGATCATGTGGTTTTCATGTCACAGGAAAAACTGGAAATTCCAATACAAAGATCGTTTTTTTCAAGATAACTTCCTTGTTGTCAAATGCAGTCTCATCGAAAGCACCGTGAATGTGTGCTCGTAAGTACTTTTAACTGATGTTCTTATTTTTAGCTCACCTGAGCACGAAGTGCTCAAGGTGAGGTATTGTGATCAGTCTTTGTCCGTCGTCCGTCGGTTGTCAACTTTTGCTTTAAACGACTTCTTCTCCAAAACTGCTAGACGGATTTTGAAATAATTTCAAAGAAATGTTCCTTGGGGGACACTTTACCAAAGTTGCTCAAACGGTTCCACTCCACTGAACAATATGACCGCCAGAGCTAAAAATAGAAAAACATTTAAACGACTTCTCCTCCAAAACTGCTGTGTAGATTTTGAAATAATTTCACAGAAATTTTCCTAAGGAGGCCCTTCACCAAAATTGCTCAAACGGTTCCACTCCCCTGAACAATATGGCCGCCAGAGCTAAAAATAGAAAAAAACTTTTAACAAGTTCTCCTCTAAAACTGCTGGGCAGATTTTGAAATAATTTCACAGAAATGATTCTTAGGAGACCCTTTACCAAAATTGCTCAAACAGTTCCGCTGCGCTGAACAAAATAGCCGCCGGAGCTAAAAATAGAAAAACCTTTAAAGGACTTTGCCGCCAAAACTGCTGGGCAGATTTTGAAATAATTTCACAGAAATGTTCCTTAGGAGGCCCTTTACCAATATTGCTCAAACAGTTCCGCTCTGCTGAACAAAATGGCCACCAGAGCTAAAATAGAAAAACCTTTAAACGACTTCTCCTCCAAAGCTGCTGGGCAGATTTTGAAATAATTTCACAGAAATGTTTCTGAGGAGACCCTCTGCCAAAATTGCTATAACGGTTCAGCTCCGCTGAACAAAATGGCCACCAGAGCTAAAAATAGAAAAACCTTTTAAAGACTTCGCCTCTAAAACTGCTGGGCAGATTTTGAAAAAATTTCACAGAAATGTTCCTGAGGATACCCTCTACCAAAATTGCGCAAACAGTTCCGCTCCGCTGAACAAAATGGCTGCCAGAGCTAAAAATAGAAAAACCTTGGAATGATTTTGCCTCCAAAACTGCTGGGCAGATGTTGAATTAATATCACAGAAATGTCCTTAGGAGACCCTTTACCAAAATTGCTCAAACAGTTCCGCTCCGCTGAACAATATGGCCGCCAGACCTTAAGATAGAAAAACCTTTAAAGGACTTTGCCTCCAAAACTGCTGGGAAGATTTTGAAATAATTTCACAGACATGTTCCTTAGGAGATCCTCTACCAAAATTGCTGAAATGGTTCAGCTCTGCTGAACAAAATGGCCACCAGAGCTAAATATAGAAAACCCTTTAATCGACATCTCTCCTGAAGCCAATTGCTCGATTTCAAAATAATTTCCCAGAAGTGTTTGACTCATGGTTCTAAACAAAAATTGCTGAAACGGTTCCACTCCGCTATACAAAATGGCCGCCAGAGCTAAAAATAGAAATAAATCTTAGAAAGACTCAGAGGGCACAGTTACGATCCAATCATCATGAAACTTGGTCAGAATGTTTATCTTAATGAAATCTAGACCAACTTTGATACTGGGTCATGTGGGGTCAAAAACTAGGTCACTAGGTCAAATCTTACAAAAACCTTGTGCACACTCTAGAGGGCACAGTTATGATCCAATCTTCATGAAACTTTGACAGAATGTATATCTTTATGAAATCAAGACCAAGTTTGAATCTGATTCTTGTGGGGTCAAAATCTAGGTCACTAGGTCAAATCTTAGAAAAAGAGTGTACACTCTTGAGGGCACAGTTATGATATAATCTACATGAAACTTTGTCAGAATGTTTATTTTTATGAAAGCTAGACCTGATTTGAAACTGGGCCATGTCAGGTCAAAAACTTGGTCACTAGGTCAGTTTTTAGAAAAACTATGTGAACGCTTTAGAGAACACAGTTTTGTTCTAATCTTCATGAGACATTGTCAAAATGTTTATCTCCAACAAATCTGGACCAAGGATACAACTTGGTCATGTTGGGTCAAAAACTAGGTCAAACCTTAGAAGAACTTTGTTTACGCTCTAGAGGCCACAGTTTTGATCAGATATTCATGAAACTTTGTCAGAATGTTTATACCCAAGAAATCTAGACCAAGTTTGAAACTGGGTCATGTGGGGTCAAAAACAAGGTCATCAGGTTAAATCTTATAAAAACCTAAGGTACACAATAAAGGGTTCATTTTCCATTGAATCTTTGTGAAACTCTGTCTGTTGGACGTATGGATGTTTCTGAGGTTCTGTTGGACGTATGGATGTTTCTGAGGTTAAGTTCACAGGATACTCAGGTGAGCAATCCAGGGCCATCATGGCCCTCTTGTTACTGACAGTTTACTTGTTTTCATGTTTAAACCTCCCCCAGTTTTGGAGCAACAGCATCATTCACATGCCACAGCTTTTCGTTTTTTTGTGTTGGGGGACGGTTAAAAACAAAAACTATAAAACTCAAGATAAAATCCCAAATATCATCTAAGAGTACTCATGACTACACATTCACTACGTTGCATTTTGAAAGAATGCGTACAGAAACAATGAAATTATTAACTAAAATGTGAAGAATTTCCAGGGTTTCCTTGTTCAGAATGATGTAAGAACATGACGCAAGAAAGCAAGTGATAATCCACCCTGGAATACCCCTTCCAAAAATATCCCAAATAAGTGAATCAGTCTTGAGTAATTCAGCTATGAGAGGGATTTTTCTCTTCCAGAACAGTCGTAAATATCTAGATCTATCTTGTAAGATGGATGTAGTAAGATGGATGTGGATTTATGGGATTGTTTTGGAAGGGAAAAGTCCCATGTTATGACTGAATAAACATGTTACTTACTTCTTATTTCAGTCCGTATAGGCAAGAAATCCAAAGATGGGGAATCCAAGAGCCAAACAATAGAAGCAATAAACAGACTTATTTGTACATCAAAAAGTCAGAACCAATATCTTAAGGGTAAGCATCCTTATTTTTGGATATCAGTGTATATGAAACTCTGACTTTGAAAAAACACACAAAAAAATTACAATAAATAAAACAAAAACAACAACAACTGAAAAACAAAATACTTTCAAACAAAAACGGGGAAAAAAAACACAGTAGTGTCATCTACTGTGTTGTAAGAGTTCAATATCTGTTGTAGTTGGAATTGCTTTTAAAAGAATAAATAGTGTCACAAGTGGTTTTATAATATGAGATTCATCAAAGTATATCCTTTGAAATTTTAAACAACTCATCTTTGGAATTCAAAGCTTTTTATTTTCTAAACCATCTTCATCATTTTAAGTACTTAGAAAATTGAACTGGAATACCAAGGGCTGCAGATTTTTAAGGTATCATGGTGTTTATGGTGGGGTTATGATGTAGTTTTGGAATTTTTGTTTTTCTCGGTCTGACAGATTGTTGCCTTGTATTATGTCCACCTCAATAAAGTGATGATTAATGAGGAGCCATAACATGTATGGACCATGAGCATGCAAAAAGCTCCTTACATTTTTTTTAGCGAAAAATGGCAGTTAAAGGGTTGAAGGTAGTTCCTCAGTAGCAACATTGCTGTATTTTAATTTCCAAGAGAAACAACATCCTTCTTAACTCATAAAGGATGGATGGATGACTTGCGATTTTCGTCCTTTTCAACAGTATTTCAGTCATATCAGGACGATGGACAGATGATAATGAAAGGCTGTGTGCAATTGAACCTCGTTTAAGATGGAAAGAACTCCGGCGGGGCTCGAACCCGCGACCGCTAGATCAACTCTTAAAGGAAAGAATGTGCTCCTGCAGGAGCAAATTTTGCAGGAGCAAATTCTTACCTTTTAGAGATGATCTGGTTTTGGAAGGGCTTCACCATCCAGGGAAGCAAACAGGAAGTCATAAATGTTGTTCCCCTTTGTCAAACAGGCAGAAAAACATGGAGCTCCACCTTACATGATGGCAGGCTCCCATAATGCTTGCTTCATAGTCTGTTGATATTTTTGGTTTCTATTTCAGTGCTGGTAGACAGTGTAGAATGGACTGGTATAAAGTTCTTTCAATTGTCGTCACAGTGGCAGACTCATATGAAACATTTTCCTATAGCTGTATTTAGCAATGCAGTTAGTGAACAATTGTCTCATGGGAACACTTGAATAGTCAGAAGTTTTAACCAGTCTAAGCCAATAAACAGACTGGTTTAGGAGCCTAGCATTAATAAGCAGACTGGTTACTGAAGTCTGGTATTGGTCATTTAGCAGACTAGTTACAGAGGTCGAGCATTGGTCTACTCATAAGTCATTAAGTGGACTGGTTACAGAAATCTAGCATTGGTCTAACTCATTTAGCAGACTGGTTACAGAAGTCTAGCATTGGTCTAAGTCTTTTAGCAGACTGTTTACAGAACTCTATCACTGGTCTAAGTCATTTAGCAGACTGGTTATTGGAGTCTAGCTTAGGTCTAAGTCATTAAGTGGACTTGTTAGTAAGTCTAGCATGAGCAGTCTGGAGACTTATTGATATTCATCATGCTCAATGGTGATGGCTAACCTTGCATTCATTTCAGTTGAAATGAAGGCATGGTAAGCCATAACAGACTTTCTGCAATATTTACCACAAGATGGCACCACAGGACCAAAGGATGAAATGTGATGGAAAACAAAATCCATTTTAGCATGATGGTTGATCACAACAGTGGGGACATAAAACAATGACACCCTTATACTTTTCTCACACAAAACCGGTTGAAATCTCTGCATAACTGACAAAAGTGAATGTGGATACATAACTACTAACAGTGTAGATGCACAGGATAGTAAAGATTTTCATATAGGGGAGGGGGGCATGTTTCTATAAAGGGGTTGGGGCACATTTCTGTAAGGGGGATTGGAGGGAGTCGGGTTCAAAAAAAGAGTCAAACATGCACCTGTAGATACGCAGTTTGGGCCATGTTTCTGTAACAGTAGTCCAAATATACAATTGTTGTGCTAACAGGGTTGTCCATAGTGCAGATTATATTTTACTTTCGTCCTTTGAGATCAGAGGATATATTCTGAGAAATCTGAAATTTTAGATTGGTTTATACTCATATTCTAAACCATTGTTTTATATATTATTTGGACCCATTTTGATACTTATCAGTCTTTGAATCTTCCAATTAAGATTAAAAAACTCACAGTACGCTTTTCTCTGGTTTCGTCACCAGATATTGTCAGGGTCACTGAAGAGGCTTTATTAGCCGAAACTACATAGTCTGGCCCATGTTCCTTCTTCTGAATATATTCTCTGCTCTTGAAGGAATTCTTTTAGATTTTAATTGTGCTAAAAATAATTACTGACTGATCCAAAAATCAGTATTGTAAGCAGGTTGCACTAAACACCACCAGCAAATTTTTGTGGTGAACTGAACTGTGAATTACGGCTGACCATCATAAATGAGCATTATGGATACCTAGAAGTCTCCAGACTAATTAATACTAGCCCACATTTTCAAACTATAGAGCTAGCTAGTGCTGTTAGATTGGTGGGAAAAAATGTGTACCAGACAGAATATAATCTGGCAATTATGACATCACAGATATTGGTATGTGAGAGTCTCAAAATACTCTGACTTTGAAACACCAATGCTGCAGTCAAGAATTCACAGATACCAGAAAACTGACCAAAGTTTAGTTTACTTCCAATGTCAGTATTCGATAATGAGACTGTAATGTTAAATGAACTGAAATGATGTATCATATAAATTCTAAAAATTGGGACACCTATAATATTACTGAAACTGTCCTAAACATTGAACAGTTTGGTTTTTCATTTCAGTAGTGTGTCTAAAAGATTCAGATAGATTGGGAAACAGTGTAGACCCTGATCAGACTGCTCCTTGAGGAGCAGTCGGAGCTGAATATGCACTGTTTGCTAAAACCTTTCTTTCCTAATATTTAGAACTTTTGTGGTAAAAAGTTAAAGGAGACTTGCAATGATTATGAAGAGAAGAATAGTTTAAAGCAATAGTGATAGGAAGAAGTAGATAAGCCAAAAAAATTTTCTTCTATATTTCTTCATTAAATGTGTTGTGGATTCTCATTAGGATAGAGGTATCTATAGCTTGGTCGAGCTAAGTTGGCAAGCCATGTGATCTTTGTTTACATAAATATTTATGTTTATAGTGCCTAAATATAGACACGTTTATAATTAGAAGTGTTTGGTGACACCGAAGGTACTTATATTGGAAAGTGTAAAGAATAATACCTGTCTTGTGACCCATGAATTCAAAGTGCTCCGTGGCCGAGTGGTCAGATCGAAGACAGACAAAAATTCTTTTCTAGACTCGTGTGTACTATGAGTTCGAATCCGCGACAAGTTTTTTTTTTCATTTGTATTTCATTAAATTTATTATATCATATTCTTTTTTATTTTTTTTTATTTATTTATTTATTTTTTTTTTGTATTTTTAATATATATTCTTTTCTGTTCTTTTCCTTTCTGTCCTTTTGCCATATAATTCTTTTTTTTCTTCTTTTCATATTTTTTGGTTTCATTTTTTTTTTTGTCTTTTCTCTTTTTCTTTCATTTTTAATGCACATTTTGTCCAGTCCATTTAGCAAATATTGAGATCTAACAAGAACAACAACTTATCCTGTAAGAGTGTCTGTCAAAGGTAGTTTCATTAGCAGTCACTGTCAGCAACGTCTTCAGCAGTCAGCGTGTCCTCAGCAGTCAGTGTGTCGTCAGCAGTTTTGTTATCAGTCATTGTGTCGTCAGCAGTAAGCGCATTTTATCCTCACTTTTTTGGCTTCAGCCGTATAACTTAACTACTGACCTACATTTAAATTAAGTAATTGTTTCAGGCTTAGATGTTGTTTTGTGTTGGAACTGCGGCACTTTAAAGGCACATGTGGGGTTGTCAGCCAACCAATCCTCATTGTTATGGGCAACACAGACAGACCCCGATCAAACTTCAGCAGCATTTCCAAAATCATTTCCCCAACACCAACAATACATATGCATATCAACATGCGCATTCGTACAATCTGATCAGCACATTCAATATCTTACATGTACCTGACTCATACATATTACAATACACACTTCTATTTAATCTAAGTCGATTGTCTTTTTTAAAGGCATTTCTTGTTAAACTTATCTTCAGCTCTGTAATCATACCTGGAAAACACCTGTGTACTCTTCTGAAATAAATCTAGCTATATATAGGTATATAAACAATAATATTTACCCCAAACAATTACGATAAACACGGCCAACTTAGCGCGACCGAGCTATAGCATAGGTTTTTCACACATTATCATTTGCTGGGCACAAAGGAATATGCTTTTCAGGCTCAGGTAACAACACCTTTCTCGATGCATAGCTGATGGTATTGCATTGAAATGATATGTTTGATTACTGTATTGCATAAAAACTCAGAAGGTTAGAAGAAAAATCATAAGAGGAGCTAAGGAGACAACGAATGGTTCATTTTTAAGTGGCCAAAATGTCTGTGAAAAAAACAGTGTCAGCTAGGAAATTTTGAAAACCCTGTTTTCAGGGCGAGACACATTGTCATTTCTGACATCAGTATCTACAGTTTCTCTTCACATACAACATACAAGTTGATGCCGTAACATAACCCCAAAATGAGTATAACTGAAACCTTATAGCTGATTTATCATTGCCTGTGAATTCCCTTGCTAAAAGACTGGTTTCTGCAGGGTAGAACAGCTGACAGTACTGTTTTTCATGCAAGTACTGGTTGTCATGCAATAATTACCAGTCTGATGAGCTTCCACAACATATGTTGTACTGGGCTCAGTTGTTCAGAGCATCATTAGCTTAAAAGAGTCATTGGTCACATATTCATTAAATCTTCTAGGACTTTAACAATCAAGTATGCTAACATTTTTGCTGAAAAAATGTGAGGAGCTTTTTCAGTGGAAAAGCTCAAATTTTTTAGCAAAAAAAGCATTGTTTTGTGTACAGAGCATTTGAAAATGTAACATCTGGTTGACTGCCGATGTTGTTTGTTTTGAACATCTGTGCCCTAGAGAAATAGATAACTGTTGGGTTATCTGAGTTGCCATAATAATACAGTTTATTAACTGGTGTGAGGGATGTTTTGCAATACACTCTGTTAATCATTATATACCTGTCATAAAAAGAAGTGTCACATTTTCCCTCATTTATTCAAAAATACATTAAGAGCTACAGTATAGCTATCAAGTCAGTGTCTTTGAATGCCTCCCATGTTGCTTTGGGCAAGGCATTGTCAGGCGAGCTATTCTGTACATGGGGTTATTTATATGGTGAATGGGTACACACTCAGAGGAAGCAGGGCTGTTGTTTTCATTTTTGCCTTCCTTCAAAATGGGGGTCAACTTTTGAAAAAGTGAATTTGCTCCTCTAGGAGCACATTCTTTCCTTTAAGAGCAGATTTGAGCTGCGACACGAGAAAACCAACAATGTGGTTGTGCGCCCAGCGCAGACTCAGATCAGCCTCGGCATTCGCCCAGTCTGATCAGAGTCTTCACTGTCCGCATGAAGGTAGCTTAGACCTTTAGCTACCTTTTAAGCGCTTAGTGAAGACTCTAATCAGACTGGGCAGATGCCCAGGCTGATCTGAGTCTGCGCTGGGCGCACAACCACATTGTTGGTTTTCTCGTGTCACGGCTCATTTCATTTTGAAAGGATTTTGTAGTGTGAGAAAGTAAAGAGGAGGTCTCAAGAGTTGTTCACCTTTGTATTAGTAGTGGATAAACATAGAGGTTTACCTGTTCACCATAGAAATTTAGCCGTGACATGACAAAACCAACAAAGTGGCATCTCCGCCCAGCGAAGACTCTGATCAGCCTGGGCATCCATCCTGTCTGATCAGAGTTCGCACTGTGCATTTAAAAGGTAGCTTAAGGTCTAAGCTACCTCCATACGGGCAGCGAAGACTCTGATCCTACTAGGCAGATGCCCTGGCTGATCTGTGTCTTTGCTGGGGGCACATGCCACTTTGTTGGTTTTGTCGTGTCCTGGCTCAAATTTGTTTGCATATTTCCAGTGGGGTCACAATAATGTTGAAACTATGCCTTATCAATGTCATGATGTGTTATCAACTTTGATATGATGTTGTTTGACTGAATCGGCATTGATTTAATGTTTTTTGAACATTATGTGCTCATTAGGAATATAGGGCTCTGGAGACCAATGAAGACATGGGAACCAGTGATTCGAAAATATGCAGGAAAACTGGGGATTATAATTTGTAAAATGGTGCTCTTTGATTTGATAGTAATGCTGACGAGTTTGAAAATGATGTTTTTGTTAAAGGTAGAAATCTGTTTTGTTTCATTTAATGGATGTTGTAAAGAAATAAGTATTTTTAGTTCGGAGCCAAAATTTATGACTGGTGATTGTGAGCGAATCTTTGGCACTTTTCTGCAGGACTGTGGTTGCTGGATGTCAACATCCTGAAAGTGCCAGAAAGTGTTCGGGGAGAGTCGGGTAACTTTGGACAGGTGGGTAAATTCGGACATACCATTGCAAACAGTGAAAATCAGGATAAGACAGCTCATCATGAGCCGTCTTATCAGGATTTTCACTGTTTGGCCAGTTATTGTTTTGTTTTAGTTCCAGACAACTGACATATAAAGGAAAAATGTCACTGTCCGAATTTACCCGCTGTCCGAAGTTACCCGACTCTCACCTATGTAAGATGGTGCTTTTGCTTTCTGATCTCATTGATCAACATTTGAGCCGTGACACAAGAAAACCAACAATGTGGTTGTGCGCCCAACGCAGACTCAGATCAGCATGGACATCCATCCAGTTTGACCAGACTCTTCGTTAAATTCTCAAAGCGTAGCTCAGGGTCTAAGCTATCTCCATGCGGACAGTGGAGACTCTGATCAGACTGGGCGGATGCCCAGGCTGATCTGAGTCTTCGCTGAGCGCACAACCACTTTGTTGGTTTTCTCCTGTCACGGCTCATATTAGCTTGAAATTAAGGTGAATGTGGATACTCTAATAACATCATGTAAAGGGTGCCACACCGTCAAAGGCAGTAGGAATAACTTTACAAATCTATGGGAGACACAAATGGTTCACATGCTGTATTCTGAGACATTTTCAAGAAACAACTTCATTTTTTTTTTAAGCTTTGGTATTGTGTGCCTGTATTGTGTGCCTGTTATATGATTTTTGACGAGGAAATAGCACTTTCAGCCACTCATCTTGGGCATTATAATCAGAAATCTCCCTTCATATTGGTTGTACTTTTCTAATTTTATAGCCAGATATTTATCTGCACAGCCTTCATTGATGGACAAACATACCCATGCCTACATTTTTTTGCTTCACAAATGTGTATGAAAGCTTATTTTGTCTATTGTGTATTTAGGGATCTAGATAAGGATGGGTTTTCATTACAAGTTTGAGATAATTTCTGTTCGTTTTCCATTAGATACTGTCTAATGAAGATCCACAAGGTATGTTTTATGGAGTAAAAAGGACCATATTTATTCAGTCTTAAAATGGGGGTGGGGTGTCCCTTCCAAAACAACCCTAAAAATCTAGATTCATATTACAAGACAGACCTAGATTCTTGGGATTATATTGAAAGAGAAAAATCCATCTTGCAGCAGAATTACACTAGTGTGATTTACATATTTTTGGTCATTCTAGAGGAGACCCCTGTCTTATAGCCTAATTAAATTATCCATGGATTACCATATTTATCCTGTTTAATGCCCCGGGGGTGTTGCATTTTGTGAAAGGGTGATGTTATTTAGAGTCTAAAGTGTAGTTAATCAGCCATATCCAAAATATCTCTAATAAACAGTACTGGTATTAAGGGATTGGAAATACTTTTAAAGGAATCAACTCTTCTATTTTTGCTTCCCTTCTTGAAAGTGGTCAGCTCTTAAAGGAAAGAATTTGCTCCAAGAGGAGCAAATTCTTTTCTTTAAGAGTAGACCCTATTTCATAGAGCTATCTCATCCAGAGAAGCAAACAGGAATTCATGCAAGTTAATAGCACATTATTTTTTAAAAAGAGGCAGGGAGCTTGTTTTAGGATTAATATGGTAACTGTTACAGAACTCAGCCTTATCTGGAGCTCTGATTAAGGTGTATGGGTTCACTGCCATGTTTTTTCCCACCATTATTTCATATAGAAACAACTTTGATACTTCCAGTTTACCTCCCTGCAGGATGAAGCCCTTCCAAAAAAAGTGGTTTACTCATAAAGGAAAGTATTTTTTTATCCCCCGCCGAAGGCGGAGGGATATAGTTTTCTCCAAGTCCGTCCGTCCGTCTGGATGTCCGTCCGGAGCCATAACTATGTAACCACTGGACGGAATTTCATGAAACTTAAAATGAATATGTATCACCATAAACCGCTGATACACGTGAAGTTTCATCAGACTGACGCCCTTCCAAAAAAAGTGGTTTACTCATAAAGGAAAGTATTTTTTTATCCCCCGCCGAAGGCGGAGGGATATAGTTTTCTCGATGTCCGTCCGGATGTCCGTCCGGAGCCATAACTATGTAACCACTGGACGGAATTTCATGAAACTTAAAATGAATATGTATCACCATAAACCGCTGATGCACGTGAAGTTTCATCAGACTGGCATCAGTAATGCATGAGTTATTGCCCTTGGATTGACTTAAAATGTCCGTCCGGAGCCATAACTATGTAACCACTGGACGGAATTTCATGAAACTTAAAATGAATATGTATCACCATAAACCGCTGATGTACGTGAAGTTTCATCAGACTGGCATCAGTAATGCATGAGTTATTGCCCTTGGATTGACTTAAAATGTCCGTCCGGATGTCCGTCAAGAGCCATAACTATGTAACCACTGGCCTGAATTTCATGAAACTTAAAATGAATATGTATCACCATAAACCGCTGATGCACGTAAAGTTTCATCAGACTGGCATCAGTAGTGCATGTTGGATTGACTTAAAAGTCCGTCCGGAGCCATAACTATGTAACCACTGGACGGAATTTCATGAAACTTAAACAGAATATGTATCACTATAAACCGCTGATGCAGGTGAAGTTTCATCAGACTGGCATCAGTAATGCATGAGTTATTGCCCTTGGATTGACTTAAAATCAATAAAATGAGCCATAACTATGTAACCACTGGACGGAATTTCATGAAACTTAGATTGAGTATGTATCACCATGAACTGCTGATGCACGTGAAGTTTCATCAGACTGACTTCAGTAATGCATGAGTTATTGCCCTTGAATTGACTTAAAATCAATAAAATGAGCCACAACTATGTAACCAATTATCAAAACTTCATGAAACTTAAACTAAATATATATCACTATAATATGGTTATGCACGTGAAGTTTCATCAGACTGGCTTCAGTAATGCATGGGTTATTGCCCTTGAATTGACTTAAAATCAATAAAATGCCATAACTATGTTATCAATTATCGAAACTTCATGAAACTTAAACTAAGTATATATCACCATAACATGGTCATGCACGTGAAGTTTCATCAGACTGGCTTCAGTAATGCATGGGTTATTGCCCTTGAATTGACTTAAAATCAATAGAATCAGCCATAACTACGTAACCAAATATCAAAACTTCATGAAACTTAACTTGAATATATATCACCATAACATGGTCATGCACATAAAGTTCCATCCGTATGGCATTTGTAGTACAGAGTTATTGCCCTTGAATTGACTTAAAATCAATAAAATTATCCATAACTAAGTAACCAATTACCGAAACTTCATGAAACTTAAACCAAGTATGTATGTATGCACATAAAGTTTCATCTGAATGGTAGCAGTTGTGCAAGAGTTATTGCCCTTGAATCAATTTATAATTGACAAATTCCGCCATAACTAAGTCATCAATGAATAGAATTCTATGAAACTTATACATAAACAACAAATCAGGGCCTCTTCGGCGGGGGATATAAATTCACTGAATTTACTTGTTCCTTTAACAGTTGGCCTCCATTGAAATGGGAGGCAAAATTAAAAATAATTGAGCTGCGACACGACAACACCAACAATGTGGCTGTGCGCCCAGCGAAGACTCAGATCAGCCTGGGCAGCCACCCAGTTTGATCAGACTCTTCGTTGAATGCTCAAAGGGTAGCTAAGGGTCTAAGCTACCTCTGTGCGGACAGCAAAGACTCTGATCAGACTGGGCGGATGCCCAGGCTGATCTGAGTCTGCGCTGGGCACACAACCACATTGTTGGTTTTGTCGTATCGCAGCTCATATCATGAATGTATACAGGTTTACCCGGTTAATTGAAATGCAGTTACAATGTGCTTTTAAATTCCATGTTATGTGCTTTGCAATTTCATGCTTTGTGTTTTGTTCTGAAATTTCATTTCATGTTTTTTGCTTTGAAAGTCATAGTGCTTGGTGTAATTGTGGCATAAGGTGTTATTTTTGGTCATAATAATTTGGTCCAAGTGATTGCAAAAACCATGATATGCATTCTGTCACTTACGCTCATATATGTACTTTGTTAACGATGCTGGCGTCGTTGTTTGTTTTCTTTTTTAAAGCGTGATTCTGTCTTTCGTCTTGGCTTTGTAGTATTATAGATGCATAACAATTTCAAGCTGACCTGTATTAAAGCACAGTAAGAGTTGTTTTCATCCAACCATTGGCATCTGCTCTGTAATTGATAGTCTAGTTAAAGATTATTAAGCTCACCTGAGGGAACTCTCTGTAGTAGCTTATAGGATGGGCAGGCTTGGTTGTCTTCCATCCATCTATTTGTCTGCTAAATTCCATATTGAGCCTGCATGAGTCAGAGAAACAGTTGTGGTCACATGACCAAGATGGCAGGCATGGCTATATAAGGTGAAAAATCATGATCTATGATCCAAGATTGCAGCTTGCTCTCAAAGTCACATTAGCTCAGATAAGATGCATTGTCATACATCAGCTCAGGTGAGCAATTCAGGGCCTCATGGCCCTCTTGTTTGAGAAGGATGAAGCAAAATGTGGTGTTTTTAAACAGTAAATGTTGTACAAACTTACATTTGTAACTAATATAACTAACAGGGTTTGTACATAGTAGTTACATGTATGTAGTCAATATTGGTGTGATGAATAACCATATAGATATACATGTGTATTATATTCACAGTGTCCGAACTCTCTGTACCAGCTCTCCCGGTTTACATAGCTTCGAATCGAGAGTACAAACATTCGCTTATAACCAGTAGTCGGAAATCATTATGTTTTGGGATTTTATCTGGCATGTGCTGCGTCATTTATAGTTATCCAGCTTCGAAAATGTAAAGAGGTAAGTTTAATAGAACTCTTCGGTCTTTTACCTTATTGTTCTGTACAATGTCGTGTATGGGTGGGTAGTAAACGGTACAATATTCAAGTGGCCCCTGGCATGATTCTAATTCCATTTTCAGCCTTTTCTTACATGTTTTATAAAAAATCTTTAAAATAAACGGAAGGCGTTATCAATCTACAGTTTGTTAGTTTTGATAATAGGATGATAGCTAGGTTTTGCACGACACAAACTCGTGTTAAATTAAGCTGTTCGGAATAAAATTTCTAGGACGGCCATGAGGTTTTCATTGTACAGGGTAATAAAGTAAAAGACCGAAGAGCAAATTATATCAAACTTACCTCTTTACATCTTCGAAGCTGAAAAACTATAAATGACGCAGCAGATTCCGGATAAAATCTCAAAACATAATGATTTCCGACTACTGGTTATAAGCGAACTCTGTACCCTCGATTCAACGATATGAAAACTGGAAGAGATGGTACAGTCAGTTCGGATACTGTGATATTGAGACATTTTTGTACAATAACTCAGATGTTGATATTCATTTTGAATTAAGTTTAATGTTGTTAACTTTGTAAACATTAAAAAAAAGAATGAGCAGACTAAATTGTTTCTTAACCCTATTGCACTCAGAACGGCCAAGGCCAAACTCCATGGATTTTTGGCTGTTATAAGTGCAATAGTGTTAAAGACCTGTGCTTGCTTAGGGGAGAGTCGGGTAACTTCGGACAGCGGGTAAATTCGGACAGTGACATTGTTTCTTTTATATGTCAGTTGTTTGGAACTAAAAAAAATAATAACTGACCAAACAGTAAAAATCCTGATGAGACGGCTCATTATGAGCCGTCTCATCTGGATTTTCACTGTTTGCAATGGTATGTTCGAATTTACCCGCCTGTCCGAAGTTACCCACTCTCCATAACATACCAGTAATGAAATTGATGACATTGACATTATTTTCAAGGCACTGCTGTTATTCAACTGTCAGATATAGGCATACCTGCCCTCTGTGTCCCTATGTATTGAACAGTCTGATCAAAGTCTGTCCTGTTTACTAGTCTGTCTTCACATGCAACACATTGACAGATGGTAAAATTAAGTGTTTTTATCATGGAATTCTTTCAATAATCGGTTGTTGTGTCCCAGTATTATTATTTGGTCCCTTGCTAAAAGGACAAGTTGGAAGGGCAGGGGAGAGGGGTTGCAAGACATATTGTGTTTGCACTGGAGGCTCACCATATCTTCTGAAGGGAATGACAGTTTTATAAGATAGATCATTCAGAGTCAGGAAAGAGCGAATTAAGTTTTGTTGTACAAGGGCTGTTACGAAATGAAAGAGAGCGTTTTACAAAACGAAAAAGAATCATAGAACTAAATGACTAAATGACCTGATAGTTAATCATGTGTGAGTATTTAGAGTAAATACAGTAGTGTCAGAACAAATTAGTTCATTATCTTTTATTGTTGTAATATCTCACACAGTCAACATTTAATCATAAAAGCATGTTAAGTATTGGAATAGGAATGCCAGAGCAGAGCGAACAGTTCAGAGAATTATCAGACTCTTAGTCTACATGATCACACTACTGCTAGTGTTAGAAAAGATATACATGTACACTGATCTGTCTGGATCTGACAGTGGGAGAGTCCATAACCAAAATCAGTAGAATAAGAATTAAGATACAAGTTGCATAGTTTTTTTTTTTTATCTAATCCAGCTGTATGTCTTTGACTAATTACATTTGTAATGACTTATATGAATAAAGTATTGTTTAAACGGTGATTCATCAAATTAGCGAAAGTGCTCATCAAAACAGCGAAAAAAAGCCATCAAAACAGGGCAGGAATTTCTATAGATTTCAGAAACCCTGCTCATCGAATTAGCGCAAATATTTTGGACAGTTACCTGTGGAGTAACCTTACATTATTACATTATGTACAGACTGTCTACGTGAAATATACGGCACTGGATATCCAAACCTATTTCAGAACAAGCGTCTTTGATAACTATCCACATTTTGGTGGTATGTATCTCGTGTCTTGTTTGGTGATAGACAGTACACTAATGACATATAATGTCCATTCTCTGTGCCATATATTGTATAGAGTTGCATGAAGAGTTGCATGAAAAATGTTGGGCAGTACTTAAAAGTTCAATCTATAAGTAGTACTACACAAAGTCTCCAAGTTCTCTTTGCACATAAAGACAAGCCGATATTATCTTGTATTTACTAGACAAGTTACATAACAAAATGATTATACTGGTGAGAGATCACCAAAATTGTGCTAAATCAATGAGTAGGTTTCGCGCTAAATCAATGATAGGGGAAAAGTTTGGTTTGCGCTAATTTGATGATAAGCCATTTAAACTAAACGAAGAATTAAGGTGCTTCATAACAGTTACCTGTTACCATGGTTTGTCCACCTGCACCAGGAGATAATCTCAAGCATCAGCTCATGAATTACCTTTTAAAAGTGCCTAAGTATTGAGACACATAAAAACATTAATTTTGCATTTGTCCCAAATGGAAAATTAATGGCTTTTATGTGTCCCAATATTAAGTATTGGGACACCTAAAAAGATTCATTTTCCGTTTTGTTCCAAATGGAAAGTGAATGGCCTTTAGGTGTCCCATTATTTAAGCATATGAGCGGCGCCGTGAGAAAACCCACAAAGAGGTCATGCGCCCAGCGCAGACTCAGATCAGCCTGGGCATCCGACAAGTTTGATCACTCTTTGCTAAGCACTTGAAGGGTAGCTAACGGTCTAAGCTACCTCCACGCGTACAGCGAAGACTCTGATCAGACTGGGCAGATGCCCAGGCTGATCCGAGTCTGCGCTGGGCGCACAGCCACTTTGTTGGTTTTTACTCGCGTTGGGGTATATTAAGGTATCTCCTGTACAGGGTTACAGACCAAGGCATAACTATTTTGTACCACCCTCATCTGTGTAGACCTTGCTCATAACAGTATACACTAGAACCTCAATTGCTCAAACACTGATGGTTCATTAACCCTGTCTGACTAGAACTAGTCTAACTTGTTAGCGGTCAGTTATGTAGAAACTAACTCTGCATGGCTAGAACTACCTTTGGCTGGAACTAATTTTCATAGTCCCAAGCCTGCGTGAGCCGTTGAAGTTTTACCATATTTTGTGCTTAAGTTTACGTTTAATGGCAAGAGTAGTATAAAGTATAGTTATTACATTCATATCCATTTGACATTGTGCAATAACCATCATATTTTACTCCAGAAAAAGTATTATATCATTAAATCATGACATGTTTCAAATTTTAACACTTATAATTCATTTTTGTCTTGCTTGTGACTAGCAGAAACGAGACATACAGTCAACTCTAGATATCTCCAAGTTGAAATTAATGCCAAACTACTGGTATCTCACAGTAAATTTACTTTGAGATGGCAGTAGTTTGAGATAACAAGAGTTGAAATGTAAAGAAAATTATGAAATGTGTTTTGACAATATTCTTCGACATAAGAGGGTACTTTGAGATATCAGTGTTCGAGATATCGAGAGTTGACTAGTTGTTACTTTTCTGGCATCATCGCCATCAGTATAAACTTGTGTTAACTTTTCTGGTTTAGCTTTCTTTTTTATGACATTGTGCAGACAGGCGAAACACAGTGTTTTGTGGATTTTTTGTAAATGTCACGGCTGCATTATATTCTTGGTAATTTGTTCTCGTGTATGCCATCTTTTGACTTAGTGCTTGCCCAGTGTGCTCACAACATTGAATTCACATACTACCTAAATAGTCCCTAAATGACACTAAATATTCGGACAGACACGTCTGAGCAAACATTGTAGGCCCGGATCAAACTGCTCCTAAAGGAGGAGCTTTGATCAGAGTCTACAATGTTTGCCATTCACTAAGCATCATTTGGATGTAAAAACTTGTGTAAAATCCTCTATCTAAGAATTTTTGAACAATAATTGTCCGACTTTGCGGGCGTCCAAAATTATAGGCTCATTACAGTATGTCAGTGCAATCCAGTTACATTTCAGTGATTGATACACCATTGTTTTAGTGTACTGTAAAGACCAATAAAAAATCAGTACATTTTGCAGGAACTTTCATCATAAACCCACATTAAACTGTAATGTTACTTCTGCCATTTTTACCCGCTATTTGACAAGCATGGCACCCCTACTCATAATATGCTGGCACTGCGTGAAAATAGGAGGCTTTTGCTCAATATTTTGTATAATCAGCAATTTTATGAATCTGTATACCAGCATGTGTAGCAAGAAGCATATTGAGATAGATAAGGTTAAGGAAAGGTAAATTGAAAGGGACGTAATCTGCGGCTGAAGATCAGCAAAACAAAAAGGGAGGTAATTAGGCATTTTATTGCCTATGCTTGATATCAGATGGAATGTATAATTGTCAGAAAAGAAATGCTGCATTTTGATTATTTTGAAATTAACAAGCATGTCTTCTTCCAAAACACTCCCAGATAATCTAGATGTGTAAGATATAGAGGATCTTACATGAGCGGTCATTTCATATGAAATTTATAAAACGTGCCTTCGGCGAGTTTCATAAATTTCATATGAAATGACCACGAGTTTAAGATTCTGTTTATCATATGACCGTTTAAAACGGGATTTTAGCTCCTTCAAACTGAACATTATTTCAATAAGAAAATGCATTGTTGACATGGACGTTGTCAATGACCTTACGTGTACATGCCAAAATGTTATTACAGGTGTGGTCATACAATTTTTATAACAACGTTATCCACTGAATAACACATACGTCATATGATAAAAACGTTTCGGATTGTTTTGCAAGGGAAAAGATCCATCTTATAGCAGCATTACCAATGACTTAAATATTTTGGTAGATTCTAGAGGGGGGAAAAATCCCATCTTCTAGCCAAATAAATAGGGTATGTCCAGTGAGCACCCAACATTGAAATATTGTGATACCTGTGTTTATGGGCAGTTATGTTTAGATGTTGTTTGATGTTGCATAAACAGTGATTCAAAGAACTATCAAGATGAAAAGGTACACTGTCAGGAGAAGCAACTGTGCCATTTTCATTTATGACTCCCTTCTCAATAGGGGTCAACTCATACAGGAACAAATTAGATTCCCTAGGAGCAAATTCTTTCCTTTAAGAGTACACTACATTGTGGAAGGGCTACATAATCAGAAAGTCATGAAAGTTATTTCCCTTTGAAAAAATGGTAGAAAAACATGGTCAGAGCTGTAGATAAGAGGGGTATTTGATGATAACTGAGAGATCATTTTCTTTATTTCTCACTGAAACCATATGTTGTGACCCCTCATCTGAACCGTCTCGTCGAGACGGTTCAGATGAGGGGTCACAACATATGTTTTTATCCAGATTTAACAAAAATTATCCCTAATTATCATCAAATACCCCCTCTTATCTAGGGCTCTGATGGTGTACCCATGCACTTTAAAATAACTAAAATGTGGCATTTCTTTTTCTGCTAGGTATAAAGGGAATTCCGTATTTAGTAATTTGGATGAGAAATATGATATCATTTCTGTTTTGTCTTTGTCACCTTGTTGAGCTGATTCTAATGTGGGATCACACATATCTGTTTGCAAGGAGACACCTATTGAATTCTCCTTGAAGTGTTATTGAAACCCACACCTTATCTGGGGACTCTGATATTAAATTAAGCATTATGGTCTATTATGATAGTGTAGTGCTAACCTTCATGATTACATATTGGTGATATGTGCAATAAATTTTAGTTAGATTGACAAGGTGGTGAGTTCCACACTGACTCAAATATTGGGACAGAATGGCATGGACAGACAGTGTAGACACAGATCAGACTGATCATAACACTAGTAGATCACACTAGGCCTACAGTGGTTGTCATTTCACCAGAATTTGATAATAAAATCAAACTTAAGGTTAATTGCAGAATGTTTGTTATGATGTTTAATTATAAATGAATTGCCATATAATTATGCCATTTTTACAAAGGGAAATAACTATTGTGACTTCCTGTTTGCTTTCCTGGATGAAAAAAAACTTCCAAAATGAGGTCAACTCTGAAAGGAAAGAATTTGCTCCTGTGGGACTCAGGAGCAAATTCTTTTCCTTCAAGAGTTGACCCCCATTGAGAAGGGAGGCAAAAACGAAAATGGCAGAGTTGCTTCCCCTGAAAGTACCCATTCATCTGCAGATGTTCCAGTATTTAGAGTCAGTTATGGTATAATAATTACTTCACCAAAGTTGTAAATAGTTTTAGAAGTTGTGTATTGTAGAATGTCATTAGATGTATATAGAGCCTACTCTCAATATCTCAAAGTCAAAGTTCATCTCAAACTACTGATAACTCAAAGTAATTTCTGGTAACAAAAAATTTACTTCAAGATCTCAGTAATTTTCTTGAAAATTTACCTTTGAGATATCAGTAGTTTGAGATAACAGGAGTTGAAATGTAAAGAAAAATAGGAAATGTGTCCAAAGTATATTCATCCGTATTTGAGTTAAGGAGTGTCAGCTGTAAGTGTACTGTATGGTATAATATGTGCATTATGGTTAGGAGCTGAGTCATGGGTTGGATGGATGAATGACTTGCAATTTTACGTCTTTTTCAAAAGAATTCAGTCATATCAGGAACATGAAATGATGATAATGAAAGGCTATGTGCAATGGAAATGTGTTTACAGTTGGAAAGATTTATGCATCCAGCAGGCCCTGAACCAGGAACTGCTAGATCAGTAGACCAGCGCTCAACCTACTTAGCTACTGGGGCTTCTCTTCCTCATGGGAAAGGGCACTTTAACCCTTCAGGCGCCAAAAAGCAGACAACAAAATTTATGTCTGCAAAAATTTCAAAATATGTTTCATCCAAGCTATATCATATTGAAAATTCAAAAACTAGAGGACAAACAGTGTAGATCTAGATGAGGTGGCTCATTATGAGCCACCTCATTAGGATAGAACTGCACTGTTTGCAAATTCTGCCATTTTCATCACTGGGGCTCTTAGTGTTACGTTGTAAAGATGTCCCCATTTTAACAAAGGAGACATTCTAACGGAACAGTATTGGCTTCCTAGTTTAATGGATCTCTTCTCTTCAGGGGGAGCTAATTCTAAAGAAAAGAATTTCCTCCTAGAGAGGGCAATTATTTTGCTTTAATACAGTTGCTTATCTCTATAGTTGCCACACCTTGAAAATACAAAAATATAGGAATGTGTTTTATTTTCCATAAAAGGAGAATGTAATTCAATACTAATGATATTGTGTTTACTTTTCATGCAGTTTATGATGATGATCCTTTCATGATTTTTCGTAACTTGATCTCAACAGTCACCACATTTATGTAAAATAAAAAACGAAAACAAAAAAAAAACAGATTGTTAATAGCTTGAGTTTATATACTTGCATTGACATTACATTGCCATTTTATGTCACAACTATATATATCGTATTAAGCCTATTAAATGCCCCGGGTGTGTTGCATTTTACAAAAGGGGGGCATCTTTGGGAGCCTAAATTGCTGTAAATCAGCCACTGCATAATACCTCTAATAAATAGTATAAAGATGGATTGGTATACTCACAGAGGAAGCAGTTCTTCTATTTTGCCTCCCTTTCCAGTAGGGATCAACTCTTAAAGGAAAGAATTTTCTCCTCTAGGAGCAAATTATTTCCTTCAAGAGTAGACACCATGTCAAAGAGCTGTTTCACCCAGAGAAGCAACAAGGAATTCATGCAAGTAAATACATCATAATTTTTAAAAAAGGCAGGGATCATTTATCAGAGCAGGGGGGTTTATTAGGATTAATATGGTATATAAGTTGCCTGATAAAGTCATTGTTTTGTTAAATATGGTGATTGTGGAGATAAACAGCTGTGGTTAAGAGTAGCTTTCAGTGAGAAGGGAGACAAAAACTTCAGTCAGATTGGTCTCCCTTGGAAATGAAAGGGTACCAGCACTTCTAGTTTTGTCATCATCTCTACTAAGGGGAACAACTTTTTTATAGCTTCCTGTTTGCTTCCTTGGACATAGAGACCCTTTCAGAATGACTACTAAAAAAACAAAGAATTTCTCTCAGGAGCAAATTTTCCCCTTTAAGAGTTGATGCCCATGGACAGGGGAAACAAAAACTGAAAATGGCAGAGTTGCTTCACTTGGCATGGTGTGAGAAGGTACCTTACAGTATGTGTGAACAGGAAAGACTCAGATCAGCCTGCACAATTGTGCAGACTGACCAGAGTCTTCCCTATTCACATAAACCATGAATGAGCCCTGACAATAGTGAAAAGTAAAGACTGACTCTGATCAGTTTGCACAGCTTCACAGACTGATTTGAGTGTATACTGTATGCCTATGCCTTTAGGCCCAGAGGTTATAAAACTTTAGTACATTCTCAAACTCATAATAAAGCACACTGATTGGATGCTTCCGAGTTTGAGATTATTCCCAAGTGTTATAACCTTGAACCCAGGTCCCCTTTCACACAAGTGGAGCCCCAGAAGCTCAGTGGGTCAAGTGCTGACCAGCTGAGTCCCAGATTTGATTCCCGCTGGAGGCGGAAATCTTTTCAATCATAAATGGGGTTCTACTGCACACTGCCTCTCATTATCACCTTCCCATCACCCTGATGTGACTGAAATACTGTTGGAAAAGACGTAAAGTCACAAGTCATCCATCCATCTCTGTTCACATGATGTGAATCAAAAGCTCTATAAGTGTGTACAGTAATTAGCTCCACCCTTAAAACGTTTAGGAAAGTCTAGTATACATTCATGAGAAGTGCAGTCTGATCAGCCAAAGACCGGTGTTTCATTTTTGTCATTTTTGTTGTTGTCTGGTTACAGATCATGTTTTGATGAGATTTTCAATGTGTGAACAAAACTTAATAACAGTAATATTCATGCTTCATGCTTTAATATGTTACATTAGAAATAAATCCTTGAAAAACAATATTTGTTGTGATTGATATTGGTATCAGCATCTCTGACAGTAAAAATTTCCCATATTAAAATAAAAAGCGCACAATGTCCAGTCATTTAGGGGATAACTGTACTGAAAATTGTCATTTGGGAAGGTAAATCTTCGGTTTTATGGTCGGAAATTTCATTTTACAGCGACGCACCAGCGGAGCTTTAAAACGCAATTTGTGACCATAAAACCGACGATTTACCTCCCCAAATGATAATTTTCAATACAGTTATCCCCATTCTAATGCACTTTTTCACATTTTCATCTTACAAAGTGTACTACTTTGCATCCATGGCAAGTGCTTTCAGCAACGTACAACTAGATGTCACCCAATCAGAAGCGACGTTTTGTAATGACCTTGGGTTTGTGACAGTTATCGTAGGATATATTGTCGCAAATTTTTGACGTTATCCAATCAGACGTCTTGTTACATTCGTTAGTGCATTAGAATGTCAACTTGTATACCAAATGTGAACCTTCTGTCTTGAACAGTTGCTGAGAAACCTTTTACAAAAAATTACAGCACTGGATGCATGGAGAGAAGGAAAACTGAAGAACAAATGGAAGACCACTTCTTTAGCCCGCCATAAAACTTGTCATTGACAACTTATATATAAAATATGAACTTTCTATCATATAAGTTTGTGAAAATACCTTTGACAAAATAGTGTGAAGGGTAAGAAAATGGAAGAATAAGAAGAGAGGGCCCATTGCCTATTCCACAATACAACAACTCATTGACAACTAATATGCCCAGTTACTAGAGTTGTCAGAGAACAGCTTTAGTATAAAGGTATTATTTTCATTAATGAAGCATGGAGAGAAAGAACTCATTGTCAAAATGTGTATCAAAATTATAAACAATTTCTACGAAACGCCAAACGCTACATGTGGAAATTATAAACAATTTCTACGAAACGCCAAACGCTACATGTGTACATGGAGAGAAAGAAAAGTAATAAACGCATGTAGGGAAGAAGAATTTGGGACATAACGGACCACGGACAAAACGGACCACGGACATAACGGACCACGCTTGGGACAAAACGGACCACGTTCATGACAAAACGGACCACGTTTAAGGTCAAAACGGACCACGTTCAGACCTTCCGTTAAATTTGAGAAAGCATGATTTATTTTAGTTGCAACACTAATAAAAGAAATTTGCATGCTTAAAAGATAAAAAAAAATCTTACTATTAAATTAATTAGATAGTTGCGACAACCAAAGATAGTTGAGATCATGAACAGTAGTCAAATAATTGTGACCATTTGATTGTCTTTGGTAATTATATACTCCTTAATCTTTTAATTGACACCAATTAATGGTCTGGTTCCTCTTCTAGCGTGGTCCGTCTGGTCCTGAAACGTGGTCCGTTTTGTCCTAACCGTGGTCCGTTTTGTCTGGTCCGTTTTGTCCATGGTCCGTTTTGTCCGAGTACCGGGAAGAATAAGCAGAAGACTGCTCTCAGTCCAAAATCATACTAAATACAAGTAGTGCTTTGAAACGTGTTAAGAAATATATCAGAGAACAAAGTAGGGAGAGAAAAACATTCGAACAAAGACATGAAGAGTAAGCAGGCTGATTCTCAAGTAATGTAAAAGTGAGTGGCTGACAAGCTCCAGTCTTATTCATGAACATTGATCCCGACCGGACGGAGTGTGTGTAGCTGGTAGATCCAGTAGAGTTCTCTGTTTTTTCTAGTAACAGCCTTTTTGGTGTTCCGGATCTGTGGACAGGATTTCAATAATTTGAAACCCCATGTGTTCTGTAGAATGGTTGGGTAAGTTAAAATGTGTTGCTACCAGAGTGTCCCGTTTATTGCGGGTCGCTGGTGTTCTGTCATTCTAACTTGGTGACTATTCTCATAGCGAACATTTGTGGTTCGGGGTAAAGCCGTGGTGGGTAATTGTTAGCAATGATCATAATTGTATTATTGCTTTCTTGAAATGACATATGTCACGATCATGGGTTAGTACAAATGGGTTCGGCTGTTTTGCTGAACAGGCTTGTTTCCCCGCCGTAGCAGGGTTGTCATAATCATACAGCTGGACGGACGTAGTCTGACTGAGAGACCGGCGAGAGGATGCATTCCCTCAGTGAGGAAGGAGACTTAGTTCTCTCATGTTCACCATTCTGGATAGAACTCGTCTTGCCTCTTTGTAGAACGGCCTGACCTCATTTCAAATTATTGAAATCCTGTCCACAGATCCGGAACACCGAAAAAGCTGTTACTAGAAAAAAACAGAGAACTCTACTGGATCTACCAGCTACACACACTCCGTCCGGTCGGGATCAATGTTCATGAATAAGACTGGAGCTTGTCAGCCACTCACTTTTACATTTATGTCTCCTCCCGTTCCAGTACTTATTCATGAGCATGCAACCAAGCGGATAGCTCAAAGCATTTGCATGTAACGGCCAGGACTCCACACAACGATCCGCCATTGTATTGTATTGTATCTTCGAGATTCTGCCTTCATAGGCACACCTGGAGTACTCCAGTAAAATCTTCTTGAGTAAAGTCTTTACACAGTTAAGAGCCACGTACAATAAAAGTTCTCTCCAAGGAATATATACAAATAATCCACCACCATTTACATGTGTATATAAAATGTTCAATTTTAAGAAATGTCACTGTAGCATTTTCTCAAGTTGTTAAGGGTAATCATCTGTGCCTCGTTAAAATAGAATATGAGTACTCTATGTGTGGTTTGCTGCGCCCTTTACTTTTCTCTTACGTTTCGGCACTAGTTGGGGTTTATTATATCTGACTGCATGTAGTCTATAGATGAGCCTTCTGCTATGATAATGTAGAGAGTCCACAAGATGTCTGATCTCGCTCTTCGTGTTAATTTTGTTGTTTTGTATAACAATATCAGAGTCTATTAGTAGCTGAAGTAACGTATATTCAGCACTCACAGGGTGCTTGTCAAGAAGATTAGCCAGTATATGTAAAAAGTCAATGAGAATAGGTTGTCGAACATCTTCTAGGGACTTGCAGTCGATCAGAAAGTGTTGAAGTGTTTCATCTTCTTCTTTACACAGTTGACACACCGGGTTTATTTCGTTCTGGTTAAACTTTGCTCTGTTTGTTTGTAAAATGTATGTTCCGGTTAAAACTTTATTCTTCACTGGAATTCTAAGAATGTCTCTGTCACTATTCATGTGAGATTTCACAGCTGGGTGACATTGTCCCACAATGTATGTTATGGAAAGGTACTTCAATGAAGAATACAGTCTTGATTGTGACACTATTTGACTGGTCCAGTATTCATTGATAGCAGTATTTAGGATTTTTTTCCAAGCTAACTTTTCTATCGGGTTTTCAAGTAAAATCTCCGGATTCGGTAGGTTGTACTTTATAAGTATTCTCTTCACGGCAATGAACCAGCTATGACTTTTATACGATTTAACTTCCAATTGCCTTTTGGCCAATTGATGTTCCACTGAATCGTGTTGGAGTCTTGTAATATTACCGTACAAGGACAATATTCTTTTATGTATCATGGCTTCAGCAGGAAGAGTTCCTGATAAGATATATACAGCTGGATCAGCCACTGTCGATGATAATGATAGTATTAATAATTTCTTATATTGAGTTTCAAGCACATGTAATGGTTTTCCTGTTGGTATCAACTTCAAGGCCATAGAACAACACTGGGAAGACATATGTTTGAAGGAGTGATATCGACGTTTCCGGATCAAGACCGTTTTCGCCATGTAGACCGGTTCCCATGAGACTGTATACTGTACGCTTAGCTTTCTGAATATTCGATTCGACAGTTTGCATTTCTTGATTAGAAGAAGATCGTAATATTCCCATATGTGTTGTGTTCTCGACAACTGGCATTTCCTTTTCACCTATGTACCATGCTTCCTGATCAGGATAGTTCCTTGTGCTGTTCATTTTCATAATAACACTCTTGACCTCTTGTAAGATATATCCATCTTTTTCACTGGAGTCTTTACAGAGATTAACGAGGAACTGTAGGCCGTAGGCATCATTGCTAAGGATAGCCACATCATCAGCACATGTTGGGGCTTGTATGCCAATACCTCCAATTTTGGCGCCTTTTCTAGATATCTGTATTCTGTCCAAGAGCCCATTGTCATAAACTTTGAAGAGATCAGCGCTGAGGACACCACCTTGTCGGACGCCTTGTTGGTTGGTGTATGTTGAGGATAGTTGTCCTTGCCATTTAATGGCAGTTTGTGATTGATGATGTAGACTGTTTATCAATAGCCAGTTCAGACCATCGACACCACTATTATATAGTTTTCTCATTAGGTTTGGATGAACCACGACGTCAAAGGCTGACTTGACATCCATGAATGCAACGTATGTAGGTTTATTCAGATCTTTATTGTTACGATAGAATTCTTCTACAAGCAGCGCACAATTCATGGGAGACGAGTTTTCTGTAAATCCTCTCTGGAGGGGGTTCTGTTTTTCCAGTAATACCGACTTAATTCTGAACTTTAATATTGCTTCAAGTAATCTAGTCAAAACTGGAGTAATTGTTATGCCTCGATAATTTTGGGATTCTTTACAGTTTCCTTTGTTCTTAAATATTGGATTCAGTATACCAAGTTTCATGGATGATGGAATTTCTTTATTGAAGAGAATGTTATTAATCATTGTTCGGACACAGTTCATAACTTCTGGACCACCATAGTAGATATGTTCAGCCGTGACACCATATGCATCAGGAGCTTTTCCACGATTCAATGATTCAACAGCTTTCTTGATTTCATCCTTTGTAACTGGATTAGGCTCTATGCTTTTGTCAAGACAGATCATATATATTATCGCGACCTCTTCCTCTACTTCTTTTAAAAATTCAAGATCAAATTTGTTGTTTTCCTTTTTTGACGATAGTTCCTTGAAATGTTCAAACCAGCCAGAAATAATATCATCACCCGAATAGGACTGATTGCCAACACAAAGTTCATCAATAAACCTGTGACACTTTCCTCTCTGATTCTTTATAAGACGATGAAATAAAGCATTATCTGACTGTCTTGCATTAACAATGGCTGTTTTCTCAGCTTGTCTTCTTTTGGCAATTTCAATTCTTATATATCTACGTAGTTCGATTGTCTTAAGTTTTTTCTCAAGGAGAAAAAAGTTAGCGGGATCATTCGATCTACCATTTTCTTTCCAGAGATAAAAAGCTCTTTTCTTTTCCTGAATGGCGTGTTGTATGTCCGGGTTCATTACTTTAAGTTTAGGTTTCTTCTTCCTTCTCTTCCGCTTGGGGTAGCATTCTTTCGCACTGGTTGTAAGTATTTGGTTGATACAATTAACGGTTTCATTGACATCAGTTGATGCAATACTGTCATTCATATTTAACACTTTTTTGTTGCAATACATGCATACCGTTCTTTGTCTACTCGGTTCCAATTAATCCTAGTAACAAAGTTGTACAGGTGTTAGGTTTTATATCAACTTTTTTGAGTTTCAGTTTCATGGTCATTGAAATGGGATAATGATCTGAGACACTTTCCACGTAATTTTCATTTCTTCTGATGTTTATAATTATTTTGTCAGTTCTTTGATTATAGAGGAAAAAGTCAATAGTTGACGAATCTTTTCCATTAGAATGGATAAAAGTATGCTCAGTAGCTCTAGTTACAAGATCATTTTCACTTATAAAATTATGAAAACAGGCACTTTGTTTTGAACTGTTTCTGACTATAGCATTTTCATTAAAATCACCACCAATTATTATTTCATGGGTTCCTTGGTAGGTGTATGTAAGTTCTTGAAGCTGTTCAATACATTCAACGAAAGAGTGATAGCTGTCTGATTCACCATTGCAAGGCATATAAACACATATGATTAATGTCGGCCTCTCTGTAAGAAGTTCAATACACTTAATTCGTTGATTTCCATTTTCTAAATTGTTAACTATGTGATCAATACTCTTTTTCCAGAATATTGCGACGCCACCATATCCTTTTGGAACTTGTAGTGGGGGAATTGGATCATTATGGTCTACTGATTTACCAGATGCCAAAAAGTTTTCATTTACTTCATTGAGAAGATTTAATTGACACTTAAATAACCAGTGCTCTTGGACTAAAATAATGTCTTCAGTTTTAGCAAACTTTTCAAATATAGGTCCACATGTACGAATGTTCTTACAATTAAAGGTCGTCACATTCAATTGTTCACAGGCCGGCAATGGGTTATCCTTCGCTAGTTCACTAGATTTATTAAGTTGCTTCGCCGTAAAAAATGCCTTTCTTTACGGTCAGTATTTGAAGAATTTTGGTAAAACAATGGTTGACCAGTAACACACTCAGCAGTGTCTATATACGTCGATTGCTGGTGACTATTGCTTGAGTAAACGCTCTGGTTAATTCCATCCTCACTTTGGATTGTATTCCCGTTGTGTGTGAGAGAGTATCTGTTCTGAGGTCTAATATCTGCTTCAGGTACATATAAGGAAGATTGCTCTGTTGATCTTTCAGAGTGTATTGGCCAGTAACACATGGCTTCATTATTTTCCAATAAGGTAGGGTTTTCAGTATTCACTGTACAGTATTCATGTACATTTAGCATTTCACTTTTAGGGGTTTTATTAACATTTTGAGCAGGACATTCTTGCTCTTCAATTTCACTATCTAAGTCAATCAGTCTTTCAATTTGTTTCTCTACCTTCAAGAGTACATATGCTGACACCCTGTCATGTACTCCTTGAATCAAGGTAGAATGATTTGTCAAATTTTGGGTTGAACTGGGTTGATTAGTAATATACTGATTTGGTATCTGTGTAGTTTGTTCTTCATGGGTACTAAGGCTATTAAGTCTAGTTTTCAATGTTAATATGGTGCATTCAAGCTCTTTGTTTTTAAATTCAAGGTTTTCTAATTTTGTCTCTAGTTTCAAACTGTTTTTCTCGTACTCTTTAATTTTTGCTTCTTTCAATTTTATGTCCTCTTCTCTCTTTCTCAGTTTGGTGTCAAATTGACGAAGTTCTCTTTGTTTTTGAGACAAGTCACTTTCTTTCTTTTTCAAGTCTTCCGTCGCATTGTTGGAAGGCAAGGCATCAATGACTGTTTTAACCGAAGTCTGCGACATATGGCTAGTTTGGTTATTATCTGAACAGTTTTTTGGTGTGGTAGTGTGGTTATTGTTGTTGTTGTTCATAGAGTCCCGCCGTTAATTTGTCGGCGCACCCGGATAACCGGTAAGAGTGTTTATCAATGATAGAGTTTTAAATTAAACTAAAGTTTCCTGCACCAATGAATAAACCACCACCACTTATATACACATACACAGTGTCAAAAGTTTCCTGCACCAATGAATAATCCGCCACCCTGAATATACACATACACAATTAGAACGATGTCAATAACCTCCACCAAAGCACTTACCGGAGATCAGATGTTGAGTCTACTGAAGCTTAGGGAGACCTTGAATGGCCTTGCAGAGGGTTTTGTGTGATAACCAGTGTCTTGCTTGGCACTCCTTGCTGCAGTACTTAATAAATCTGCAGCCTGTACAGCGTCTCAGGTCGACTTTATTTCCTAAGGAATAACAGTTTGCACAGTAGTCGGGGGAGTTATCATCCGGTTCTGTATAACAATCCAAGGATGACAACTCTTTTTCAGAACTCAAAACAACAGGTATCTCAGAAGAGTGAACCAGTTCATTTAAATCACTTTCAGTGGATAAATCCAAATCAGGATCCAATTGACTGGAAATGTGTTTACAGGCACCAGAAGAATCCAAATCTGTATGAATGGAATTTTCCTGTTCAAGAATGGTATCCTCTGGCTGTCGCCGGGCGTTCAGAGAAGAAGTTTGGGCAGAGTTCTTCTTTTTCCAGAACTTCAGTCGTCGCGAGCGATCCCTTGCAACAACTGATGGGGATTTATGTTTCCGCTTTGGTCTTTTCAGTGGGGAGTCATCGGTAGAGTTGTCATGATTATTTCCTTGCTGACATCCGAAAGCAGAGTGACCGTCCTTCAATGGCGTGACATTTTTGGCGGCAAACGTCCTGATCACGAGCGAGAATCCCTTCGAGTTTCTGGTTAATTTCCAAGAAGCTGTTGGGTCATCCCTGTCCAGAACGTTGATGCAATCCAAAAGAGTTTGGGGAATCACACTGGGAAGCGGTTTATCCGATTTGTCCATTGTTTTTCACCAAAAACTTCTTGGCACTCAAAAAATGTCATCCATTTCCATGTTGGATACACACTCATCATTTTTAATCTCCTAGAAACAGGAAATTAACACACTGAACCAAGCGTCACGCTCAACAGTAAGAAAATGGCGGATAGCAACGTCACTGGCCCCCGGTCGACGTCGCCATACACGCCTACAATGGCGGATAGCAACGCCACCGGCCCCCGAGGGCCGGCGAGAGGCGCAAAACACGCCCACCGGCCCCCGAGGCCGGTACAACAATGGCCGTCCACGCAGGCACAATGGCGCCAAAAGGGCCGGTTAACGCCCCGCACCCCCCCCCCCCCATATGGTATATAAACAGCGCAAAAACACAGCTCGCCAGAATCGTGACAATCCTCTGAAGAAATCCATATTATTGGAAGAAACTAGTTAGGAAAATTGCGAAAGAAAGCCATGAACCAGCATGAGCAAGACCGAGGAGCGCCTGGCCCTTGTCGTCAGTCACAATCCTCTAGCGTTTATGCTACCACCCCTCGCTAGGACTAGGATGCTCCGAGGTCGGCGTTCACTCTGATGAATCCAAGACAGACCACCAGCGACATGTCAGTCAGCCCAATCATTAGCTCACAGACCCTGACATCTACGTCAGGCTCTTCGTCGCAAGTGACCATCATCCCAGCAGAGAACCTGAAGAAAAGGACAAGGGATGCAATGGCGGAGGAAGAGCCGTCCAAGAAAAGGAAGACTCTAGATCTACCAGCTGAGGTCATGCCGTTCTACAAAGAGGCAAGACGAGTTCTATCCAGAATGGTGAACATGAGAGAAATAAGTCTCCTTCCTCACTGAGGGAATGCATTGGCAAGGACCTACCTCCCGCCGGTCTCTCAGTCAGACTACGTCCGTCCAGCTGTATGATTATGACAAACATGTCGAAATCTTTACGGGCTATTACATTAGAAGAGGGTATCCGCAGAACACACTGCTACAGAGCCTCGAAAAAGCTCGAAAAGCAAATGGGGACACCCTGCTACGGCGGGGAAACAAGCCTGTTCAGCAAAACAGCCGAACCCATTTGTACTAACCCATGATCGTGACATATGTCATTTCAAGAAAGCAATAATACAATTATGATCATTGCTAACAATTACCCACCACGGCTTTACCCCGAACCACAAATGTTCGCAATGAGAATAGTCACCAAGTTAGAATGACAGAACACCAGCGTGACACCCGCAATAATCGGAGCACTCTGGTAGCAACACATTTTAACTTACCCAACCATTCTACAGAACACATGGGGTTTCAAATTATTGAAATCCTGTCCACAGATCCGGAACACCAAAAAGGCTGTTACTAGAAAAAACAGAGAACTCTACTGGATCTACCAGCTACACACACTCCGTCCGGTCGGGATCAATGTTCATGAATAAGACTGGAGCTTGTCAGCCACTCACTTTTACATTTATGTCTCCTCCCGTTCCAGTACTTATTCATGAACATGCAACCAAGCGGATAGCTCAAAGCATTTGCATGTAACGGCCAGGACTCCACACAACGATCCGCCATTTTTAATCTCCTAAAAACAGGAAATAAACACACTGAACCAAGCGTCACGCTCAACAGTAAGAAAATGGCGGATAGCAACGTCACCGGCCCCCGGTCGACGTCGCCATACACGCCTACAATGGCGGATAGCAACGCCACCGGCCCCCGAGGGCCGGCGAGAGGCGCAAAACACGCCCACCGGCTCCCGAGGGCCGGTACAACAATGGCCGTCCACGCAGGCGCCATGCCCCCCCCCCCCCCCCCCCCGATACGGTATATAAACAGCGCAAAAACACAGCTCGCCAGAATCGTGACAATCCTCTGAAGAAATCCATATTATTGGAAGAAACTAGTTAGGAAAATGTCGAAAGAAAGCCATGAACCAGCATGAGCAAGACCGAGGAGCGCCTGGCCCATGTCGTCAGTCACAATCCTCTAAAAAAAAAAAAAAAACTCCGTTCATTAATTCTGAAACTGGGTTTTTCGCTGCTCATACTTTTATAGTGTAATAAATTCACGCAAGACTGTGCATAGTGATAAAGCTCGACTTCCGCCGATTTCTCATAAAGGTCTCATGTATCTTAGCCTGGCGTCTAATGCTGCAGTTACATGCGCGAAACAGCAAATTTCAAAAACCTGTCCGCAAACTAAGACCATTTGACGAAAAATGACAGCCTGAAGTCATACATATTCAGATACATTCCACGTGGGTATCACGCTGGTCATTTGGGTAATAACTGTTTCCCTTCAACAAAGTCACAGGAATAAGACCAAAAAAAAAGTTCTGAATTTCGGCTACTTTTTGATACAGAAAAAAATGCCAAGTTACTATATGAGCTACATTTTTCAGTTTTGACAAGGATTGAAAATCAGACTCAGTTTCTTTACCATATTGTAATTACTTGTATATTGTTTGTGTCATATTTTCTCAGGAAAATATGTAAAGTAGTATAGGCCCTACATATAAACAACGGGACAGTTGTGTCATCCAACTCAGAAGCGAACTTCAGGTCCATAAACGTCCCTGCATTTATTTATTTCTTTCTATCATTTTTCTCATGGTGACGTTTCACGCAAAAATGTGGCATAATTTATCTGCAAATAGAAAAATCTCAAACTAGTCAGATAGAGACTTTGTTATGTGCCTCTATGTCTACACAACCACACACCAGATGTGCGAAAAGCAAAAGCTCAAATCAGCTTTCGCGTATATACGGAAGGAAATATCGCATGCATGCATTCGTGCGGGTTCACCTTTTTGGATGATATAAGAAAAACGAACAGCCTGTACAGTTCAGTATCAACAGTATGCACATGACTAGCCCAGCTCTGGGCCGGAAAATACCTAGAAACAAGTTTCAATTTTCTAAATTAAAAACTTTGTTCGGTTCGGAGCTGGACTAGCACATGACCTAATATCCTTTTCACATATATCATGTGAATCGCGAAACAGTAACCTCTTACATGTGTCTTAGTTTTTCACTTAAACTCTACTTCGACTTCCGGTTGACTCTGATCAGACTGCATCCTGTTTGTATAAGGATTTGTTCTTCGACGATCTTTACCACTGATAGGACTATGGAGACTTTAAGGTCCTTCTTGCGTATATTATATGTTCGTGTACCGGGGTAGAGGTCGGAGTGGTAGACTAATCGAGGGAATAGTTCGTTGAAAAGAAGTGGGGCGGGGGAGGGCTGTAGGGTGTGTGTCTAGAGACTAGGTAGGCGGTTTGGGTGGTAGATTTAATAAGAAGGTGTGTGTTTGGGAAGGGGTCTTGTCGAGGGGTGGGAGTCTGGATGGTAGACTAATTGAGAGGAGGGGGTTATAGGTAGTGTGGGGAAGATTGTTTTATTATTTTTATAGAGTGAGGGTGGGGTGGATGGGGGTAAGAAGGAGAATAGACTGATTAAGTGGAGCTGTAATAAGTTTGAGAGGTGCACGGTTTGGTCTTTTTGTCCTTGTAATTGATTTTACAGTTTCAACGCAACACTGGTAATAAAATTTGGACATACTATATAACATACTACGGAAAGCTGTAATAGTTGCGTTAAATAACGCCAGTGAACACCTGATTACGTCGCACTGACGCTGATATGACGTCGTTTAGACGTTGTTTGCCGGTGGTGTGAGATACTATGATGAAACACTGAAAACCTTGTCCAGTGTGAATTTATGCGGTGTAATCAATTTCAAATTGAGAGAGAATTATCCGGATGACGAGCTTGTTGTCACGCTGACTGATTTCGCACGCGCAGAGCATATGTTAGAATACTAACCCCTCCCGTACACAAAGCTATTTATAGCGACCACTTTATATGGTATTAAGGTGAGGTGGGAGTAATTCAGCGCCGCCGTGCGGCAGTTTCCGTCACTACGTTACGTAATGACGTCGAACGTTCCATTTGATAAAAACAAGATGGCGTCAATGTTAGCCGCTTCTGTGATCACTTCTTGGTCTGCTCAAAAAATGCAAGGAGGCTGAGCGCTGGGCGAAATTTAAAGGAAGTAGAAAGTGCCGTAGAGGAGAAACTGAAAAAGATAGTTAGTTTTCCGCGCGGAAGACTACTTGTGGGATATTTGACAGTTTCTTAACAGTTTATGAGACGGAGTTCGAAGCTTTTGAGTTAGAAAGTGCCGTAGAGAAGAAACTGAAAAAATATAGCTAGTTTTCCGTGGGGAGAAAGCTGGTCTCTAACAGTGCCTCATTAGTTTGTTAGACGGAGTTCGCAGCTGTTGAGTTGCAATAACAAAGCCTCGCGAAACTGAATCCAGAATCGTACAATGAATAGTCAGATCACTGTCTACACTTCCACCACGTCCATGTACTCAGCAGTTAACATGGTAGCAGCCATAGACAGTCGTTATCATACCATCCACACTTTAAATACTAATCATCAAAAGCTATGCCAAATTTCAGTTATATCAAAAATTCTAAGACTGTCCCTAGCATTTGAATACCGCCAGGCAGCCTTATCAACGTCGACGCAATGTCGTCAGAATCTTTTATCGACGTTGATGTCAATAAGCTAAAACAATGTGGCGTTTCTTTTTCCTTGCCTTTCTTTCACTTTTCTGTTTTTCATTTCTTATTTCTGTTTCAAGTGTATATCAAAGTATCTCCTGGACGCTAAAATGAATCAAAGCTGCCTATCATTTTTACAGAGAGAGAGAGAGAGAGAGAGAGAGAGAGATAGAGAGAGAAAGAGAGAGAGTCGACGAAGTCCAGTCGTTGGACCACTAGATTATCGTGCAGAATATTATAGGCCCTTTCTTGGGTCGGGTCAGGAACTGGAAAACTTGACTCGCTTACACTGTACAAAAGCCAAGTGGACAAGGGAATTGTTCAAATGTCATAATACGTGGAAGCCCACCCTAACTCGGGTGCCCGTCAACTGTATGTGAGGGCATAATGTTAATGCTTTCGATTTTTTCGATTAAAAATACTTAGTTAAGACGGATTATGCAGAGATTTAGAGAAACGTATTACATCTGCCTTCATCCTGCACTTTCCAGACAATGACAATCATGAGTGATGAAAGTTCCAGACAAATTTTGCCGGTAGCCTACAAAAAGCGATAGTTGATATGTGGCGCGAAAAAATAAGTAACGTTAACGTCACCATGCGCAACGTCAACATTTCAGTCTAAAGAGACGGCAGGCCGGGCATTTAATGCACTTTAACTCGAAAGTTAAGTCGGCGACCTACTATTTTTATTGCTTTAATGTGAACTTCTATCATTGGGTCATACTGTGTTAGTTTTTGAAGAAAAAAAATTGTTTTGTTTTCTCAGAATGAAGGTTTTTATCCAAGAGGTACAAGCAAAAAAGTGCATTTTCCATAGAACGCCATTATAACGTCGGGTCAAAAAAGTGGAAAAATTGACGTTTTCGAGGTCAGATATCTTAAAAACGACATCGGCGACCCCCCTTTTTTATTACATTTTCTGAAAGAGGGACTGAAAATGTACAATATAAGGAAGTATGAATAAAATCATGTGTTTTGTCAATTACTCCCACCTCACCTTAATTAATCTGTAATTTGCAGTTTTGTACAGGTTAGCCCAGCATCCTACGAAGATCAAAGTCATGGGACACATTGATGAGAAATCGGCGGAAGTCTAGCATTATCACTATGCACGGTCTTACCTGGGTTGATTTGATTATGAATGTATGAGCAGCGAAAAACCCAGTTTCAGAATTAACGAACGGAGTTTTTTTTATATACAGTGAATCAATAATTCATTCGTAAAAATTGTGGCAGCGTGTAAAGAAAAGAAAATACACTTCGCAGTTACACGGTGCATAACCATATCGGACGCTATCTGTGAAAACTGGACTCTATCTGTGTATTTCGGAGTCTATTTGCGTTAGTTTAGGATTCTGTCCGTCCCAAAATGGAAAACGAGGTAAGGGTGGGTGTTAATAAACTCTAATATAATTGTGAACAACACATTTTCTTATGGGGCATAAGGTCCACGGAACATCAGACACCCGTTTCTTCCAGTATCTATAGCTGTTATGCCTAATTCGTATTTACTTTCGAGTCTACAAGCTGGAATGAAGGTCAAGATTTGACATTTTTGAAGAGTGTGTCCACTTTGAACGCCGATCAGTTGCGAACGCAATGGAAAGAAAACAGATCGGTTGGATAAGTTTGACCCCAATGAATGAATTTAAAATTTTGTAAGGCTCTGAGTTGAAAGAATATCTCCTTTTTGAAGAAAATTGGATTTTTTTACCTTTTACATTGGCACCGGGTGCTATATGCGCCTGGCACAAGACTCTATCAGCGGCTAATCGTGCTTCACACAGGACTCTACCTGCCAATATCATCGGAAACTATCTGTGCTTCAGAAACATGGGCCTACATTTGTCTAGTGATCCGAAAATGGTATAAACACGAGGCAGATTTCTATTTAGATATCGTTCATGATTGATTGATTCCTCTTCTTGCACACATTTTAAAACTTTTCAGAGGGTTTTGGTCACCTCAAAGCCGAAGAAATGAATCAAAGTTTCAATACGCGCGTATACATATTTTTTTGCAGTTGCAGTTATAAGTTATGCTGAAAGTCATCTTGAACAGGCTTAAACCACAAGCCGAAGAGATAATCGCTGAGGAACAGGCTAAGTTCCGAATGGGAAGGAGCACCACAGAACAGATCTTCAGCCTTAGAGTCCTGTCAGAGCTCTAGATAAGAAGGGTATTTGATGATAATTGAGGGATAATTTTTTTTTATTTCTCTTCAAAACCATATGATCTGACCCCTCATCTGAACCGTCTCGTTGAGACGGTTCAGATGAGGGGTCACAGTATATGTTTTTATCCAGAACTAACAAAAATTATCCCTAATTATCACCAAATACTCTCTCTTATCTAGGGCTCTGGTCCTGTGTGAAAAGTATCTCCAACATCAGCAGAATCTGTGCCGTGTCTTCATTGATTTCAAAAAAGCCTTTGACAGGGTATGGCATGCAGGCTTATGGGCCACCATGCGGAGGTGCAATGTCGGTGCAGGCCTAGTTCGCACCATTGAACTGCTGTACGACAAGGCAGTTGGAGTAAGACAAGGATTTAATTATCACAATATTATCAGTGTCAATTCTCTTAATCTGTTAACTGTCCATTTGTTTTTCATTCCTTTCTGCAATTCCAAATGCACTAGAATGTCCTTTGGAATTTTAGCTACTATGACCCACCCACCCTCTTCAACATTTTTCTCGAACGGATCATGTCTGATAATCTGGAAGAATGTGGCGTGGGGTGGTGGTGGTGGGGGGGGTGTGGCATGGGTGGCAGAGACACTGCCAATCTGCGGTTTGCTGATGACATAGACGGTCTAGCTGAGGAAGAGCAGGAACTAGAGGCTCTAGTTGAAAGTCTGGACCAAACCTGCACAAGGTGTAAGATGGTTATCAGTGCTGAGAGGACCAAACTGATGACGAACGGCGCAGATGGCATCCAGAGGGAGATCAAGGTAAAAGGGCAGAAGCTGGGTACTGTAAGCAGCTTTAAATGCCTTGGGTCAGTTGTCTCAGATGATGGCTCAAAACAGGAGGTTCTCTCAAGGATTGCACAAGCCACTTCAGCTCTTACCAAGCTGAAACCAATTTTGAGATAGCGGCATGTCTCTTGGATCAAGGGTGAGACTTTAAGCGCTCCCTTGTCATTTCCATATTTCTGTATGCCTGTGAATCGTGAGCCTTGACAGCTGAGTTAGAGAAAAGATCATAGGCCTTTGAAATGAGATGCTACCAAAGGTTACTGAACATTTCGTACAAGGACCATATAACCAATGAGGAGGTTTGCAGGAAGTTCCAAGCAGCCATTGGAGAATATGATGGGCTCCTGACGGGAGGCAGGGGCTGGGGTTGTTTGGCCACGTTTTGAGGTCTTCTGGTTTAGCAAAGATTATTCTTCAGGGCACAGTGAAAGGGGAGTGGGGGAGGGGGTGGACGGAGGAGGTGGGAAGACAATATCAAGGAGTGGACAGGAATGGATTTTGCCAGCTCGGCTAGGGCAGCTGAAGACGGAACAAGGTGGAAAAGGGATTGTTTCGAAGTCATCTATGGTGCACCAACGACCTAGTAAGGTTATGGGATAGAATAGAATAAATAGAATAATTATAAGTACAAACGGTGACCGTGGACACCTAGAGTTGCAGTTTATTATGAGCAACATCTATAGGTTGGTGTAACTATATGCATGATATTAGGTCAAAGAAACCCAGAAATGGAGAGAGTACTGTCAACTTCCTTTACATCTTTTGAGTGAACCGTTGTGGGTGACATGGCCTCATTTTGGCAATCTAATGTGGACACGAATTGAGCATGCGCCGCAGGACCTTTTTTCAAATTCGGGACTTAGACTTCGCCGTTTTGGCTGATGCCACCACAAGTTTGATCTTTTACGACGTTTTTGGCTGAAAAAAAAAGAAAACAAACATCACAAGTAAGGTTCGCTGCTCACAAGTATAGTCCGTTGCCTTGAGGACAGCATTTGTCCGTTGGCATAAAATTACATTATTTCGGAGACACAAATAGAATCCGGAACATTGAAAATAATGGGTGGTGTCCTTTAAACATTGATATTAACGTAAAAATTTTATTTATGCACCTAACGACATGTGTAAATTATCAAGAACATAATTATCTTCGTAAATTAAGGACAAAATTCATTACCTACAAATAAAAACACTGATTTTTTCCTTGTTTTCATGGGCCATGTATGCTCCTGCACTATCACGCTGCATTTGATTACACTGATGACAAGCACTGAACATCGCTAGCTGAATAATATCGACGGAAATATTAGGAAAAATAAGGTATGTGTTCCGTGGAAACCATCAAACCCAGTACTTACACGTTTTGTCCCTTTTTCTTCGACTGAATCGCCGAAGCGCCCATGGCAAGTAACAGATAGAGTCCGTAGCACTCACAGATAGAGTCAAGTAACGCAGATTTTCACAGATAGCGTCCGATGTGGTTATGCACCGTGAGTTAGTGTTGTTAACGATTTTGAGTGTGCAATGGCTATATATGGAAAGTAATGAAACAGAGAAAACTACTTCGGAAAGGCGTTTTAGTTCTAGTTATCGTTTTTAACGTTTGGTTACTCGGTAGATATTGGTCATACTATCCTCAAAAACCGGCTGATATGCGGCCGTCAGATTCATTTGTAACAAAATTTGATTCTGTTTCTTGGCAACCGGCAAGTGTTAAGAAAATACTGCTATGGACAAAACAGTTTAGGTCCTGGGCCTGGTTGTCAGAGGCAATGCAGAAACTGCATAGCTGTCCGAGGAGATGTGTTGTTACAAACAGGAGGGACGAACTTAACACTAGTGATGCGATTTTGTTTCATTGTGAGGACATTTGGCAGAACAGGCGGTCACTGTTTTCAACTTTATACAACCCCTTGAATGAACTACCACCGTACAGATTTCTAAACCAAGTTTGGGTTTTCTGGAATTTGGAGCCTGTTAGCCACACTTATGGCGTGTTACCGCCTAGCCAATTTAATTGGACTGCTCATTATAGGAGGGACTCAACCATTTTTATGCCTTACGACAGGTTCGTGAAGAAAACGAAAGAAGAATTTAATAAAACGCAGATACCTCTAAATGAGAAAATTGATTATTTCAAAGACAAAACTAAGATGGCGGTGATAGTTGAGAGTAATTGTGCAGATCAGTCAAGAAGATACAGACTGATCGGAGAAATTTCCAAGTTTATTGACGTTGACCAGTTCGGGGAATGCACTGACAACGTGATTTGTCCAAAGAGCCGGGGACTTATAGAATGTGATAATTTGATTAATCATTATAAATTTTATTTAGCTTTTGAAAACAGCATATGCCAAGACTATGTCACTGAGAAATTCTGGCGATCGTTACTTAACAGACATCAAATTCCTATTATTGCCGCTGCAAATACAACGCTTGCATTACTACCACCAAACTCCTATCTAAATGTGTTCGACTTTTCTTCTATTAAAGAATTAACAGACAAAATGAAAGAAATAGCGAACAATGGGACTCTTTATAACAGCTTTTTCAAATGGATGTCTTATTATAAACGGGATGAGGAGAATGCCTTTTGTAAGCTTTGTGCTGAGCTGCATGAAAACCGAACGCCTCAAGTTTATCATGATTTAGAAGGCTGGACAAAACAGGAGTGTGCCAAACTTTCAGTAAGTACCGTTCCAGCAGGCTCATGGTGTCGAAATGACGTCATACAGACGTCGATATTTCTATTTCGACGTCATGTGCCCGGTGGAACGAAAGTTCTGCGTCTTCTGACGCTTAAACCTGTACACTATCCCGGAAGGCAAAAATAACGTAGAATTAACGTCGGTATAACGTAGGTGACATTCATACTACGTTGTTAATGTTATGAGGCAGTCACAGATAAGAGGGATATTTGAAGGTATTTCTAAGACATTTTCTGTTAATTCTGTTATACACATACGTTGTGACTTCTCATTAGAGGCGTCTCGCCGAGACGGCTCTAATAAGGGTCACAATGCATGTTTTCATGCAGAGAGGACAAAACTATTTCGGAATTATCATCAAAAACTCTTTTTATCTTGGAATTGAAACAAAATCATGTATCATGATAAAATCGTCATAAGAAAAAAATTTGACCCTGATCAGACTGATGTCCAGAGAACCCTCTGCCCTGGGCTATTGAAGACCAGAGGGCGCATTTTCACTGGTCAGGCTATTTGTAATTACATGTGTATATCTATGGTATGCGAGGTCTAAATATAGGCACTATCTATTCTGTATACACACAAAACCTTGAAAATTTAACACAACATAAAATCCTGGCTAGGCCTATATATATACTGAACAAAAAAAAGAAACGTTACATATACTTTCATTACATGTTTTCTTTGAACTGAATAATGACTTCGCCAATTTTATTTTATGTCATGCTGATGAAAAGTATTTGGAGTTCATAATATGGATATCACAACAAAAACTGCCCGATTAATGTGTCCAGATCAATTTGAGTAAATGGAGGGTCAAATTTGGAAAGTGCAATTTTGAGATGCTTTTTGAAGACCCGTATTTCACTCAAGTTGTCAGCCAATGTGAACAAGTCATTTCTGAGACGTTTATCAGGCACTAGTTGTTACGAAAACGGTCCATTCGCCGCTTCCTAAAGATTGATCAATGAAGTACAGGGCCTAGAATATCCGGCTTTTCAGGACACTTGACTATGAGATTTAATGATGTGCACTGAAACTCCCATAGACAATGCAAGGTGATATACCACGGTTAATTAACCAGTTTGGTCAAAATTTTTCATCATGGACCATTGTCTAGAGAAGCCTGATTAAGGTCCACAAATAAAACTTGAAAATTTATTGATACGTTCTGGTTAATGAGAGTAAATGATTTGCTATACTTTTAATTGCAAGGGAGACAATTTCAAAGACACAAAATCTAAAACACCTTATTTCTTTGAGCCGTTAGTTAAATGTCAGAAGGATCATAGGGTTTCTTATTGGCAGTTACAATGCAAATCCGAAAGTGTAAAAATTGAAGCGCTTGCGCATGCACATTCAGTGTTTCACATTGTCTGTAGAGTTTTCAGTCAAAGTGGAATAATTTTGTAACAACTGATGCAAATCAAAGAAAGGATTAGGTAACAAGGTTGTCTGTCGTCTGGTATGTTTGAGAATAACGTAGCAATATTTGAAAATATTGTTCTGTAGCTTGAAATTCATGAATAATTTCCTTTCTCGAGACGCAAGGGTTGAGGTGGCTCGGTGGGGGGCGCCTGCGCCCGCGGATTAATACGTAGGCGTCTCTTACCTGATGTCTGCAGCTAATGTGTCCCGCGGAATGCGACAGTAAGTGTGGCTCGGAGAGGGATGCTCGTTGCCTGCCGAGACCTGCCATCATATCTTTTCTATCAAACTTTTGGGGTTTAGCGACACTGAAGAAGTTAAATACAGAAACGCGCGTCTGTCGCACTAAATTAGGTATGAATACGTTTATATTATGTAACATTTCTTTTTTTTTTTGTTCAGTATAGTTTAATTCAGGATACGGACTATTGACTGACGAAAATTCAGATGATCGCATTTCATGTTGTTTCAGTAACCTAGTCACCAGGTCAAGAAATTTAAATCATTCTAGCCTAGTGTAAACAGTCTACATTCAGATTCAAATTAGGAGAGACTAGTAGCCAATCTAGCTTTTCAATTAAAACGTTCTCATAACCGGATAGCGAAGCTCAGGATCGGCCTGCTTCAGAAGGAGAGTCCAATCTGGGCTATAGCTGTTTGCCATTCTGACCCAACATTTTCACACAGTATAAGGTTTGTTCAGATTTTAAGTCCCAATTTCACCGCCCAATTTCTGCGCTCTTTATGGCCATTCAAACATATTTTTATGTTAATCAAACATTTTGAAGTCAGCTAAGGGACGAGTCATTTATTAGCAGGTGGGGGGTGGGGGTGGGGAGGGGTTGGATGGGGTTCTTTTTCATATGGTTCACAAAAAATTTTCCGACCCCCCCCCCCCCCCCCCCCCCCCAGTCTCTCCAGAAAATTTATTCCAACCCACCCCCCACCCCCAGATAGGTGACAAAATTTTTTATGACCCCCCCCCCCTGTCCCCAGTGCCAGCTACCCTTCACACACACACACACACACACACACACACACACACACACACACACACACATACCATATTGCTTCTTTTATTTCAGACTGACCTCATTCAATAGAAACACAAGGGATATTATCTTATTCTAAGAAGTTAATTACATGTAATCATGGTCTGTTTAAACTTTGTCTGCATTTCTTGCACTTTTCCTTGTGCCAGCGGCCATCCAGAATTCTGTTTGTCGAATGCTTAATATTTATAATTGTTGGTAATATTACTTGGGCCGCTGAGTGGCGGGGCTTTAGGAGCGCAGGCCCCAGTAACCACAGTAGATTTGCTGATGAAAAGGCACGTGGAGAGCTGATATCACAAACGCAGGCATTAAATTTAATTCAGCACCAAATCACCTATTTGACGTGATTTTATAGACATATAGCAAATCAATGAAACATCTTTTTTTTTTTAGATATGAAGTTGTCCAAGTGTTGTGTGTACATTTCCATAAAGTCATTTTAAGTTCAAGTTATGAGTTTGAAAGAAAAGAGTCTGAAATTTAGGAGTAATGGGGGGTCTGGGAGGCTTCGCCCCCCAGAGGCTGAGACATTTTTGAAAATGAAGACTGATGGAAGAATTCTGACCCCCCCCCCCCAATATGCCTAATAAAATATATGATCCCCCCCCCCCCCCTGCTCCGAGGCTTTTGGTTTCCAAAACCCCCAAAGTACATCACCAAAAAAAAATTCCGACCCCCCCCCCCCTAAATGTTTCCCCCCCCCCACACACACACCTGATAATAAATGACTCGTCCCTAATCCGGACAGCAGGTAAATTCGGACAGTGACATTGAGTCCTTTATATGTCAGTTGTTTGGAATTAAAACAAAAGTAACTGGGCAAACAGTGGAAATCCCGATGAGACGGCTCAGTTTGAGCCGTCTCATCCGGATTTTCACTGTTGCAATGGTATGTCCGAATTTACCTGCTGTCCGAAATTACCTGACGACCCTAATTTGTGAAATTTGATCCGTCAGAAAGGATAAGAAAATATACACTAAATAAAAATTTGACTTTTTTTCTTGAGGAAGCTTCATTAAGGTAGATGGGTACACTTCCAAGAGAAGCAACTCGCAATCTTTCATTTTTCCACCTATTTGAATAGGTGGCCAACTATAAGAGAATGCAAATTCTTTCCTTCTTTAGAAGGGCTATGTCATCCAGTAAAGCAAACGGGAAATCACAAAAGTTGTTTCCCTTTGTAAAACAAGTGAGGGGACTATGGAGGTGTATCCGTAAACCTTAAATGTGTGACACGACAAAACCAACAAATTGGCATGTGTGCCCAGGGCAGACTCCGATCAGCTTGTGCATCCGCCCAGTCTGATCAGTCTTCGCTTTGCGCTTAAAGGGTAGCTAAGGGTCTAAGCTGGCTCCATGCGGACCAGGCGGATGCCCAAGCTGACCTGAGTCAGCGCTGGGCGCACATGCCACTTTGCTGGTTTTCTCGTGTTGCGGCTCAAAATTGTGGCACACAGCACAGTCTTGCTCACAACAGAAGCAGGATACAGAAATCGGAAAGATTCTATTTGACTTCATCACTCATTCCAGACTGAAGTCTGATTAGGGGAGAACGGGGATAGTTGATGCACTTTTTAGGCTTTTTGATATATCTCGTGACCGGACTGCCCAATGTTGATCATCTTTGTATATACTACACTGTAAAAAAAATCCGTAGATTTTACGGTAAAATAACTGGCAACCAGCTGCCAGTCTTTTTACCGTTATTTTTACGGGCGCCCGTAAAAATTGCAGGAATTATCAAGCAGAGTGGGACAGAATAGAGCAGATGTCGCTTTCGTCAGATAGCCCTTCAACAATATAAAGTTATTTTTGAGTGCAGACAGTTAACATAAAACTTCCATTTCGTGATTTCCAAAAATGTCTTACAGGCAAATGCCCGTAAAAATAACGGGAAAATGACCGGCAGCTGGTTTCCAGTCATTCTACCGTAAAATCTATAGTTTTTTTTACAGTGTAAAAGCTCTGTCTTTTCAGCATTTAAAATCAAATAGTAATCCTAGAATTTAGATATATTTTCCCTCCGTTTATTAATAAGCAGATTTCTTTAGGAAGTCGAATGCATCAACTTGCCCCAGTAGTGGGGTATGTTGATGCAACGCTTGGGGCAAGTTGATACAGACTTTTTTCTTGCCTTTACAAGTCCATGCAACGAATACTACAGTAAATTGGCCATTTTTATGGACAAATGGGGGTTTCCTTGCTTTCTAGTTGGATGCATTTATCAAAATTATTTTAGCCATGGAAGTTACGTGTATCTCCAGTAGAATGATCTCTAGAAGGGATGTTTGTATATGAATAATTGTACGATAAAATAATCAAACCATTCGATACTTTTATTTCTGTAACTTTAGAACATTTTAAACGCGACAATATCATTTCATTGTCATAGATGCTATACTGAATAAGCCGGGCCCGGCATATGCGCACAGCAATGGCTCAGACCAGCCTGTGCATCATCATATTCGGGTCAGAGTCTTCCCTGGCCACACGCAAAAAAGGTATGGGTCCTTGGCTATCCATAGAGAGCACAGCAAAGACTCTGACCAGACTGCGCGGATGTATCGAGTCTTCGCACGGCGCACATGGCTCGAATGCCACCGTACATTTGTTTGAATATATATATAAATTACATCGTATTCTAAAATAATACCAATCCGAAATGCTTAAATCATTGTTCACATAGTTCTACATCAGTTAGAGATCAAGTCCATCCAAATATTGCGAACAGCTCATGCAGTACAGTAGGATTCTATGGTGTATCAGCATGCCCCATGCTCATTGCATCAACATGCCCCAAGCATGCCCCACGTGATATTAAGCAAGGTAGACAACTAACACACAATGTTTTCCTTCAGAAGAACATATGATTTTGAAGATGAAAGACTTCTTTACCTGTGTGCATAAAAGAAAACATTAACAACCAGAAACAAATGCGCGCTAAACGAAAATTTGCAAAATACGATAAATTTACTTAGCTGTGTCAAAAATTAACTTTTCTGCACCAAATTCTCATTTGTTGTCGAAATTCCGCAAAACTTCAGGAAATGATGGCGGCTGTCAAATTATTACCTTGATTCGTCATTTCTGACAATCATAATGACGTCATTGTCTTTTTATTCCCACTGCATCAACTTGCCCCGTGCATCAACTATCCCCTGTCTCCCCTACTGATATACAAGCTAGTTCTAGAGGCACATCGAAACCTTTTCTCACTTTCTAGACCATTTAAGTCTTTATATTATTTTTTTTTCAGCCGTGGAGAATGGTGTGGCAGCATGTTGACAGATTCTTGTTCGACTGGGGTATATGGTGACCTCACCTGCAGAAAATGTGCGATTTCCAGTTCTTTTTCGCTGCAAAACAACGTGCTCCTGTCTTCTTCGAGCTCTTGATAAAGAAGAGTTTTAAACAAGATAATTTCAGATTTTTTTTTCTGATTTTTTCATCAGCCACTGAATTATATGGTTGTATTTCATCAGCCACTGAATTATATGGAGTAACAAGAGTTATCCATTCACTAAGCACATGACATCATAAAGACGTCATACCAACGTCGATGCGAAATTATGACTTCACATTGACGTCATCTCGACAAGTGCTTACTGGGAACCCATTACTCTTACACTACGGGCCACCCCTTTCAGCTTCCTGTAGAATATCGGTATGAAAATTGGACGATAAAATTATAAAACTCTATATAAAGAAAACGAGTGTGAAATGAGTAGTTGTATAATAGGGTCGACATCCTGCTGACTAGAAAAAAGTAGGGTCGACATCCTGCTGACTAGAAAAAAGTAGGGTCGACATCCTGCTGACTAGAAAACAAAAGAAACCGCATTATGTGAAGAAACATGTTTACGGCATACTAAAACCGGGAGGCACGAAAAATGGCTTCCTGCCGAGACTGTCCGCGTGACTGCTTCCTGCCGAGAGCCTCGGCAGGAAGCAGAATCACGGGGACAGTCTCTGCAGGAAGCCATTTATCATGTACAGAAGTCTCGGCAGGAAGCAAGAGATCGCGGACAGTCTCGGTGGAAGCCAAATATAATGTACAGTCTCTGCAGGAAGCGAAAATTAGCGGAATCGATTATACCCTGTGAAGAAATATACCATGATTCATGACTTGCTCTCAAATCTGGCTGAAAAACAGATTGATAAAAACTTCCGATCGAGCAAAATGTGACGTTTTTCGCTGATTTTAAAGGGAAATCGCCTCAATGTTCGTGCGCATACATTTTGACGCAGCGTCATTGTTTCCTGTTATCATGACGTCGTTTGCCGTAACGCTAAAACGTTTACGTCACCTTCGAAGAAAACGTTGGCTCTTTGTTGAAACAAGCGTATAAGTTCTTTTGCGACAGAAAAATGGTAAATATACAAAACTGGACAAAAATACGACAGAAATGGGGCTGAAGAATTTTATACGGAAAAGAGAGTGCCAATTTTTTGGGGGTAGTGTGTAATTTTTTAGGAATTATTTGTCAGGTAAAGACAGGCTGTGAAAACTGCAAGTAAGTTTTGAATCTCGTAATTACTTAATGCAAGTATAAATACAAATAAGGGCTAAGAACCTTTGGCTTGAGTCATGAAAGACATGCAAACACTGAAAGCGGAGATCAGACTGAGCAAATGCGCAGGCTGATCTAAGCTTTTACTGTTAGCTCATGTCGTTAAGGTAATTATGTTTTTTCCCCTTTTTTTAATAGTTGCTTCTAAGATTTAACGCAAGTGACATAAGACGATCAGCCATATTGTTCTCGTAAGATACAAATTTTACAACGGCTAAGCGGCGACACTCTTATTTTTCACTAATCGCCCTAGACTTTTCACAGGATACATAGATTGTCGATGCGAACAGGGAAAAATAATCAAAATGCGCATCCTCGGAAATTGGTCTCAGTACTAAATGATAAATTGAAGTCATGCACCACGGACCAAGCTTTGCCGATGTTTCTGTGAAAATACATGTCGGCAGTGGCCGGGTCCAATAAGTTGAATGTTCGCACCTAAATTTGTTCATCGTATATAAATGTGATATAATCTAGACCAAGAAAAAAGTTCGAAATTCTATGAGAAATAACAATGAACATGCTGCCTAGTTTCAGTCATACGAGAAAATTTTGAAGGCGACAATTTCATATAGACTATATGTTCAAGACATAAGAACATTGCTGAAATTGAATAGGGAATTATATTGCATTGCTATAAGCAAGCATCGAATGGTAAGAGCGTTATCCATATGGCCGTTAATGGCGCCAAATAGAAAGCGACGTCAACGCATAAAACATTGACGTCAACGCGCTTATATGAAAACCGCACGAAATAAAAGTGGTTTTCCTTCCATAACTCGAATATTTGGTCGATGACCTATATTTTTTATTTGCTTATTTGGAAGGGGTAGATCATTCCTTTACTGTATCAAAAGTATATAAAAATTTCAATTGTGGAACTTTTTATATTGAAGAAATTCCACGTTTTCTCCAATAATGGGAAATGGCGGGAAACTAAAAACTGAAAATAACATATATAATGAGGCAAACGACGATGGCAATTTTGATGGTCTAACAAAGAGACAAGAAAGAGGAGTTAATTAATCTTTATTTCGAAACGATCGGTCATCTATTTTCTCGGATCAAGAGCTCGTAATAGACATAGTCATGTTTCAAACAGGCACATAGATGGCGCTGCATTATCTCAAAAAGTAGTTCGGTGACCCCATCTTTTTATTTCATTTTTTCACTCAGCATATGATATTCTACAACTGTGTGAAGTTTCAACAAAATTTCAATGGCAGTTTTTATAGGGTGATTTCCCTGTCAAAAGTCCTAAAAGCCAATTATTTTAGCACCTGTTCTTGATTCATAAACAATCATTATATATGTGATTGTAAAGTCAAAACATTTCTTAACCGTAAGGTGTTCCGAAATTTTCAGTTTCTCTTTGACTATCCTTCATAATGAGCATGAAAAAAAAAAAAAAAAACACTCGCCGTACCCAGCATGAACGTGACATCATATGTCGCTATGGTAACACGTTAAAATTTCGACTTCAAGCTCAGAAAACACTTTTTGATATTACATGAAGGATACTTATTTATGTAAAAAATTGACTGATCTACAAAGGGGTTTCCATTATTTAATGAACTTTGAACTCGAAATCAATAATTTAGATTTATAAACCTAACGTTACTATGCACTTGGCAACCATAATTTTGTCCAAACTTGTGTTTGAAAGTTAAATCAAGAGTTTGAAAATGTCAGATTCTGAAAACTATGTTAGAGGTTTTAAAACCTATGACAGAAAACCATAAACCTATTATAGTGATTTTCAAACATAGGTTTGAGTAAAAACCCGTGTTTGTAATTTTACAAACCTACTTATTGTGCACTTGGCTTGCCATAGCCTAAGGTCTTCTGAACTAAAAACACTTCAAGCCTGTATAAAAGGACTTTATGATTTTGGCTGTTCCAGGTAAACCAGATCCTGGAGGCAGTTGAGAACAGAAACAAGTGTAACTGGATTAATCCTACCACTGTCATACCAATAGATACGCTAACACAACCACAGACCAGAGGTTCCGGGCTCCATACCCGGCCCGGTCACATTCTTTCGTTTCTCCTTCCGCTGATTCAAGAAGGGCAGTTCTCAGTTACTGGCGAAAGTATGTGCTCTGAATACTGGTCAACCGCTAGGAGGTCTAAGCCTGTCCATGAATAGTGTGGTTAGATTAACTGACCATCCCGACATGACCATTTGCTGTTTACCGTGGACGTTAAGCAAAAAAAAAAATCACCAAAGAAACCTCAAAGACATGTTCATCTACATAAAATCAGAGACAGAGGAGATAACTTTATCATGAATCTGTGATCTGTGATAAGTTTATGATGAATTTTATTAATTCTGCATAAAAATAAAGTTTGTGACCCTTAATTAAAGCCATCTGCCTTCAATTAAATCGTCTCGCAGAGACGGTGTTAATGAGGGGTCATAACCTATGTTTTCAGCAATGAAATGGGCAAAAATCTCTTAGGAATATCACCACTTAAAAATAAATATTGCCGTTTTTACCATAAATTGTCATGTTCATAACACTTTAAGCTCCAGTGACGAAAATAGCATAATTTGCAAACAGCGTAGATCCTGATGAGGCGGCTCATAATGAGCCGCCTCATGTGGATCTACACTGTTTCTTCCCAGTCTTTGAATTCTGAATATGAAATGTCTTGGACAAGGCATTTTTTTTTTTTTTTTTTTTGCAGACGTAAATTTTGTCGTCGGCTTTTTGGTGCTTAAAGTGTTTATGAGCATACAGTGCAGACTCTAACCATAGTCATACCCCTACACCCTTTACAAAAATAAATCTAATGCTGCTGTCACACCTAGCCGAATATCCTTGCGAATATGAAAATTTGAAATTCGCGGCAAAATCGCCGAAAATGATACGATTGGCCGAGAGAAATACTGAAAAAAGTAGGGCCTTATAAATGCCATACGAATGCGAACAACAATTACGAATAAAGCGAATAGGTTACGATTTCTTTAACATTTTCATGAGAATGCATTAAGTTAAGAATGCGTGCGAACGGCTTGCCAACACTTGCGAGTACTTGCAAACGCATAAGAATGCCATACAAACATTAAGATTGCCATGCGAATGGCCGGGCCGGGTAGCGCAATCGGTAGGGCACCTGACTCGTAAGTCAGAGGTCCTGGGTTCGAATCCCGGTCTGGCCACATACTTTCGTTTCTCCTTCCGCTGATTCAAGAAGGGCAGTTGTCAGTTACTGGCGAAAGTATGTGCACTTAGTACTGGTTAACCGCTTAGGAGGTCTAAGCCTGCCCAGGAATAGTGTGGTTACGTTAACTGACCGTCCCGATATGACCTTAGTTGTTTACCGTGGACGTTAAGCATCAAATCAACCAACCAAAAGCCATGCGAATGTCTTGCTAATTCCTAGCCATTTCAGTGCGAATATTGCGCATTCTCGGTCGGTGTCATTAGGGAGCGAAAATGGTGTAATTCCCTTGTCCTCTGTTTACACACGGTTGACACGGGTGTAAAGCCTTATGCGTCGCCAGGACGGCGGAGTGTGACTTCCGGTTAAAGGGTTATCTACCAGTGTATTACACTAACAAGGAAACTCTAACAACGTTAGAATTTTTTGAAGTTTATATATAATGTAAATTCTATATACAACAATACAATTTACAACTGTCACAATTACAATAATATACAACACATATCAATTCATGTCGCTGGCCCAAGTAAGGTGTTTGTTTCAAATCTGCAATCGATTAGCGTACAATACGCAAATAGATTACCGTCTGACGTCAACACCGTACTCGGCTCAGCGCCATGAACTAAAGGAAAATACAAAGAACAAAAACGTTAGTTTGAGCTCATACAAAAAAAACAAGGCCTTATGTTGGTTGACTTCAATTTGTCGTTCCCTGGATCATGTCATGGGCCAGTCCGTATATCATGAGGAACACCAACTTATATTAATACGCGCACGCTCATATACTGGTCGCTCCCTGGATCGTACCAGGGACCAGTCTATATATAATAAGACACTTTAGTGGGCGAACACTGTCCCACTTTCACCTTCGCAGTAATAACATGGATTTCGCCTACATTTTGTGCTTCCCGCCTCTGCTTAGGAAACATGCACAAGCGGCGTTGTAACTGCCTCTACCCGGGTCGGTATTAACCTGGAGATGGGTATAGGATCTCCAGGTGAGACGTGGCTCTAAGCCCTAACAGCTGACTGCCGGACTTGATGTGCCCTTCAGGTCTTAACACAGAATCTGGGCACACGACAATATAACGTCCTCAGTATAAGAATTAAACAGCCACGTCTAACTTTTCAATAAAAGATAGGCGTATAAATAGTATGCGTCTCACATTTAAATCAAGAGACTCGTGCAGGTATTCACCTTAAAATCATGCAATACGCTGTCCACAATCAAAAGACTCGTGCAGGTATTCACCTTAAAATCATGCAATACGCTGTCCACGAGAGGTATTCACAAACAACCCATGCATAACGTAGCCACAATTTCCGTAAATGTTTTATTACCACAGCTGCCCTAAAAACTGTAGCCCTACTGATTGAAAGGATTAAAATAATTTCGACGACATAGTCGACGATCGGATCCATTTCGTAACATAGGTTTCCCCTTAGGGAGAAAAAAACATAACAATGTTTCTTTTCTGAAATAGTACGAAATGCGATCGAATCGTAGGCTATGTCAAAACTGGAAAACTAGCTATATACACAACAACGGTGCGATGCATAACGTGGCCAAACTATCTACTAAGGTAGTCCGCCCCCAAATTATCTTGGCCACGGATTTACCTAATCCCAAAGTCAATCAATTCTCTGTGTCGTACCTGTCGTGCCTCAAATGGAATGGGGAAGTATGGGTAAGTCTGATCGAACACTAGGTGGAAATCGCCACCTTTAAGTGTATCAGACGTAAAATTAACGTTGTCTTTGACATTACACCTACTTCGCACGACAGATCCCACAGGATCCGTTGCCTCTGCCTCTAACCCACTATCGCCACCATGTTCTTCCGTATTCGTTTTCTGAGTCGACGTTACGTCGTCGGGCTTTACGTTTTCACGTATGAAGTCATATTGGGATACGTCCTCTGACGTACAAATGTAAACTCTTTGGAAATTCGGATCACTCTGATCCTCTGATCCAACATTGTCACGTGCTTTAACAACTGCAGACGACACGTTCTTTTGACGTTGAACGTACTGCTTAATCATATTAGCAGGATAAGTATTCACGACGCCCTTGACGTTAATCTTGTAGTTCATTACATTGACTACTTCGACAACTTCATATGGCCCGTTCCATTGAAGTAACAATTAATTGCACTCATTCGGGAGTAGCAAAAGTACTTTGTCTCCGACGTCAAACTTACGCGACCTCGCGCGTTTATCATAATAAGCATTCTGCTTTACGTCCATTTTTCGGACAATATCCTGTGCTAACTTACACGTTCTTTCTAAACGTTCTTTTAGATCAATAACGTACTGATACGTCAATAACGCACGTTGGTCAGTTTCCTCTACAGACCATAATTCCTTTAATATTTGCATAGGACCCCTAAGATTACGTCCATACAACAGTTCCAACGGGGAAAAACCTAACGATTCTTGCGGAACTTCCCTTACTGCGAATAATAATGCTGGGAGATACCTGTCCCAGTCATTCGGACGTTCTACGCACATTTCACGTAATATCTGTTTCAATATATCATGGAATTTCTCCACGGGTCCTTTACCAGTAGATTGATAAGGAATAGTTGTCAGATCTTGAAGCGACAACAACCTACTAACCTCTCTCATGACGTCAATCGTGATCTTACTATCATGCTCGAATAGCATTTCACTCGGTATTCCTAATCTACTGAACATCTCAACTAACGCTTCGGCTACGCGTTCCGTCTCAATGCCGGGTAACGCTACCGCCTCGGGATATCTCGTCGCATAGTCTATCATTGTTAAAATATAGCGGGATTTCCTGTCAGAACGAGGTTCTATCGGTCCGACTATATCAACAGCGACTCGTTTAAATGATGTGTCAATCTGTGGCAACTCTCCTAAAGGTACCTTAGTGACACGACCTTTTTGAATAGTCCTTTGACATATGTCACAAGATTTACAAAACCTTGCCACATCACCACAAACTCCAGGCCAAAAGAACTCAGTTAACACTCTATCCATAGTTTTCTTTATGCCCAAATGACCTGACATCAAGGTTTCGTGCGCCAATTTTAACACCTTTTCACGAAAACCTTCAGGGATAATAAGTTGCAAAGTGACCTTGATTCCCATACAATAAATCTTTCTTTCGGATAAACTTAGTTTCACCTCGGTTCAATCCACGACTAATAGTCACATTTCCAGATTCCACTCTTTGCCTTATGCCATTCAATTTAGGGTCAACAACTTGGGCCTGCTTCAACGCCTCCTTATCACTAGCAATAATTTGATCAGGAACTTTAAGTTTCCTATAGACCTCTTCACCTTGCTTAGCTTGTGACAAGTCACCGCCGCCATTGCAAAATGGGACATATCGGGAAGTTTTGACCCGTCAGTATTTCCAATAACTAGGTCATATAATGTATCTTCCATGCACAATGCCTAAGTTTTTCCTGTGAAAAATGGACAATCTATGTCAACCATTGCTAAGGGATACCTTTGGGTAGATTCATCAATCAAAGTTACATCAGATTCTCTACCAAGTAACTGATCATCAGAAACCAAGTTTCTACGAACGACACACCCAGTACAACCTGTGTCCCTTAAAACTACAACAGTCTTACCATTAACCGTACCCTGCTCTGTTGGTAATCGCGACCTTAAAAAGTAACAGACACCTTCCCTATCCACGTTATTATCAATTAATGGACTTTCTTCCTTACTCTTATAGAGACCTTCAATATCATGAGACCTATTCATTGTAGTTTTACAAAAGCTCATTTGATGTCCGCCACCCCGACCACGTCCGCGGGAATAACCCCGACCACGGCCACGATCTGAATCACTACCCTTCGTCTGCACAGTATCGCTCTTACTCTGTGATCTTTGTGTCTCATCTTTCGGTGCATAACTACTCCCTTTATTTCCGCTATATCCGCTTGCACTTGCACCTACCTCCGCACTATATGCTTGCTTCCTATCGGGATTCTTATAACATTTATATGTTAAATGTCCCTTACCACAAATACTACATTTTATCTCTGGTTTCGTACTCGGCTTATTATCAGATCTACTCTGAGTTACGCCCTTACTATCACGCTGCCCCTTATTAACACAGGCGTAGACACCGCCACGTGCTTCTGCAAATAAGTCTGCTTCCCTAGCCATCTCACCTAGATTCATGAATGTTTTCGGTTTCAAATGAACATATAGTTCTTTACTACAGGATTCTAAAAACTGATCTCTAGCGAAAAAATCGCAAACAGCTTCGTAAGACTGGTCTACCTTCGCCATTTTCAACCATTTATTAAGATACGACCTAAGTCTACTACTAAACTGAATAAACGTTTCGGACTTTTCAGGCCTATCATAGTGAAATTTCTTCCTAAATCCGCGTTCAGTCATATCGAAATTCTTTAAAAACGCATCTTTCAACTTGTCATAATCCGCTGCATCATCTACAGACAATCTATCATAAACATCAAGCGCGCGACCTTTAAGTAATGCGCTTAAATATGCAGCCCAAACGTTTTTATCCCATTTGTTCGCCGTCGCGTATTTCTCAAACCTTGATAAGTAACTATCCATTTTATCCTTACTTTCATCAAAATACGGTAATTTGGGATCTCGCGCATGCGCTAACTTTTCAGCCTTCTGTTTTTCCAATTCAACTCTAAACGTTACCTTCTGCAACTCTATCTGATTCTTTAACTCGCGTTGCTGCAAATCAAAACTATACTTCAACTTTTCTAACTCGACTTCGCTCGACAACTTCGCTTTCTTATCACTTTCGACTTGAGACAACCTAGCTTCCCTATCTTTCTCGGCTTGCCGCTCTATACTTTCAATCCGCGCCATCTCGATTTCCCTATCCGCCGCAATCTTAGTCAATTCAATTTCCCTATCTTTTTCAGCCTGCGCGATCCTAGCTATCTCAATTTCCCTGTCTTTATCGGCCTGCGCAATTTTTTCTTTCTCCGCCGCGATCTTCTCTTTATCAAGTTCCCTTACCGCGTGCCTTTCTGCCCTCTCAGTCTCTTGCTGCTGCTTTACAAATTCCTGTAAAGCCTGCCCCTCATAACCGAACTCCTTTCCCGTCTTAACTAACTGATCCATGACGCTTAACGTAATGCTCACGTTAACTTAACTGAAACCGACGTTCACTTATAGTCACACACGTTAACTAAAACGTTAACAATAATAATAACGAACTAATCCAACTAAAACGTTGATTAATTAGTATACTCGCGATCTAGACGCAGCCATTAAAGGTACATTCATAACAGACCGGAATGACGTCATAAACTGACGTTGACTTTGCCAAGAACTACTTTTCACTATCAAATGACGTAATTAGATGACGTAAATAACCCACATTACAATTACGCCCAACTTGATTTAGCGTATCGGATATACAAACGCAACGTATATAACGCAACGTATTAACACTGTCATGACAACTGTACGTCTTACATTACAAAACCTTGCAAGATACCCACGGTAAATTGAACTTAAGATTCATTGTAACGATATTATATAACGTTACGGATAACCTACGTTACTAAATCAGGACATAAAATGGACCTCAGTAACGGTTACGACACAACGTACCAAACATTTAAATTAATTAACTAACAGATTGTCATGCAACAGCCGTGCCAAGGTACTCAAACGGACCTTAAAACTAAATATGTATCATCCGTGTCAAGACAATTCAGGTCTATATACCTCAGTTTCCCCACTCAGATATGCAACCTGTTACATTCTATCACAAATTAATGCATGGGCTATCGCTCTTCATCACGCAGGGAATAAGGATAGTTGACCTTAATTGAGTGTAGGTTACATTTACAAAGAATTTAGTGGCAAAATTGCTCCCCTAAATTTCACAGCCTTACGTCACCTTAGAAAAGAACAATCAGAAAGTCAATAATAATAAAAAAAAATGTCTGACAAAATTGTGCCTAGATTCTATATATATTGTCAATGTCTTACACTGGCAGATATTAACCGGAAACCAAATCCCACTTCTGACACCATGTTACGCAGAAGGCTTTACACACGGTTGACACGGGTGTAGAGCCTTATGCGTCGCCAGGACGGCGGAGGGTGACTTCCGGTTAAAGGGTTATCTACCAGTGTATTACACTAATAAGGAAACTCTAACAACGTTAGAATTTTTCGAAGTTTATATATAATGTAAATTCTATATACAACAATACAATTTACAACTGTCACAATTACAATAATATACAACACATATCAATTCATGTCGCTGGCCCAAGTAAGGTGCTTGTTTCAAATCTGCAATCGATTTGCGTACAATACGCAAATAGTTTACCGTCTGACGTCAACACCGTACTCGGCTCAGCGCCATGAACTAAAGGAAAATACAAAGAACAAAAACGTTAGTTTGAGCTCATACAAAAAAAACAAGGCCTTATGTTGGTTGACTTCAATTTGTCGTTCCCTGGATCATGTCATGGGCCAGTCCATATTTCATGAGGAACACCAACTTATATTAATACGCGCACGCTCATATACTGGTCGCTCCCTGAATCATACCAGGGACCAGTCTATATATAATAAGACACTTTAGTGGACGAACACTGTCCCACTTTCACTTTCGCAGTAACATCTGGCAGAATACTCGTACTTCGTCATCTAGGTTATTGAGTTTCATCTTGGACAGGTAGATCTCCAGAGATCTTTCGGTTGATCTCCGAATTTTAACGACAGTATGCGATAATCGCAGGTGTCAAGGTATTTCCTCAGACTAATATTCTTATCTCGATCATGATAAAATATCGATCTTTATGACTTTAATTGAATATTGAATACATTTCACTTAGAATAGTCAGACTCATGCATAAAATAATCATGGTAATGTAATTAAACTTTTGGATTTCCTTTGCATTATGCTGTCAGAACACATGATAATGATATCTTATAATAATAATAATAATAATAATTATTATTATTATTATTATTATTATTACTATTTTTCAAAGATGTTTGGTTCTTAAAAGGAATTGTCATGCTCCAGAAATCCAAAATGATTTTGGCAGCCAATAAGGGGTAAAAAGAGGTGCTATATTGGTTATATTTACTAACAGTTCATGTCATTTAGTCTCATAATGCAATGATAATCAAAATTTTACGTGACTAAATTCTCTCTCTCTCTCTCTCTCTCTCTCTCTCTCTCTCTTAAACATTATATAAGACACAATGTATGTTTGATTCAAACATAGAATTTAAGTTCAACATTATCAAGAACAATAAATAAATAAATAAATGAATTGTATGTCACACAATTGTATAACTGAGGGTTTTGTTAGAACAGTCAAGCAAAAATATGATTGATTGCACAAAATTTTGATTCAAAAATAATAATAATAAAAAAAAGTCTTGTGAAAATAAGTTTAGTTAAAATTTCATGATAATAAAAACCTAGAATTTAATGAGTGAGTAAACATTATGCATTTATTTTATCGTTAAAGACAACAGATTTTTTTCCACGACACGACAAAACGAACACAGCCGAATGTACGCCCAGTAAAGACTCAGATCAGCCTCGGCATCCACCCAATCTAACCAGTCTTCGCTGTCCGCAAAGGGATAGTTAAGACCTATGCTATATTGTAAGCGCATGTCCAGGGCGGATGTCCAGGCTGATCTTAGTCTTCGCTGTCAGCATGGAGAGGACTTAGACTCTCAGCTCCCTTTACGCGAAAAGGGAAGACTCTGCTCGGACTGCTGAATCTACGCGAAGTGCACATGCCACCTTGTTAGTTTTGGCGAGTCGCGGCATATTATGTTTGGTTAATCCAGTCGAACCGCGATACGACAAACCCCACAAAGTGTCATATGTACTACGTGAAGACTCAGATCAGCCTGGGCATTTGGCAAGTCTGATCAGAGTCTTCGCTGTGTACTTTAATGGTAGCTAAGCTATCTCCATGCCACCAGCAAAGACTTTGATCAGACTTGGCGAACGCCTAGGCTGATCTTAGTCATTGCTAGGCGCACATGCCACTTTCTTGACTTTTTTCGTGTCGCGACTCAATTAAATATTGCCACACAGTTATACGCGTGCCGTGTCAGTAATAGTGTATATTCACACATTGATTAAATTGACACTGAGTAATATTTGAATTGAATTAAAATGAAATTGATGAAACTGGATCAAAATAAGATTATAAATTTTAAAATAATAATAAACATGAGAGATCAAACTTGATACAATAAGAACATTTTCCTTGGAATTGCGGATTTGTATAATGCATTTTATAGAAGAATGACACAAATGAATAAAAAAAAACATGCATATAGACCTTCTTTGTAAATTAAGTAATTTACTTTCTTTAAGATATAAAAAATCAACAAATAAACATAACTTAAATGCTGTAGAAAAATAAAGTGTTCTGTTTCCTACTAACAAAATTATATTAAATCGCTAGAGACCGCCAAAGTTTTATCTACGAGGCGACCCTATAGCTCAGTAGGCCAAACGCTGACCCGCTGCTCTAGCGGTCCCAAGTTCGATTTCCGAAGGCGGAAACCGTCTCAGACGTAAACGGTTTCCATTACACAACCTGTCATTATCGTCCTTCCATCCTTGGCAGATAGAATTTTCTTCTTTAGTGTCCGGAATTCACCCTCATTTAGTTTTTTGTTTGGGTCTTAGAGTCAACTGCATAACGATTATGCAGATAGTGTGGCTTTTTGCCTCACATTAATAATTACATAAATGAGCAACAATTGAGCAAACGCTTAATTTCTAAACATACCGACTGCCTCTACCCGGGTTGGTATTAACCTGGAGATGGGTATAGGATCTCCAGGTGAGACGTGGCTCTAAGCCCTAACAGCTGACTGCCGGACTTGATGTGCCCTTCAGGTCTTAACACAGAATCTGGGCACACAACAATATAACGTCCTCAGTATAAGAATTACACAGCCACGTCTAACTTTTCAATAAAAGATAGGCGTATAAATAGTATGCGTCTCACATTTAAATCAAGAGACTCGTGCAGGTATTCACCTTAAAATCATGCAATACGCTGTCCACAATCAAAAGACTCGTGCAGGTATTCACCTTAAAATCATGCAATACGCTGTCCACGAGAGGTATTCACAAACAACCCATGCATAACGTAGCCACAATTTCCGTAAGTGTTTTATTACCACAGCTGCCCTAAAAACTGTAGCCCTACTGATTGAAAGGATTAAAATAATTTCGACGACATAGTCGACGATCGGATCCATTTCGTAACATCCTCTATACATTTCTAGTTCAGGCATCCGAGGCAAGTGGCAACAATGCCCGAGTTGGTTTCTGAACATGCTGTTGTTACGCTCCGTGCTGCTGTTGCTCTGCAGCAAGACGAGCAAGAAAGAACACAGCAGCAGCACCAGGCGCAATGTAGAAGACTCAGACAAAAAAGTCAAAGGTCATATTGGGGAAGAAAAGTCAGAACGAGTGCTAACAAATGCATACTTAACGTCTTACGATCACTACAAATGCCTTGCCATCAACAAGAATGGCTTACGACTGCTTATGAATATGTTGCGAATATGCTTGCCTTGCGAATTTTAGAAGCATGTTTCTAATATTCGCTATACATCGAGAACGCCCGCGAATGCTTACGAACGCCTATGAATGTATCGTGCGATCATTACGAATTAGTGGCGAATAGCATTCGTAAGCCCATTTGCAAGGATGATTCGGCTAGGTTAGAGAGCAGCATAAAGGTGAATAGGAATATTTCCAGGGGAGGTAATTCTTACCAAGAAGAGCTTATTTCCCGTTTCTTTAGGGGCTTCTCTTAGAAGGAAGAATTTGCTCCAGGAAGGAGCAAATTCTTGCCTTTAAGAGTAGCCCCATCGTGGAACGGTTTTGATGGTCAGGGAAGCAACTACTAAGTCAAAACAGTTGTTTACCCTTGTTAAAAAATAATTGCGGGAAACATGGATCTGTACCCAATGACCTTCGGAACATATACCATATCACGGTCAAGTTGGTCATGTCAGCATACTGTATCTTCACAGCCTGTCAGAAAACTCTTATCGGCACACAGAGATTATTACACTGATTCTCAAGAAAGTGGGACAAATGGTGTCATAGCTGTAAACGCATGTATAATTTTGTTATGTGTTTCGAATTAAATCAAATAAGTGCGCGTTCTGAAGTTTCTGCCACTACCTAAAATCCCTCAGACCAATGAGTGGTGCAAATTTCCCACCTGTATTGTTGCTTGAAAAGTGCATGCCACATCTGGGTCCCTTAGCGTCTCAATATCAAACTTTAGTCTTGGCTGGGTTGGCTTTCTAGCCTTCTTCAGACGAACTCGGAAGGTCATCAGCACTAGTTCCAATTAAGAAAATTTCTACAGACATAGTCGCTACTTTTAAGTGATGAGAATCTGCTACCACAACTAATCTATCTATCTATCTATCTATCTATCTATCTATCTATCTATCTATCTATCTATCTATCTTTCGAAACGACTCTAAGAGTCTTATGATGCAACATCGTTTCAATAGCTGAAATATTTCCCAACCAACCAGTCCTGTAGCGCTAGCCGTTTTGTAGCGAAACGAAAATTCTGATACCCACATGTTCCTTTTGATCTAATTAAAAAATAAGTGGTCACACTTTATGTCTACGATGGCTATTTAGAGAAATATGACGTTAGACTTATGATTTGGCACATCGCCCTCGCCATTTTAACGTTGAAGTTTCTCACGCGACCCCGGTGACGTTAGTTACAGTCTGCCGGGCTGATAAATCCTTTATCATCGGACCGCGGGAAGCATAAAGACTCTAGGAGCTCAGCTTTATCAAACATGCAAATTGCTTCATTATACAATCCGAAACTCTATCTATAGTCACTGGCCTATTATTCGAGTTTAATGCCCCGACAATTCGAAAGGATGACTTTGGTATATTATGAAAGTTTATCATCCCAACTTTAATTTAGGGTATGATGTGGTCCAGAAAAGTGGATCCAGGATGTAAAATAAGGGGAGATAACTGGTTACCAAAGAAATGCTAAAATTGATCAACTGCCGTTCTCCTTATTTTTATGTCATTTGAAGCAGAGTTTCAAGCAAACAACATAAGTTTTAGAAGAAGCCTGTTATACTGCTAACGACTGATACTAATTAGCTTTCTATCCATTTTGGCTTAAGTCCGTAACATTTGGTTATAGACGTTACATATGAGAATATTCCCAAAATGTAAATAAATTGAAGGCAGAATCGTTTTGTTTTCTTTTGCTAGCATATCCTCCTTTAAAATCATCTTTAGATATTAGAAGACTTACAGCCTGCTTGATTCCATGTCATTCGCCTATGTTACTACTTGAATTGACGTAGAATTAACGTAGATAACATTTATACAAAATGTATTCCATTACATCACAGCTAATCAGCAACCTTCACCACCTCCCAGGAAACTCTCTTAAATACGGTATTCAGACATGTTTTTCAGAAATATTGTTGACAGAAGTTTGTCGCTATTTTCACCAAGCAGTTTAAGGCCCTCGCAAGCTGTGTTTTATACGTGAAACAGAAAAGAGAGATGTGTTAAAAACTTGACAAATACTGAACAAACATTCTTTTGCTGTTTCTTTCTTCTTGTAGCAACGCTCAACACTTTTTGCTGACATGATTATACACTGTTCAATTTTCTTGCTACGCTTCTAATGACACTAACATACGTGACTTTCAGTCAAAGCAATAAAAAAGAAACAAATAGATAAATTGAGAGATAGAGAAGATATTACATCAGATATTACCTCAGGGGAAATAAAACTATTGATGCTCTGAACATTGTTATTTATAGTGGTGTTAGTCAAGTGACAATCAAACATCATCGTTCTTTTTAATATTGTTTCGGCCATTTTTGATGGAGTTACGGCCCTTGCTGACTCAGACCTTGTCCCCGCTACTCCTGCCACATCTTGTATCAGATTGACTTAAAATTGTGCAGAATGTTTCATCATGATCTGAAGATGTGCATGTGATTTTGGCATTTCAATCAAAGTTATGGCCCTTTGTTGTTTTTGGCATTTTTCCAACTTTTGTACCGCTTGACACAGAAAGCTGAAATTTGGTATGCCATTGGACATTAAGGGCCGATTGCACAAAGCTAGTTTAAGAGTTAACCTTGGGTTTATCCTCAGGTTTAAGGGTTTTGGATTGCACAATTGCAGTTTAAATTAACCTCAGGGTTAAGTGAAAGTTTAACGCAGACGGATTGCACAAAAGTAGTTTAACTATCCTCTGGCTAAAGGATTAATTTTTTGGATTGCACAAAACTATTTTAGCTAAACCTTGGTGTTAATCTATCCGTCACCTATTGAATATTTAAACCTGCTAAGGGGGTAGTTTAAGACATTTTTATGTCAAACTTACAGAATGTACTGGAAGAAATATGCGCAAATTCCACATAGCGACGTATAACAAGACCTGTCACAGGGCCAGGATAGCTCGCCTGACAGCGCCTTGCCCATCACATAAAAAACTTTAACGTAAAACTTTAACATTTTGCTAACGCCGACACCGCCGCCAACGCCAACGCTGACATTAACGCTGACGCCGGGGGTAGTGCAATAGCTCTACCTGAACTTCGTTCAGGCGAGCTAAAAAATTCATGAGAAAATAAAAAAATAATAAATACAAACAATGAGATAAAAATATAATTTCGGAATCCAATTTACAGGCAAAAGTTATATTCTGAAAAAGGATATTTGCCTTTTATGTGTCCCATCCCAAACACTAAATACAAAGATCTGATGTACAATGTATTTATTTTTTTTTTTTTAATAATCATTAGAAGAGTGACATGTCATAAAACAGGGCTTCAATAAACTGATAATTTGTCATTTTGGCTCATTTGTATAAAAGTACATGTATAGGAAGAGCTACTGCAGGTAACTGAGGTCTAGCATCCAGATGGGCATGGTGTGGGAACACTGCATCATGTTACTCGGTATGGAAAATTTGGCATGCAATTCTAAAGGTCTGTGTATGTATCTATCGTTTACCCTTTGATGGAATTTGTAGATACTGCAGTAGACTGCAGTGGTCCAACATATAACATATTTCTACCTTGTTATTTTCAACTGTCGAAGGGGTTCTGTCACACACAGAATTTCATTATTGTCCTCCAATCATCCTGATAATATTGAAATACTGTTGAAAGAAGGTACAATTGTATGTCACCCATCTATCTAATTTTCTCCATGAAACTGACTTAGAAAATCAGTATTTAGGTTAAGTTTCCTAAGAGTGTACAGTTTCACAGCACACAGATGGATTTTGCTGGTATTTGAATGTCTCATTGCCCTCCCAGTGGTATTAGTTCATGTAATATTTTATCTTGAAGTATCATCACAAGATTTCTAAACAGCTTGTCACAGTTATTACCGTGACTGGCCAGCTTTCAACTAAAATAGAAAAAAAAGCATTGACCTTCTCATCAAAATGACCTACTTTCGGTATTATTAGCATTAATATATACTCAAAGTATAATAAACAGGTGAAGTATACCATCATTGTCTTGCTTTCATTCAAAAGGGAAGTAGAATAAAAAAGGACTTTGTGGTTAGAGGTTTGCCATTTTTATACCCCCAAAGGAACTTTCGGCGGCATGTTAAAAACCACACTGTCCATTCGTCTGGTTATCCGTTACAAGTCGTGTTTCAGTGATAACTTAAAAACTACTGGAGTAAATTAAATGAAACTTCACAGAATGATGCAGCATAATGAGGCAGTGTGTTGCATACAAGGTCAAGGCCAAGGGTAAACAATCCGTCCAGATGTCAATTTTTATCTCAAATCATGTCTCAGCAATTACTTATAAAATACTGAAGCAATTAATGAAACTTCATAGAACGATAAAGCGTAATAAGAAAATGTGTCACACACAAGATTCAAGGTCAATGCCACAATCAGGGGTAAGGGGTCAAAGTGTGTCTCAGCAATAACTTAAAACCTGTTCAAGCAAAGTTTATCGAAGAAAGGTTAACCATAATTATACCCCCGGCATACGAAGTATGTTGAGGGGTATATAGTTTTCGTCTTTCCATCCGTTCGACCGTCTTTCCATTCGTTCATTCGTCTGTTCCTTCGTCCATCCGTACATAAGCTAACAATTTGCGTTAAAGTTTTGTTTTAAGTTTTTTTCATTTGCTTCTATTGTCAGGACCTCGCTCAATGATGCTTAGTGTTTTAGCTGAGGATGGATACTAATAAGTTTGCATCATCTACATGCTGCTGCTGCTGTCCTAAGGGTATGGGGTTAGATCATGTCTTGGCATTTACTCAGAAAAGTACCAACGCAAACTTTTTAAACTTCACAAAAAGATGAAACCTAATGAGAAGGTATGCAAAGCACAAGACATAGGTTCCCACCCCAAGGACAAGGTCGCAGTAACAGGTCATGTGGCTTTCTCTTCTTTAACTTAAAAACTAGCAAATTTGATTTAACTTCATGCAAAGGTGAAACAAAATGAGATGGTATGTCACAAACAAAATTAAGGTTCTATTGCCCACGGTCAGGGCCACAGTCAGGGCTCAGAGGTCAAATCATGACTTCGAAATGACTCAACCCTAATAAAGCAAATTTTATCAAACTTCATAGAAAGGTAAAACATGATAAATGGTATTTTTTGGCAAATTTTAGGATCCCATGCCACAATGTCAATGTCACAATTAGGGGTAAGACATAAGATTTCTATATACTGACTCGAAAATAGCTGAAGCAAATTTCATCAAACTTCACAGAAAGGTAAACATGATCAGAGGGTCATGCTCAAGATGTCCCATGTATAGTCTTCGACTTCTGAAGTGTATTTAACATCACAGAAAATACTAGAAAATTGTGTCTGTAAGACACATATGATGCCCCTGTGCTGTGAATGCCCCCCCTCCCCCCCAACTTCCCCTCTTCTCCCCCTACCCCCCTCCCCCTCTTTTGTTCTTCAAAAAGGCATGTGCATATCTTCAATATGTTGGCAACATCTGCAACAGGTCTCAGACATTGTTTAAAAGCTGTTGACAATATTGAATATACAAAATTGAATTGCGTTAAAACTGTATGAGGAGTTGATTATACGATTTGAAAAGGCAGTAATTTTGTCAAAAATATTGTATTCCTCATGAAAATGACACATGCATATTTTTAATATATCTGGAACATCTGTGCTAAATTTCTAGCTGATAGCTTACAAACTCTGGGGTAGTTTGATTATACAAATTTGCCATCATGTATTAGCCAGAACCTGCATAATTTTAAAGTTTAAAAAGGTCGTAATTTTGTCAAAAATGATTTTTTCTCTTCAGAAAGGCATATACACATCTTCAATATGTCTGTAATATCTATGCAAAGTTTCAAATTAATTAGTAATAAATTGTGGAAGGAGTTGATTATACAGGTTTGTCATACTGTTATAGTCAAAACCCAAAATAATTTCTAAGTTTAAAAAAGCCTGTAATATTGTCAAATTTTCTTCCTCTTCGAAAAAGCACATGCACATCTTCAGTATGTCTGAAACAACTGTGCAGAGTTTCAAATTGGTAGCTTAAAAACTGTGGAAGGAGTTGATTATACAAACTTTCTGTTTTAGCCAGAACCTGTAAAAATTTCTAAGTCCGAAATGGCTGTAATTTTTTCAGAAATGATTTTTTTCTTTTGATAATGGCAGGTGCACATCTTCAATATGCCTTCAACATTTGTGCAAAGTTTCAGATTGATTGCCTAAAAACTGTAGGAGATTTTGATTATACAAACTTTTTAGGTGAGATGGACAGACAGTCGGACAGACAGGGATAAAACATAATGCCCCCTGTCTACCGTCAGGGGGGGGGGGGGGCATAAAAAGGAAATAGAGAACATATGTCAGTGTAAGACTCAGGTTCCATGCCCACACTTAAAGTAAAAGGTTCACTGTTGAGCAATGGAATATAAACAACAGTGGGACAATGAACGGGTCACAGGCTTGTACATTGTATTTTTACCATTTATTTCTTTTTGCCAAATAAAATGACCCACTTAATTGATAAACCTTTTTATATGAATCTCAGGGACATTTTGTTTGTTAAAAGTTGGCTACTCACTGTCATTTACAATGACAAAACTGTACTGAGAATCTCATGATAAACTATCAGTATATATGCATTTCACCACGAATAGAGCTATGGGGTCCAACAGCAACGACTTTCTGTGAAATGAAATCTATACAGAGTAATTTGTTTCTTGATTTCATAGCTTACGTCAAACACTTACAGCATTTGTTATCCTAGGCATAATGAAACCCTTCACAATAAGACATGTATGATGTTGATCCGGGTATGCCCCATGATTTTGGAGAAAAATATGACTTTTAAAAGTGGTGAGTTCATTGAAGCTGAGTATAGTGAGTGAGTGAGTGAACTCGGGTTTAACGTCCCACCAACAACGAGGTCATATGGAGACGGGGCCTCGGTTTAAAGTCTCATCTGAAAGACCGGAGAAGCGGGGGATCGAACTTGCGACCCCTGGATTGGTAGTCAGGAGTGTTATCCACTACGCTACAGCCGCTCCTGAAGCTGAGTATAATATATATGGCTATAAGCAACTGTGAATCAAGACTCGGAATGCAAAAGCTTTCTGGTACTATGGGCTCTTCTTTTCTTTCATACATATGCAAGAAAAACACCTTTATTCAGCAGGGACAGCTCAAAAACAACCTGGTAGATTTGTTTAACTCAGTTACTAATGGCAACACAGGTGATATGAGACAAATTGCATCAATAATTTTATCTGGGCTAACCTTGCTCTTATCCTAGGATAACTATCCCAGGGATAGCTATTCCTTGCTTAAACTTCTTTTCTGCAATCCACTTTAGTACTCAGTTCTAACTATCCCAGGATAAGCCTTAGTCAAGGGATAAATTAAAATAGTTTTGTGCAATCGGCCCTAAAAGTTTACCTAGGTTTGAGATCGGACGTTCTAGGTAAGGGGGCATTTCAAACGTATACATCGCATCGATTGTGGTGCCGAATTGCGTCGCACGAACAGGGAGTTTAGGACATTAGCGACGAGCGAAGACTCAATCCAATTTAGTCTTTACATATGCATCAAACCAGGAAGACTGATCAGTCTGCGCCGGTGCGCAAGCTGATCCGAGTCTTTCTTAAAGGCACGCACCGTAAGGTAAAATTTTACACGACGCCATTTGCAGGATTGAATTAAAACCGCATCTACATCGTTGCAACATCATATTTACATCATGACGTTGCATCAGCGTCGATTTGACGCTGACAACTTTTTGGCTACATTAGGACATCTAGGCAAAAAGACGATGTATGTCGTTCTTTCTCGTCTGGAAAGCATAAATAAACGTGGTGTTATTTATATTTTCGTTTTGCTGATACTGAATTAGCTATTTGTTCAACGCCAATACCCCGCCAGGGAAATTTTTTTCTTCCATTTTGATCGGTTGAAGACAGCTTGTGATAGCGCCACTCAAACGAAATCGTCAGCCCATAATGTAGGGCAGAATAGCGCACAGCGGGATCTAGCCTTGTAAACGTCTCCGTCATGATGGAAAATTACACGTGATGTCAGCATTTGTCATTGGAAGTGCGCTCTTATCTGACGGTAAGGGTTGCTTTACCAGTGTATGGCACACAATTTGACTTGGCTATTTTGTACTACTGAATGAATATACAGGGTTTCAGTACCAGTCTGTTGGGAGCCCCATAAGAGCTGTCCTGATAAGCTAGCAGTCCGTGTTCGAATCTTGCTGGAGGAGGAAAGCTTAAACTACAAACGGGATTCTTGCACATTGTGTGAACATTATGCCAAAACTGAAACAGCATAAATTTGCATGCAGCATGCTTATGTGTATACATGCAACGTATGTATATGTGTCAGTGATATCTGTTGGAAACAAAAACGAAGTCGTATCAGGCTGCCTGCACAGACGCGCAGATAGGTCTGAGTCGTCATTGTTCGCATATGTACAGCAGATCCTGTTAAACGTCGACGCAGTGGCACGCTGATATGATCCGATCAAGGCCTGCCAGTAAATTAAATATCAATCAAAATAGTTGTCATAATATGTAGAGTAATTAACTCTTTTAGACTGGTAACCCGTTTTGGCGACATATGCGAACAGTGTAGACCCAGTTCAGACGCCGCATAATGCGACGTCTGGTCAGGATGAACGGAATATTTATTCAAAATACAATAAAAGTGGAAACATGCACCAGAAACCCGTAAAACACAGAAATGGAGTCATTCAAATCCATGTAACAGACTTTCAAAGCAAAAGGGGATTGGGGAGACTTGGGAGCGCGCGGGGGGGGGGGGGGGGGGGGGAGCTGGGGCGGGCTTAGATTACCCACAATTTAATGGGCTAACAAAAGCAAATGTACTACCCCAGCCTTTCCCGGTGTAAATGTATACATGTGCAGTCTGGCCAGGGCATGTGCATTTAGTCCACATAATTGATTCGGCATTACGGCTCGTTCCCAACAGCTGAAAACGCCGTGGCAATATAGCATTTGATAGGTTCTGTGCACGCTGCAAATAATTTGCTATACAAAACGTTTGAAGCTTATCAAAGTTGATACGCCAGCGACACGCTGTTTTAAAGTTGCCTGATCCTTGGTTAAGCTAAGTGATGAACTTTGGGTACATTTCAGGGTTCTGCCAGTGGTGTCATTGGCGATTTGCCAATGGTGCCATTGGTAACTGTAAACCCTGAACAGGTGACCTTTGGCAGCCAACTATTGGTAGAGCCAATGGCGCCATTGACACTATTGCAGAGCCATTTTTCTCTGTAATTAGAAAATTTTAGTTTTTCTAATTTGCTTTTATCACTGTCGGGAACAATTATTCTCCTGTCACAACTCGAGCGTTTATGATGGATTCACTAAATCGCCATATTGAATGACGCAATTTTCCGGCGTTTGGATTTGTCACCCGCGCCCTTTGTTGTCTGCAGTACTGGCATCCAGAGGTCGACAATATTGGTACCTTTGGTACCGACGGTAGAATCAGTGTAGCCAATGTTGAAACTCTGAACGGCATTGACATATCTATGCTGGCATTGGCAGAGCCCCAAACGCACCCTTTGTTAACGTATACTTAGTATATTCTTGAGAGTGACAAAACACTGAAATGGCGAATGGACGTTGCGTTGATGACGTTGCAAGGGCATTGATTCGACGACTTCCTTTGTAGCAATGCATACCAGACAGTCTGCACTCGTTTTGAAATGAAGTCGCTAAATCTGTCTCGACGTTTATGCGACGTTGTTTGGTTTCTGCGTGAGTTTCAGTTTCCTAACATTTTATATGTACCTTAACCTTGTTTGCAGAGTTTATACAACGGTTGTAGTAATGTCGACATTGCATCGACGTTGATTCGACACTTGCCCGCTTGGTTCCTTCAGAAAAGGCTTCTAACACTTACATCTCAAACCAGCCATGTAGATTATCCAGCCAAAAATCCTAAATGCATACAGCTCTGTTCAATATATAAGGAACAGCGAGTATCGTGATCAGACTGCACTTATGTGCATGTCTTAACAAGGGCAAAATACATAAATACATGTTTTTGTACCGAGCAAGGGCGCACTAGCGGAAATCACACTGAGCGTGTTGGAATTTTGTCAGTGTGACAAAAATTTAATACGCACCTGCGTATTTGCATACAGGTAGCTACGCTTTTGCCGACATTAGACTCCAGTGTCTGCTCATCGTACACGTTATAGACACACGATCGAAATCAAAAGTAAACACGTCCTTCTCGCAATACAGATAAACCTGTTGTTTTGGTATTTTATTGTTCAGCCATATATTAGTACAAAATTAAGTCATCTAATTTGAATCAGCGCTCAGTTCATCTAAAAGATCCATCCATCCATCTAGTCACCTACCTACCTAACATTCTTACCTGCCTACGTCCCTACCCTCTGAATGTCTGTATGTCTGTCTCTCCGTTCACCTACCTACTTACCTACCTACCCTACCCTATCCTACCCTACCTACCCTGAGAGGCCGTCTGCCTGTCTCTGTCTGACAGACCGTCTGTCTGTCTGTAGCCTTATGCATTATTTATAAGACACCAATATGTTCAGACAGAATGGATGGATGGATGACTTGCGAATTAACGTCCATATCAGGACGCTGGGTGGGTGATAATGAAAGCGATGTAGCCAGTCTATGATTTAAAATGATCTCCGCCTCCGGTGGGGCTAGAACCCCAGACCGCTAGATCAGCAGGCCAGCGCTTAACATACTGAGGCTCCATTTTTATACAGTACGAATAGTCTGATTAAATAAAGACAGAAGACCTAGATCGGCCTAATGTTAAAAAAAAAATCACCACCAACAAAAAAAACAACAACACTTCAACTTGTGCTTGTAAGATTCCTGAAGATCCGAGCATAATATGCGAACAGCAAAGACTCTGACCTGACTGCCTGCATGCACGGGTACACTTTCAGGGGAAGCAAGTCTGCCATTTGTATCTTTTGCCTCGCTTTTTACTTAAGGGTCAAACCATAAGGGAGCCGGGCCGCGTAGCGCAATCGGTAGGGCACCTGACTCATAAGTCAGAGGTCCTGGGTTCGAAACCCGGTCTGGCCACATACTTTCGTTTCTCCTTCGCTGGTTTAAGAAGAGCAGTTGTCAGTTACTGGCGAAAGTATGTGCACTTAGTACTGGTTAACCGCTTAGGAGGTCTAAGCCTGCCCAGGAATAGTGTGGTTAGGTTAACTGGCCGTCCCGACATGACCATAGATGTTTACCGTGGACGTTAAGCAATAAATCAATCAATCAATCAAACCATAAGGGGAAAAAGCTACCTCTGACGTCATGCGCCCGTTGGGAGTGAACCAATTCATAAGACAGGTTTGCCTACAGCTTGATACTTGGCACATGTTATGAGAAAACGTTTTAAAGCTCGTGCGAACAGCGAAGACGATAATAAGCCTGCACTTCTGCACAGATGGATGGATGGCTAGGCCGATCGATCGATCGATCAATAGGTAGATATATAAATAAATACATGTAGATGGATGGATGGGTGGCTGGATGGATGGATGAATTGCGATTTTACGTCCTTTCTAACAGTATTTTAGTCATATCAGGACAATGGGTGGATGATAATGAAAGGCTATGTCCATGGAACTCCGTTTACGATTGAAAAGATTCCCGCCAACAGCAGGGCTCGAACTCGGGATCGCTAGATCAGTGGGCCACTGCTTAAGCTACTAAGCTACCGGAGCTCCTTGATAGACAGATAGACACCAGCAGGAACATGACGTCGTATTGAAGTCGATTCTACGAAATGGCGTCGCACCGAAGTCATCACGACGTCATTTTGACGATAAGTATCCGCTGGGCCAGATTAAGGAGGTAGGTAACATGGAGGAGGAATGGAAAGACAGATAAAATGATGGATAAATGGATGGTTGGATGGTAGGTTGGGTTATGGTTGAATAGAGAGAGAGAGAGAGAGAGAGAGAGAGAGAGAGAGAGAGGAATGTGGTCGAGAGACAAGAAAACAAAAATGAGGAAAATCAATTAATCTCGAGGGTAATACCAATTTCCCAACCTGGTTTTCGACCTAGCCAATCAGTTACCGCACATGCAAAAGTGGTTGTCGACTGGGACAATCGACACCAATACCAGCCCGGTCGACGCCCATTGACAATAGTAGCATTTACCGTGACTGGTATAGCTTTCGACCGAATTATCGGTCGACTTAGTACAGTTACTTTGCACAGTACCGGATAGGTCCACTGTTGGTTGGTATTATCGGCTGTCAGCCTATATTTCAACCATGACAAATTAAGTTAGTCGCCCCTGATTTATGTTGCGTGATTTTTCCATTCCATGTTAGGGGTGGTCGGTTTTGGCGATGGTGCTGCTGAACATTCAATGCCGTGGCGTTCTTCTAATTTGGCTAATAGTAGGGCAAGGGCCGGTCGGCCTGCAGCAGGTGCGGGATGGGGTCTATACCTTTTCTTTCTTGCTCTCTCTTGAAGCAGCTCGAAGAGACTGGAATACTATCTAAAAGAGCCGTAAACCCAAACGCCAACCACCACCACCATCCAGTCCATGCTAGTACAAACTTATGAGATAACAAGGATCGTTTGTCCAGAGCGCTTGGCTTGCGTTTGAAGACGACAGGTTTCTTACTTACTGACAAACTCCCTCAGTCGTAGTCCGTACCTGATACTCTTGAATCAATAACAACAGGCAGCGAAACGACATGACTGGACCATAATAATTGCTATGACGATAGAATGGAAATATAACAGCCCACAAACAATACGCCCAAACGACATATGTATCATTATATCTCTGTATGATGATCCACATCAGTAGGTTCAGCGCTTGCCTGCCGATCTAACGGACCCGGGTTAGAGATGCACGAGAAGCGAAATCTTTCCGACTGTAAATGGGGCTACATTGCACCCAGACTTTCACTATCAATGTCCCATCGTCCTGATACGAAAATACTGTTCTAAAGGACGTAAAACTGCAACACATGATGGCAATTAGTATCGGCAAATTTCATAGCCATCCGTCCATTTCTTCTCACGTTGTGATTTAAGGACCACCTTGGACATCCCTATACACCGGCGTGGCATTCATTACAGGCTTGCACGAAGGCGCAGGCTGATCTGTCTTTCCGCTAAATTATGCATCAATTATGACTAGGATTCTTTTAAATTTGATATGACCCCCAAGTAGTTTGTCAGCCTCGAATATATAAACTCAGCGTATGGTCAAAGTTTTAATGTCCATTAGCATTTGGTAAATTGATTATTCTGATTATTGTTAGGATGTGCTAAATTGATTAATAACAGAGTTATTCCCCTTTCATAGATAAAAGAAATTCACATCTTGTTATTTGTCACCCGACGTAGGCGGAGGGGGACTATAGAAATGACCTCGTCCGTCCGTGTGTCCGTCCGTCCTTCCGTCCGTCCGTCCGTACGTCCGAAATCTTGTCCCCGCAACTCCTCCTACGTCTTTCATCGGATTGATTTGAACTTTTACAGATTATATTCTTATGATATGAAGATGTGCACGTGGTTTTTGATTTTTGTTTCGGCCAATTTTGATGGAGTTACGGCCCTTGCTGACTCAGACCTTGTCCCCGCAACTCCTGCCACATCTTGTATCAGATTGACTTCAAAATTGTGCAGAATGTTTCATCATGATCTGAAGATGTGTATGTGATTTTGGAATTTCAATTTTCCAATATTTTACAAAGTTATGGCCCTTTGTTGTTTTTGGCATTTTTTCCAACTTTTGAAGCGTTTGACCCAAGAGAGCTGAAATTTGGTATGCTATTAGCATTTGGTGAATTGAGTATTCTGATTATTGTTAGGATATGCTAAATTTATTTGTGACAGAGTTATTCCCCTTTCATAGATAATAGACATTCACTTAAAGGTAAAAGGATAACTCAAGAACTATTCATATTAATGGGGTGAATTTTCATAAATGCATTGTTCATTTTTCACCAGATTCATATTAGGAGGATTATGGCCCTTGTTATTTTGTTATTGGGTATACAGTCTTGATGTTTTGGGCATTGTGTAAGGGCCTATAGTTTCAGTAACCTGATTTACACATATACGCCCAGTTCTGAACTCAAGTATTTTATAACCTCATAGAGGCCCAGTAATTGTTGGGTATATGACAGACTCTTTGCTTATGCTTCAATTATTATTTGCTTACCAGGTTCTGTTATGCACATATTTTCTGGTTTTGGCCATACAGTTACTTTGAAACGGAATAAAGGGCTGCAGTTTGTGACACATTTCAAACGTCGGGTGACACTTGGCCGATGGCCTTTTATTCCTTTCGGGTATCTTTTACAAGCTGAGAGGAGGCTGGTGTGAGGTCGATAGAGCCGTTTCTGATCCTCATTCAAATTTTCTTAAAACTACATTGTTTAGATTGCTTATCGTCTGTGTCTAAGGGTAAAAACGGAAACAATATGTCTCTTATTTGTGAATTCTCAGTATAATTTGATTTCTGACATGCTTATTATACCCCCCGCAAACTATGTTTGAGGGGGGGGGGGGGGGGGGGGGGGGGTTATACTGTTTTCGTGTTGTCCTTCCGTCCGCTATTCCGTCCGTCCGCAAAAGTCGCTCCGATTTGTTTCAAATTTTGTCCATGGATGCGGCATATAAAAAGAGATGATATTTATTTTTCCGATTTCCGATGAATTTCAGTGCTGAGTTATGCCCCTTTATATTCTTTGTAAAAAAGTTTGTTATCGCAACTCCTCCTAGACCGCTTGAGCGATTTTCTTGAAATTAAGTTTGTGAACACATATTGGTATGAAGATGTGCATTAAGGTTTCTTTTTTTAAATCTGGCCCCTCTTCCCTGAGTTATGCCCCTTTTTGACATTTTTTGTCCTAATTTTTGGGTTTATTTCCGTCATTTTTGCTTTATTTTTATTCAAATTTAGTACATAGATGCACCATAAGAAATAAGTTGACAGGTGTATTCCATTTTTTTCCGGAAGCATTTCTTGCTGAATTATGCCCCTTTATATTTTTTTTGTAAAAAAGGTTTGTTATTGCAACTCCTCCTAGACCGCTTTAGTGATTTTCTTGAAATTTAGTATGTGAACACATATTGGTATGAAGATGTGCATTAAGGTTTCCTTTTTGAAATCTGGCCCCTCTTCCCTGAGTTATGCCCCTTTTTGACATTTTTTGTCCTAATTTTGGGGTTTATTTCAGTCATTTTTGCTTTAATTTTCTTCAAATTTGGTATATAGGTGCACAATAAGAAAATAGTTGAAGGTGTTTTCCAGTTTTTTTCCGGAAATATTTGCCTGCTGAGTTATGCCCCTTTATATTTTTATGTAATTTAAAGGGTTTGTTATCGCAACTCCTCCTAGACCGCTTGAGCGATTTTCTTGAAATTAAGTATGTGAACACATATTGGTATGAAGATGTGCATTAAGGTATCCTTTTTGAAATATGACCCCTCTTTTCCTGAGTTATGCCCCTTTTTGACATTTATTGCTCTAATTCTTGGGTTTATTTCAGTCATTTTTGCTTTATTTTTATTCAAATTTGGTACATAGATGCACCATAAGAAAATAGTTGACACATGTTTACCCGGAATGATTTGCCTACTGAGTTATGCCACTTTATATTTTTTTGTAAAAAAGGTTTGTTATCGCAACTCCTCCTAGACCGCTTGACCGATTTTCTTGAAATTAAGTTTGTGAACACATATTGGTATGAAGATGTGCATTAAGGTTTCCTTTTTGAAATCTGACCCCTCTTTTCCTGAGTTTTGCCCCTTTTTGACATTTATTGCCCTAATTTTTTGGTTTATTTTAGTCATTTTTGCTTTAATTTTATTTAAATTTGGTACATAGATGCACCATAAGAAAATAGTAGACACATGTTTTCCAGTTTTTCCCGGAAGCATTTGCCTGCTGAGTTATGCCCCTTTATATTTTTTTGTAAGAAAGGTTTGTTATCGCAACTCCTCATAGACCGCTTGAGTGATTTTCTTGAAATTAAGTATGTGAACACATATTGGTATTAAGATGTGCATTAAGGTTTCCTTTTTGAAATGTGATCCCTCTTTCCATGAGGGTACTCACTTATACATGCGGGTAGGGGTGGGGTATTTAGTAAGCCATGCTTACTGCCATTTCTAGTTTTGTTTATAGAAAACTTAAGAAAAACTGCAAGAAAATGTGCTTAAAGTCTCCATAGTCCTATCAGTGGTAAAAATCGTCGAAGCACAAATTCTTCTAAAATTGGTACAACCTTAAGACTTAATGATAAAATGTCGGTTGTTGTGCTTTGTGTGCCATATAACTGGTTTAAAAAGGAGGAATAAGGTATTTTGAAGAAAAATGTCAAGTCTCTCCGTAAAAATACGGTTTTCGATTCTGGTTTCCCGTTGAGCAATTAACTCACAACAAAAGCGAGACAAGGAATGAGATCCTTGCCTTACATTGTATTTTCGATTGTATATTGCATTGTATCCTCCTGTACCTTTAAAGGTAGGTTCCTGTACTTTGGAATGCATCATAATTTTGATGATCTTTCGTCCAAGTTGTTAGAAAGCACTTATAAAAAGGGAATGAATAAGTTTCACTACAAAGTGTAAATAAAAAAAATATTAGAAAAGTTGTTTTGCAAGGGATTTCCTAACTCTGCTTCGCACACCAGTTAGCGCTATTTTTAGTTCGCGCCAAAAATAGATAACGCTGCTGACGTCATGCTGCATAGCATTTTGGGATAGTTTTAACCCATCCGCCATGCCAGGATCTCTAGAAGAACTAATGGCGAGAGAAAATTGACCTTTGGAGAATGGCATTAGAAATCGCGCACTTATGGACATAATAAACATAGTTATTTTTAGAACTGGAATTCCAACGAAAGAAAATATACCAAAAGGGAAAACGACCATTTTCTTCAACATCTGACGATTTTCTCAGTAGCAACAAATTCAGAAAAATAAGAAAATTCAATACTACTCAGAAAAAGACGAAATTATTTTGTGAACATAATTGTTATCGCTAGTCCAGGAACCTACCTTTAATTGTTACCTTTTTACCTTGTATTTTCACCATGTAATGCAACTTGTGAAACAGAAAGTAGGTCATTTTAGTTGCCAACTAAAATGACCTAGTTATTTTTTCAATTCGTTTTTATGAGAAACTCAGGGACCTTTTAATTTTTCAAAGCCGGTCAATCACGATCATATACAATGAAGAAACTGTAGTGAGAAGCTTGCAGCGATACTTCACGATAAAATATTTCACGCTGATAGAGCAATGGGGCCTTTAATAGACTTTCCTTTAAAAATTTACTCCCCTGATAATAATAAAAAATGATTTGATAAATTTTTTCATGCAATACCTCCGACATGGTCTAACTATACATTTGAAATAGAGTTTAGGTAATAATATTATATAAAAATGACTTTAAACAAAAATAAGATAAAGTTTTAAACGATCGCGGACCGTGCTCGAAATCGCATTATTGGACAAAAAAAAATTATTCATACGTTACAATCACGTGCACGAATAAGAAAAATACCTGTACATGATCACATGACACACGTGGTCAAAATCGATATTCTTACAGGCCGTGGGGAAATAGGTAATTTGCATTTTAATTTGAAGATATTTTTCATTCCACATTTATCGAAAAAACATGCATTTTCTCAAAACTTGTACGATTATTTATGAGACTATTACATCTTGTCTAACGAAATTTTGTGAAAATATTTTTTTTTTTTTTTTTTTGGAAACATGAAATAAAAGAGGGAGACACTCTTTAAAGACAAAGACAGTTACAATAGCTCAGTGAATGCTCTGGATAACAGACTTTTGGTTAAATGCTAAGGAGTAGGATAGCATTGTTAACCAGCAATGAACTCCACAAGGCCTGCCCAATTACCCCACCCATTCAAGTTTACTGGCCCAAAAACGCTAACGAAGAAATTCCAACTGATCAAAATAAAATGTGTATCAATTTTTTTTCTTGTGCCTTAACTAAGAAAATGAATACCCACAACGTGTGTGTATTTGCCTATGAGCGGAAATACAGGCATTTTTGTTGTGAGATAACCGAAAAAAAAATCTAAACTGCGACTTTGATAACAAAATGTTACTAAACATAGAGCCCGGACAGCTGTCCGTAAGTCTAACTGTGGAGGCTACGGACAGCTATCAGTAAATTGCTCTATAAGGTTTACCTATACGTTGCGATGCTTTCGAAGGTGTGAAGTATTCATCCTCGAAAAGCCGCAAAGGCGACGAAAATTCTGTCAAAATCAGCTGGGAGTATGGCTGTGTTCAAGATGAAAACTCACAGATATTTTATGAAAGAAATGGTTAATTTTCATTCTCGGTTGGAAATTTCCCATATATTACCGCATCTTTGTTATCAAAACAGAAGTTTGCAAAATGAATTATCTGGGGGCCAAATATGGGCCCTATCATACCAGGTTCTTTTGTACTAATATGCTTTACAACATATGAGTCGAAAATAGCAATGCTATAAAGGAGAGAAGGTAACTTCGGACATGCTGAAATTCGGACATACCAGTGCAAACAGTGAAAAGCCATAATGAGCCGTCTCATTAGGATTTTCACTGTTTGGCCAATTATTTTAGTTCCAAACAAATGACGTATAAAGGAAACAATGTCACTGTCCGAATTTACCTGCTGTCCGAAGTCACTCTCCCCTATTTTGGCTATCCATTTGCAAAAGTTTTATTTTTTTTCCAAATGGGAATAGAATTGCGCGTTTACCAGGCGTGCTCATTCCCGGGACAAAAAAACTAGTCTTTTCAGCTGAATATATATGAGCCGCGACATGAGAAAACAAACAAAGTGTCTGTGCGCCCAGCGCAGACTCAGGTCAGCCTGGGCGTCCGCCCAGTCTGATCAGAGTCTTCCCTGTCCGCATGGAGGTAGCTTATACCCTTAGCTACTCTTTAAACACAAAGCGGAGACTCTGATCAGACAGGGCAGATGCCCAGGCTGATCTGAGTCTACGCTTGGCGCACAACCACTTTGTTGGTTTTCTCGTGTTGCGGCTCATATGTAGATAACATTCCTGTGTTTCTGTGTTTTCTGGGAAATCGTCTCTTTATCGGTAAAAAGGACATAATCGATAATACATATAATATGACCGATATGTCTATTTGTCCTCTAGCGTTACAACTTTCAGTTTAGTCGGTGAACAGTGACAGTAGTACTCATGAGGTGGGAGAATTAGCAAATATATCCTGCATATTCGAACTGCGCATGCTCGAATCAGCCTGCGTACATGCGCTGGCTAGTTTGAGCATGCACGGTTTGCGTTTGGCTCATAACAAGTATTCTTCAGATTTGTTTCAAAACTTTTAGGAATAAGTTCTGGAAAGCACTTGTTTGAGCATGCACTGTCCGCGTTTGGCTCATAACAGTGTTCTTCAGATTTGTTTCAAAACTTTTAGGAATAAGTTCTGAAAAGTAAGATTTTATTTTATCATGAAAAGTATTTTCAAATGTACTATTTTAGAAATTGGCAAACGCATTAAGTGTCGCTTAAGCTCAGGCGTAAAAGGTGATTGTCTAAGCCCAGCAGGCACATGACGTTAAAATGACGTCGTACAGACGTCGATGCGACGTACAGACGTCGCATCGACGTCTGTACGACGTCATTTTAACGTCATGTGCCGTCGCATCGACGTCTGTACGACGTCATTTTAACGTCATGTGCCTGCTGGGAATATTTCGCTTCGCCGCCTGAGTGACCTAAGGGAAATGGGTGCACATAAATTAAATGAACCCTAGAAATCTCTTCCTAGATTTTGTTGAAACTTGTCATATACAATATTTAGTTATTGCTTATTTGAAAGCTAAAGGGAAAATGCGAGCTACACGGATTCGGCCATAAATATGAAGGTTCTGACTTAAAAAATTTCACCGTGGTCGGTTAAAAGCAATATAGACGTTTTGTATAAAATTTTTTCAAGAGATAATAGTCTTGAATAAAGGATGGAATTGGAAGAGAAAAGAGTTCAAATGAAACAGAGTGTCGTACTGATAACGAGGAAAGGACATAATTTCATAGCCAATGGCAAATTAGATGAAGCAGTAGACCTCTTCATGAAGGCATATGCTCTCGCTAAAAAAACTCAAGACGATAGCCTTGAACGTACATGTGCCTTGAATCTTGGTGCAGCGTATATTGAGGCTGGAAAGCCATCAGAAGGTTTGAAAAGCCTTGAAAAGCTGCCATATTTGGAGAGAGAGCATACGTATAACGGCGATTTATATAACAACTACGCTGAGGCCTATAGAGCTTTAGGGGAAGTTAACAAGGCTGTTAAATATTATTTAAAGGCTTTTGATGAATTTAAAAGTAATCAGGATGCACAACTTAAGTCAAAAGAAATTACAGACTGCCTGGAAAAGTGTATTCAGCTGTGTATAATGAGGAACGATCATTCAAAAGTTGTGGGTGTATACAAACGAATGATTGATGTTTACGAGGCTCAAGGGAATCGCGTCAAACAAGCATCATGCCTGTGTAACTTGGCATCGACACAGAAACAGGCCGGTGATAACGATGCGGCATTAAAATCAGTTTCTGATGCAGCTGAGATCTTGCAAAAGATAGTTGATGCTGAGGAGGAGGAACCTTCAGAGGAAACAGATGTGGCAGGTATAAGTTTATTATTCAATTCAATTCGATTCTTTATTCAGATTTCCAAATACATTTTAGCGCATCTACAACAAGACAATGATCTACTCACATTTAGCTTCCCAGCAGGCATATGACGTCGCAGTGACGTCACACTGACGTCCCATTGACGCCAATGCGAGGCCACCGAGACGCCCCGTGCCCGCTGGATTTAAGGGCTGGGATGTTCTGACCATTACCCTGGTCGGTCAGGATAGATGAGAAAGGATGAAAGTCAGGGCAGTGTCAAGAGCAGTGCATCCGTGCAGCTCTGCTCCAGACACTGTATTATTAAGATAAATGGGCCAGTACAATCGGAACACCACTCGACCAATTTCGTGAAACACGGAATTGGCCGAGTGGTGTTCGATAGTGAGCGTAGGAGGTCGAAAAACTTTTCCACGAGAAAATGTTCGATTTGAAACGGTTAGCAACCACTACTCCTCTTTGCACCCTCTTTTAGCCATTAAGTGATTAAACAAGCTGAATGTAAACATAACACAAATTTTTCTTTGACAAACTGTACAAAAACGTCGGACAGGTCTGGATTCGCGTATCGGCGCGTTGAAAATGATGAGACTATACCAAGTGGTCCATGCTAAAACTGCTGTATGCTGAAATAAAACAATTTAATCAGATTCATCTTTGGATTCACTTCTCTTTAACGCCATATAATTAACTTCATAATAATAAGTTCAGTAACCTGTCCAATTAAAAATAAAAATTAGTGTCAAAATACATTAATCAAAAATGTTTACGGCAATTAGGAGCGACCGTAATGCAGTGGATAAGACACAAAAGTTAAAAAAAAATCAAGAGATCAAAGGATCGCAGGTTCGATCCCCCGCTTCTCCTATCTTTCGGATGAGACTTCGAGATCCCGTGTCCGTATGACCTGTATTTTGGTGGGATGTCAAACCCGAGTTCACTTACTCATTCACTCAAGAGGAATTGGGGATGGGGGGTCGGGGGCTGTGACACAGTACAGTTTTTTTTTGTACAGTTTGGTACGACATTGTTTCTTAGAGTTTTGCGCTTACTGAATTAAATGTGTATTTCAAAGTTGTAGGAACCATCTTCAACGACCTCGGCTTGGTGTACTCACAACTTCTACATTATGATGAGGCAAGCGGTTGGTTTGAACGTGCACTGAGATGGGTGCAGACTACATCCAAGAACAAACATCACGTGGCTGTAGTTCTACAGAACATGGGAGCTGTTTGTAGTTTTCAGGGACAGTATCAGTTTGCAGTAGACTACTTTGAACAAGCCGCAGAGATATATGGTAAGATAAGTTTTACATTACCAGGGACCGTATTTACAAAACGACTTAAGTGGTTGCTATGCTGCTGCTAAGGCTGAATTTCTATGAAGGAGATTCCTTACAACTAAGAAATTTGCTCTAGAGGAACAGTCCAAATTAGACTGTTCCTCCAGAGCAAATTTCATATTTGTAGGAAATCTCCTTCATAGAAAATTAGCCCTAGCAACAGCATAGCAACGACTTAAGTCGTTTTATAAATACGGCCCCAGAGCTCCAGATAAGGTGGTGCTGAGGATAATTCTGAGATAATTTCTATATTTCTCAATGGAAACATATGCTGTGATGCCTCAAATGATGTGCCTTAACATATTTTTAATGCAGAAACGAGAGAAATTATCCCTTAATTATCCCTGTTATCCGTTCTTGTATCTGGAGTTCTGATTTTATATTGACACAAAAAAGAAACGTCCGTTTTCTAAGGTACTGTATCTTTAAAACCAGTAAAGTTGTAGCCATAAAAAATAAAACAAAATGTGTCCCGAGCATCTGGCACACATAAAGTTGCAACCATTTTGATTTTTCTCCATAGGAACAAGATTTATCGAACCTAATGTCAAAACACCATTATTCATTCTCAGCAGCATTTTATTCATCAAAACCTGAAATGTTTAGCGTAAAACAAGGGTTAAAAACGTCGACAAACGAAAAATCAACTTTTAAAAACAAAATCCGCTTATTAAATGAACGAGAAAGCAGCCCAAAGTATTCGATTTATAAAATTATCTCCCTTTTAATTAAATTAATAACGACTTTAGAACTTCCGTATCTCCATACCCGTTCATCATTTTGACACCTTTTGTGTTTCAGTTGAGTATACTTGAGTATAATAATGACAATATGCATCAGAAAGTAAACAAATAAGGCTGAAATCTGAAATCCAAGTGCACTAAAACCCGATTTTATTACCCCACCTCTTACCGAAAAGTCGAGTAAAAATCGAGTAATTTTGTTATCAAATTTTTGCAACGCTGAATGATACTGATTTCAATGCTATTGAAGGCTAGAAATAAATTCTGAAGTAGTCCTATGCCATAGATTTCCAAACTGATGGACCAACGAGGTAATGTTTGCGTGTATCTACGCATTGTCGTGATCGACGTTTTGTGACGTCACTTTACGTGACAGATTTATGCCAGTGGTTGTGACAACATAGAATGCATCCAGCACCCATAAAATCTCAGCAGAGTGTCTGCTCAGCAAAGCTAGGATGAGCTGTGATAGTTAAAATGGGAAGACTTCCGAAATTTGGGTTCTGGCGCTTGCGACATTGTCATTATCGCTGATGTTCATTTAATGGATTTCCGTTCAGCGCACACCATTGTTGAATAATCAACGTTATTGAAACAAAACATTTGAAGGAAAATGTCTGTGTGCATTTGGAATTCAGAGACACAAATGTAAAGCGGACGTTTCTTGTAGTATACTTTGTTTAACATGCTGTTTCACTGGTATGAATGTATTCGTTACCCTGAACGGTAATTCCTTTTAGACATGTCAGAACTTATCCATCCTCACCACAGATGGCTTTTTTATGAATATGTTCATAGTTTCACACCGAAATGCAAAAGATTTGAGTCGCGACAGGACAAAACCGACAAAATGGCATGTGCGCCCAGGCCGAAGACTCAGATGAGCCTGGGCATCCGCCCAGTCTGATCAGAGTCTTCGCTGCCCGCATGGAGCTAGTTTAGACCCTTAATTACCCTTTGTGCGCACATCGAATTCTACGATCACTGGCCGAATCTGAGTCTTCGCTGGCCACATATGCCTGTTAATTTTGTCGTGTCGCGGCTCAGTTTTGAACAATAGCTATACCTTGATCCAAAAGAAATGTCAGGGCGGGGCTATCTTTATACCTTCCCCTAGACTTTTCCATTGTACAAAAAGGAGCATGGGACATACACGCTGCTCACTCACCGGTAACAAAAATCAAAACGTACTATTCCAACGTAACGTTATGCAACTTCTTGACATGCGGTATAGCCAACAATAGACGCACGTGCCTAGCCATATTATCTGAGCAAAAAGGAAGGGCACGGTAAAGTTAGCAGAATAGCAGAATGGCAGAATGAAATGGTAAAGTTAGCAAAATGGCAGAATAGCAGAACGAAATGGTAAAGTTAGCAGAATAGCAGAATAGCAGAATGAAATGGTAAAGTTAGCAGAATGGCAGAATAGCAGAACGAAATGGTAAAGTTAGCAAAATAGCAGAATAGCAGAACGAAATTTTTTGTTCTGTCCATTCTGCTCATTCTGCTAGCAGAATAGCAGAACGAAATGGTAAAGTTAGCAAAATAACAGAATAGCAGAACGAAATTTTTCGTTCTGCCCATTCTGCTCATTCTGCTAGCAGAATAGCAGAACGAAATGGTAAAGTTAGCAGAATAGCAGAATAGCAGAACAAAATTTTTTGTTCTGCCCATTCTGCTCATTCTGCTAGCAGAACAGCAGAATGAAAAAGGCTGTCAGAATTATGTTCTAAGGCAACCAGCAGAAGGGCACACTCAAGCCATGCATGGAAAACATTTCCCTCCTGGTCAGGCTTCAACTAGCAAGGAAAATATCCACAAATTCGCTGGAGAAAAAAAATATTTATCATCAAATCCTGGTGTGACCAGCAGGTGGGCAGACTCATGGTATGCATGGAAATCATGTTTATCGCCGCCCGAGTTTATCTAGTAAACGTAAACTTGGAATTTTTCATTCTGCTCATTCTGCTAGCAGAATAGCAGAATGAAAAAGTTTGTCGGAATTATGTTCTAAGGCAACCAGCAGATGGGTACACGCAAGCCATGCATGGAAAACATTTCCCTTCTGGTCAGGCTTCAACTAGGAAGGAATAAATCGAAAAATTTGCTGGAGAAAAAAATATTTATCATCAAATCTTGGTGTGACCAGCAGGTGGGCAGACTCATGTCATGCATGGAAATCATGTTTATCGCCGCCCGAGTTTATCTTGTAAAAAATAAACTTGGAATTTTTCGTTCTGCCCATTCTGCTCATTCTGCTAGCAGAACGCAGAATGAAAAAGTATGTCGGAATTATGTTCTAAGGCAACCAGCAGAAGGGCACACTCAAACCATGCATGGAAAACATTTCCCTCCTGGTCAGGCTTCAACTAGCTAGGAAAAAATCGAAAAATTTGCTAGAGAAAAAAAAATATTTATCATCAAATCTTGGTGTGACCAGCAGGTGGGCAGACTCATGTCATGCATGGAAATCATGTTTATCGCCGCCCGAGTTTATCTTGTAAAAAATAAGCTTGGAATTTTTCGTTCTGCCCATTCTGCTCATTCTGCTAGCAGAACAGCAGAATGAAAAAGTTTGTCGAAAGTTTCATCTAAGGCAACCAGCAGAAGGGAACACTCAAACCATGCATGGAAAACATTTCCCTCCTGGTCAGGCTTCAATTAACAAGGAAAAAATCTACAAATTCGTTGGAGAAAAAAAAAATTTATCATCAAATCCTGGTGTGACCAGCGGGTGGGCAGACTCATGCCATGCATGGAAATCATGTTTATCGCCGCCCGAGTTTATCTAGTAAAAAATAAACTTGGATTTTTACATTCTGCCCATTCTGCCCATTCTGCCAGCAGAATAGCAGAATGAAAAACGTTCTCAGAATTTTGTTCTAAGGCAACCAGCAGAAGGGCACACTCAAGCCATGCATAGAAAACATTTCCTTCCTGGTCAGGCTTCAACTAGTAAGGAAAAATCGACAAATTTGTTAAAGAAAATAATCATTTATCATCAAATCCTGGTGTGACCAGCGGGTGGGCAGACTCATGCCATGCATGGAAATCATGTTTATCGCCTCCCGAATATATCTAGTATAAAATAAACTTGGAATTTTTCGTTCTGCCCATTCTGCTCATTCTGCTAGCAGAATAGCAGAATGAAAAAGTTTGTCAGAATTATGTTCTAAGGCAACCAGCAGAAGGGCACACTCAAGCCGTGCCTGGAAAACATTTCCCTCCTGGTCAGGCATGCCATGAGTCTGCCCACCTGCTGGTTACACCAGGATTTGATGATAAATATTTTTTTCTCCAGCGAATTTGTGGATTTTTTCCTTGCTAGTTGAAGCCTGACCAGGAGGGAAATGTTTTCCATGCATGGCTTGAGTGTGCCCTTCTGCTGGTTGCCTTAGAACATAATTCTGACAACCTTTTTCATTCTGCTATTCTGCTAGCAGAATGAGCAGAATGGGCAGAACGAAAAATTCCAAGTTTATATTTGCTAGATAAACTCGGACGGCGATAAACATGATTTCCATGCATGCCATGAGTCTGCCCACCTGCTGGTCACACCAGGATTTGATGATAAATATTTTTTTTCTCCAGCGAATTTGTGGATTTTTTCCTAGCTAGTTGAAGCCTGACCAGGAGGGAAATGTTGTCCATGCATGGCTTGAGTGTGCCCTTCTGCTGGTTACCTTAGAACATAATTCTGACAACCTTTTTCATTCTGCTGTTCTGCTAGCAGAATGGGCAGAACAAAAAATTTCGTTCTGCTATTCTGCTATTCTGCTAACTTCACCATTTCGTTCTGCTATTCTGCTAGCAGAATGAGCAGAATGGGCAGAACAAAAAATTTCGTTCTGCTATTCTGCTATTTTGCTAACTTTACCATTTCGTTCTGCTATTCTGCCATTCTGCTAACTTAACCATTTCATTCTGCTATTCTGCTAACTTTACCATTTCGTTCTGCTATTCTGCCATTCTGCTAACTTTACCATTTCATTCTGCTATTCTGCTATTCTGCTAACTTTACCGAGTTAAAAGGAAGACTGATCGGATGCGCAGGATAATCTGAGTACTTCCTTTTCGCACATGGAGTAAGGTTGTTCACACTTCTCATAAGTTACCCTTTTTTTTTTCGCAACGAAATAAGTCAAACCTGCTTATATGGTCACCTCAGTTAAGGGTCACCTGCCTTTAGAAACCACCTTTTTGGGGGTCTTCAGTGCAAACGAACATGTGTTAAGAGGTCACATCAATCAACCATTTTAGTTCTCTTGGATGACTCCTTCAGACAGGGTTGAATGTAATTTGAAGAAAACCGCAAAACGTGGGATAGATTGCGAAACCCAATCGGATGATTAGAATGCTCAGGCTGATCTGAGTATTCGCCATTCGCACATGCTATATGTGCCTTTTCTCTTGGCACATGTGCATCCCAACCCCTGATCATGATGATTATGCCCGTGTGACCAAATTCACTATTCCTCATGATCCAAAACTTGTCTATCTGCACGGAAACGACTGTTCCCATGATCCACTGAGTCCCTATTTCAACGTACAAAAAGAAGAGGCTTTTTTCCAAGTGACAAAGCTTACAGAATGTGATATGTCTGAATCCATGTTCTACATAACAGAAAAAACCCTAATGATTATACTGGGAGGATGCGCAGGCTGATCTGAGTCCTCGCTGTTACACCGATCGATAATCTGCACATTGTATTGGCGTGTCTTAATTACTACAGTGTGCTCCAGAATTTCGCAGCAGAACATCCGACGAGCTAAAACAACGTCGTGTTTTACGTCGACACAACATTGTTTTCAAGCTTATGCCTAGACGTTGATACGACGTTTTTCAACCTTGCTCTTGGCAGTTTACACCTTAAGAGTACAGATAAGTTTCAATATTCGTGAAATGTCTCATTTTGCGAGCCAACAGAAATTTGCAACTATAAGCGAAAATAAATTGTCGTCGGTATTTACTTGTAGCCTGTGTCCGACTTTTGCATTATGCTGACTCTTATTTTAAGGTTTTGCATACATGATGTTCTAACAGTGCATAAATGTTTTCATGTACGCAATGGTTTTTTGCACCGTCTTTCTTGTATTACTTAGATAGTCTCTCATATATGACAGTAAATCTGGTGACATGAGATAAAATACCAATGCGTTATGCTTAGTGAACTTGAACAAGCGTGCAAAACTTATTCTACTGAATCTTCTGGTGGACTGATCGAATTTGACAGATATTGGCAGCGCATATTTGTCACCGCCCTGACATTTCATTTGAATCAAGGTATACATTGAACAGCTCATAATCTTAACTTGAACTACCATAAAAATTGGGACACCCAGACTTATTGCCGTAATGTCCTAAAAATGGAGAAGTTTGGTTTTACAATGCAGATATATTGGCAAATAGTGAAGACCCTGGTCAGACTGCTTCTTTTTGGTCTGTGCACTGTTTGCTCAGACTTATTTGTCCCAACACTTTGAATTGTAACGGTATATCAATTGCTTTGTAGTCATAGTTAATTGAGCCGCGACACGAGAAAACAAACAAAGTGGTTGTGCTCCCAGCGCAGACAGATCAGCCTGTGCATCCGCCCAGTCTGATCAGCCTTCGCTGTCCGCATTAAGGTAGCTTACACCCTTAGCTACCCTTTAAGCGCTTAGCGAAGTCTGATCAGATAAGGCGGATATCCAGGCTGACCTGGGTCTGCGCTGGGCGCACAACCACTTTGTTGGTTTTCTCGCGTCGCGGCTCAATTGTTGTGCAACTTTACCTTTTTAGCTCACCTGAGCCATAGCACAGGCTCAGGGTAGGCTATTGTGATCAGTCAGTGTCCGTCGTGAGTCGTGCGTCGTTCATCGTCAACAATGTGCTTAAAATTACATCTCATCTGGAACCACTAGGCCTAGGGCTTTGATATTTGGTATGAAGCATTGCTTAGTGGACCTCTACCAAATTTATTCAAATAGTGGCCCTGAGGTCCAAAATGGCCCTGCGGCGGGGGGTCTTGATTTCAAAATTAAAATATACTTTAAAATCTTCTTCTCAAGAACCACTCGGTGCAGATGCTTGGAAAATGATATGTAGGGTTGCCTAGTGGTCCTTTAGCAAGTTTGTTCAAATGATGGTCCTAGGGTCCAAAATGGCCCACCCCAGGGAGTCCTGGGTTTGAATCATAGAAATACATTAAAAATTTTAAAAAATCTTCTTCTTCAGAACCGCAAGGCTCAGATGCTTGAAATAGGTATGATGCTTTGCCTAGTTGTCCTTTACCAAGTTAGTTCAAATGATGGCCCCAGAGTCTAAAATGGCCGCACCCCAGTGGATTCTGGGTTTGAACCATACAAATATATAGAAAGATATTCAAAAAAAAACTTCTTCTTCACAACCACTTGGCTCAGATGGTTGAAATTTAGTATGTAGCATTGCCTAGTGGGTCTTTACCAAGTTAAATTAAATGATTGCCCCGCCCCAGGGGGGGGGGGGGGGGGCCTTGGGTTTGAACCATAGCAATACACAGAAAAATGTTCAAAAATCCTTTTCTTCAGAACCATTTGGAAATGGTTGCAAACTATCAGGTTTGTTCAAATGATGACCCTAGTTTGACCTTTAACCTTTCTGCTCAGGTGAGTGATTCGGGGCCTCTTGGCCGTCTTGTTCTAATATTAATTTGGCTCAATGGGCAACATTTTTCCTCAGCCCTGTATAATCTACCTGCAAACGACGAAATCGCGTGAGCTTGAAACAGCATTAAACTATATATGACATTGTCACTTTTTTTCTCTCTTAATGTCTTCCGTGAATAAGAAATGAAAAAATGTTGTGTTAGGTCAATATATGGCTCTTTTATAGCTGCACTTCGACATTTTTCCAAACGTTTAAGTCTACATCAAATGCGGTCTTTTTTTGCTCTGATTTATATGACCAACATTTTCTATTAGTATATAGCCTATGGGAAAATAGAGAAAATGAGCAAATAGTTACCCAGTCTTCGTTTTTCTTAAAACGCAAGGCTAAAGTGAAACTGTCGTATTAGCCCAGCATTCTACATTATCTAACGAATCATTTGATTTATCATATGACCAAGTTGTAAAACACAGTTTCATTGGCTAATTTCACGTCACGTGTCGGTCACTATTTTGCGATATTCACCGGCCAGTCAGTGAATATTAGTTTTACGCTGACGTCATTGTTTTCTCGTTACGTAACGTCTGCGTAGTGTCCCTTAATGTTAATGGCGTCACGTCGCGAGATAAAACCTTGTAGGACCATCATAAACATTAAAGGAAACTGTAATTAGAATTATCATATAATTAAACAATTGTTGACCTTTATTTCGGTGAATATGCAGTTTTATTGACCTGCAAACATAACATATTGACCTCCGCTTCGCGTCGGTCAATATGTTGTTTGCAGGTCAATAAAACTGCTTAGTCACCTCAACAAAGGTCAATAATTGTATAATATGTTGTATGAAAATCAAAGAAATGTAAGTGCGGTCATTTTTTACAAACTTGATACTGCCCTTCATCCAAAACTGAATTTTCAGCACCGTGCGTGGTTATATTAAGGTGAGGAAAATTGTTGGGGACATCTTTTGAAATCTAACAGGCGTGTCAACGTTTTTATGCTCTCTCTCTCTCTTCAATATTTTAGCCAGACTAAAGAACAGAGTCAGTCAGGGACATTGCTTCTACAATATGGCGTTCGCCTACATTGAGCTGGGTCGTGCTGAGGAAGCAGACGTTGCTTTTAACCATGCACTACAAGCCGCAAAGGATTGTGGTAAGCTCGTTAAGAGGCTCAGTTAGGACAAAACGACGTGGTGTCGATTTAGTTTAAACATTTTTTTTTTCATTCTCAACAATACAGTCATACATGTACCTATATAACATGATAACATTTAAAGGATCAGAACGGAAGCTAAATATGAGAATCAGTGAGAACGCAAGACTGAAGTTACATTTCTTTGTTTGAGCAAAAGTGAAAACGCTACATTATAGAAGGCAGTTTGTAGCTAATCCAATGACACATTTTTGCCTGAATATCTACGTTTTAGTCATGCAAAACATTCAGCAAAAAATGTTTATTAAATTCTGAATCTGATACTGTTCATAACAGAGTTATCTTGCTTTCTTCAATTTTAGCATGTATTGTAAAACACCTAATATGCGCATGCGCAGATGCACATTTCTTTGCTCATTGGATGTGACATCCAATGAGATAGAAAAAGCAACAAATGACTCACGAATGCTATTTGGAAATCTAGGAATTTGAAGCTTAATTTTTCAAAATAAAAAACTATCTCCCTTTGAATTAAAACTATAGCAAATTTTAATTTTCGATTATTGTTAGGTTTATCAACTTCCTATGCAACCTTTTTTCTCGTTCTTGTAGTGCAATAAATCATACACTTTACTCACCGTTAATTTTAAGCAACAACTGTGACAATATGTGAGGAAACCACAAATTAATTTCTTTTGGGAATTTCAATTGTTCATGGATTCTTATTGTGTTTTCGAAGAAATAGCGTTATTTCAACACTATTTTTCTAAGACATGAAAACACATGTTGATGTGTAAGTACTTTTGCGATATGTCTGGTACACTAATTGTTAATCCAATGCAAAATAAGGACAATTGTATCATGAAGTCCTTTTTTTAAATCAAGTTAAAAGTACCTGATCGACTGCTTCGTATTTGCACAGCAGAAAATGGGACCCCTGTTCACTTCGAAATGTGTTCGTTTTATCTAAAACGGCTTTTACAGCTATCCGCTGGTATCATGGCTTTACACATGCATTTAACTTTAAAATGCGTTCTCAATCATAGACCATTTCTGGTTCCATAAAACAGAAATTTTGAAGACAAAATACTTGTAGCGTTTTCACTTTTGTTCAGTATATTTGTTATAATACTAGTTTAATTTCTTTTTGTAGAGATAATATGTTTATCTTGCCTGAACCAGCTAGGGATAATTCTCAAATATGGAGACAATCTCCATTTTGAGCGACTGTCTCTGTTTTAGGAGACAAGTTCTGTTACAAAATATGTACATCCTGAAACAGTCAAATGTCCCTCGATCAGAGGAATGTCTCTCGTTGTTGGAGATAAAAATGTCTCTGATTTGATGGACATTCTCCTCATCGGGAGACAATGTGATAAAATGGCATATTTATAGGCTGCTCTGTGCAGTTTACTTTAAAAAAGCATATATTAAAACCAGATTGGGAGACACCAGTCCAACAAAATCTAACTTTTATCCGTTGCTTCTGAAAAGTGCACCGTTGCGATTAGAAATGCCTGACATACCCTGGTCTAGTTTCTAGATTTCAAACTTGTAAGCATTGTTTAGTTTCTTGGTGATTTTATTCTTAATTCTAATGCATTTACGAATATAACGCGACATGTGATTGGATAACGTCAAAAATTTGCGACAGTATATTCTGCGATATACTGTCGCAAACCCGACGTCATTAAGTAACGTCGCTTCTCATTGGCTGACGTTTGGTTATACGTTGGTGACAGCGTTTGAAATGGGTGCAAACTAGTGCATTATGTGAGGTGAAAATGCAGAAAAGTGTATTAGAATGGGGATAACTGTCTTGAAAATTGTAATTTTCAAAACAGTTATCCCCTTTTAATTGCTTGTTGTGCGATAAATTTGCAAGCAGAAGATACCAACTTGAATCTGAAACGCTTTATTGAGGTCATTTTCTGTCTCCCGATCGGGAGACAGAATTTTAACATATCGTACATAAAATGGCCAAAATACATTAGAGTATAAGGCAATGTCCCCTGATGCAGAGAATGTCTACATTTTTAAGAATTATCCCGAGCTGTGAATAGGCGCCATCAAGCGTGACATCAGAAACGGCGTTCTAGAAAACCATACTAGATTGAGACCAGTCGCGGACACGTATCACTGGCGGCCATTAGCAGTTACATATTTGTTGTGTCGCAGAATTCGAATATTTGTTAGATATAAGGGATCGGCACAAATCGGATCTTCCCATAGCTGTCCTCATACCAACATCATTTCTCTACCGAGAGACTATGATCCTTAGGATGGTAGAGGCACTCATGATTATTTGTCGAATACGGTAACAATGTAATATTGTAACAAAGACCATATAGGCCATGAGTCAGATATGGTTTACCTCCCCCCCCCCCCCCCCCCCGCCACCCCCACCTCCAGGGGGAAGGACTTCTTCGATTAAGGCGTGAATTTTCCCCATGATTTAAAAGTTATACGGATCACTGACTTTTGCTTTGCATTTATGACTATGACTTGTAACTTGCATGGAAAATGAATTTTCAAGTGTTTGTGTCTATGTAAAGTACGTTAAACATACGTTGACGTTGACGTTATTGTTGAGATAAATTGTAAATTTTCCTCAAACTGTTCGTTGAAATAATGATTTATTGTATATATTTCAGCCTTTTTTTACTTACATTACTTACATAACAGATAACACTGGATACTTTTGACTGTATGTATGTGACCTTGACCTCATTTCAAGGTCATGGTACACAATAAAATCCTTGAAGATCACAGTGCTACTGTTGACCATTCTTCTTCTTTGGCTTATTGAGTATCGTTCCCCCCCGTGACCCAGCTTCCCACTCATATATATTGCGTACTTGCCTCGTATAAGTCTGCTGCATGAAGGAAATGCTGGGTCACGGGGGGGGGGGGGGGGGGGGAAGTACTTGTATTTTAGTTATAGTGAAGCGTTCTCTTTTGGCCGCTTTGACCGGAAGTATAACTGTGGTTTTGCATGTTTAAATGCCAGTCAGGCGTAACAAGAAGAAAATCATTGCTTTGTATTGTGATATGCATGTATTTAGCATGTATTTATGACAAAAATGTATGAAATGAATGACTGATTTCAATATTTTTATTACCTCAAAAATTGAGGTATGCGAAAACCTTGAATTAAGGGTAGGTAGGGTCAGACTGGATTATCTCCCCATGTCTTTGGGTCTGAATCACAAATGATCTGATTTCATACGCCTTACATATTTGTGGAAGCTCCGCTAAGAAAAATTTGCACACTTTATACTTTTGAAAATTCGGACCTGTCGCGCCGGTCTAATGGGGAAAATCCTCGCCTTAATCGAAGAAGTCCTTTGTAGACTATACTTTTCTTAAAGCCCAGCATCTTAGAAGTATTTTGCAGTATGTTAGCTCTCTGGCAAGTGGGGCGTTAAGCTGTAACAGCCTGCTACAAACGTTACCCTTTAAAAAAATAAACATAAAATAAAAATTATCAAAAATTATACATAATAGAAGTCACTTTTCTATGTTTAAAGTTATAGTAGAGTCTAATAGAACAATCCAGTGGCTAAACGTTATGATGTTTGACAGGTCACTTTAACCTACATGGTGTCATATACGTGACATTTGTCTTTACACTCCATTAAAATTGCTATTTCCATCCAAATACACTTTTGTAAGTTACTCTTTTATCATTGGACCATATGTTTGTTAATGCATTAAAGACAATTTATTGATCTTTTCAGATCTGCAAAAATTATTATCCTATCTTGTACACTTTGGGAGAGCTAGGATGTTTAACATAGTACCCACTTATAGATGTTCCAAATTACAATTATCACTTTCAGTAGAATTCAAGTGCTTGAACTACACTGTATGAATGAAAAAAAAAAACAACAGTAAAAGGAAATATTGAATGTGCCAGCCTATCTAAACAGCAAGGAACAGTTCCACAATATTTTGAACGCATTTTAGTCGGCCATAGTGATCGATTATATACGTTACCGATGGATATTTTTTGTTAAACTCATAAAATTTGACGATAAAATCATTTTATTTTCGTTGGTAGCAGTTTCCTCATAAAAGAATCTTTTAATATAAAAGAAAAAATGCATTCTGGTTTATTTTCTATGATAAGTCATAACTAGTAGTAACGTAAATAACATTAATATTTAAAATATTTCACTATAATACCTTTAATCAGGTTTTTTCCCACTGTCACATAAAAAACAATAACATATATAAGTCTGGGTGTTCTTACGATAAATTGTGTACTTCGACCTAGCAACACTCTTCTCAGTTATTACATTAAGGGATTCATGAGGTGTGTTTTATACGTGATTAAACACAGTATACTACAAATTGTAATGTTAAGGGCATTGACATATTTTGCACATGTAAAACGTTGTTTTTTTTGCTGGCAACTGTGTTATCATATCAAAAATAAAAGTATTTCATTGTGGCATTGCCCAGTTTGTTTCTTTTACAATTTGTACATTTGAGTTCTAAAGACAGTAACATACGTGAAATTTTGTTATATACAACTTGGAAAAAAAATAAACAAAATACCACATCAGAAAAGATAAAAAAGATAAAGCTGCAGCTAAGCCAGCATAGATTTTGCATATAGGGCTCGAATAAAATGATATACAATCAGTTTGATAACATTGAAAGCTAAGCGCTTTTGACGTGTTTAGTATAAAATTATAAAATAGTCAGTAATTAATAATGCAAATGGAGTACCACCTTGTTTATTGACAGGATTTGGTATAGTTTTTACGTGCACACTGAAAAATCTATTAAGCAGCACAGTAAACCTGAAGTTTGACAAATTAAGCCAAATACAGTTCTGCATCAAAGCTAATGTAGATATTTACTGGCAGCGTATACTTACTTTTGTAAGACTATTGTATATTTTACGTGATCAAGGGAAACAACATTGCTGAGTTACAGTTAAGAAACAAACTTTTGAAAATAATTAATGGTAGTGTCAATACATTGCTTTGTTTAGTTCGTTTATGTAACTAACAATAATGTGTCAACCAGGAATTTGGGAGAATAGTATCAGAAACATTTAATACAGAAAAGAGACACTGGCAATTTATTAGCATACTGTAGCAATCTATAAATGCTATGTTTAAGATGATCTACATTTCTATGCTTATGTTTCTCTTTCTGTTTAAAGTCTAACTACTTTCGATCATCTCTTAAAGAATCTAACTACATTCAGCCATCTATTAAAGCATCTGTTCACCAAAGAACATAAAGATACGTTTAGTTGGACAAAAAATTTTTTTTTCCAGGGACAGTGTTCCAGTAGCTCTGCACACATAAAGAAATGGCAAATGAAAATGACAGAATATATAAATGTTGGCCTTCGCTGTTCATATATTTATGAGCAAATCTTAGTTGTTCTCCTTTAGAATGTATTTGCCTACACTGTAGTTATGCTTTGCAGCATAATATTGAGAAAAAAAAGAATAAAAGAAAGACCGAACAAGTAACGTATACAACGTATTCAATGCGAGTTTATGGAGTCTTCATTTCCGATATCCTAAACTAGCAATACAGTATTTCTAAAGAGCAAATAATCGAACAATAGAAATAGTTCATGCCTATACATGCCAAGGAAGGGTTAACCAAAATAACTTACTGCATTTGATCTCTGTGACCTTGTATTACCATATTGTTTACTTTTTAGCAATAAATATGGTTGAAAACTGCTTATTTATGATATCTTACTGCCTATCTTATCATCTTTGTCCAAATATGTTAAATACTGTTAGGGAATACAGCATTTTGGCAATATCCAAGCAACAATTTTAGTTGCTTACATATTGAAAAATTGTCTTACTGAAATTTGTATTTCGTAACACCTTTAGTCCTTGATAGTAACAACAAGTGGGAATAAAACCATGGAGTTTGCAAAATTACCTGACCAGTTAAATATTTGTAACAACAAAATGAAAAATAGAACTCCTGAACAAGCTGATGACAGAATGATGTATTCGTTATAAAGTATGTCACTTTCTATCAGCCTTAAATTTTCACATTGTTAATAGTTTGTAATGTATTTGATGGCCGGAAGCTGCATAAACAGATCACGTAGACCACAAATTAACTGTAAGCTAGGATCACGGGAGCCACACATATTTGCTAACCAATGTAAAGCAGTTACTGTGCAAAGAGGCTCGTTGCTGAAGATTCGACTGACAGCAAAGCAAAAATGGTGTTTATCCCTGTTGGGAGAGTTGGTACTGCTTTTGATTGCCTCGGCTGGCAGTCACAGTTGCATATTTGTATGTAGGGTAATTGAATGGCTCAGCCAACAGCACAGGTAGCGCAATTGGTTTTATCCCCATCATGACGAGAACCTAAATATTAATCAGTTGCAGCATATGTCAACTCTTACTTATTTCATTCTATGCATAAAATTTAAAAAAAAAATCATTTTTCTGAAGTCACTTTTAAGTGAAACTGAATTGAAGGCAAGGTCGAACTGCTTCAGCTATAACAATCTATGTGCGTCTTGCTGAGTTCTTGTGTAATTCAAAGAGCTAAATTGCCATCTGACTACCAGTGGTAAGCTAATACTCCAGTATTGAATAATTCATATTGCCCGGGAACTAAATTTTTGATAACAGATGACTCACAAATATTATCCCCGACATTTTACAATTATGTAACGTAACGTTACTGTTAGAATGCTTTTTAAATATACACTATCCTATGTTTTTTTTTTTTTATAATTTGAGGACACATAACATTGGCGTTTCTTCATATTTACATATACAACAGTGTCTACTTAAGACATAATACAGATAACATTAAAAATGAAATGCAGCTGATGTTGGTTTTCTTAGCTTTTCTCGTCATTTTGTAGGTTACATTCTTCAAAAATAAGATAGTTTCTGTCCACATTAAATATATCCACTGCTAACTGCTGCCTATAACTTATCTAAGCTGAGCATGAATCAAAGAAGATTGATTGAGCACGTATAAACTTCAGTCCACCAATTCAGCGATTTAGTCTGGTTGTTTTTTCCCGAATTTTTTATTGTGATTATATACGTTACATATTTAGCGTGACTGCTGACGAGTTTTGAAAGACTTTAGTTTGTTTTTTATACTAGACTATTGAAACGGTCATACATATGACAATTACTTTTCTCTTCACTTCAGTTCTTATAATTTCCTCCTTATATTACATGTATTTAGACACTGAAGGGGAAAACGTCAAATACAATGTAAACTACGTTATACGGGTTAGCCAACTTATCCTTGACAATGTCAATTACCTTGAAACAGCGATTGATGTACTAGCAGACAAAACCCAACATTATTTAGGGCGAATACTAACATGTGTATACCAATGTGTATTTTCTATTATAACGTGAATATGTAAATTTGGGTAGTGTAATTAACGTTGACATTACACGTTAACGCCCTAACGTACAGAGGGCTAACATGTGTCATTTTATTTCGTATATAATGTAGTTTCAGAAAATCATAGTGTATAGAATTCCCCCTGGGTGGGGGGGGGACGGGAAGGGGTTCTATGGTCAGCTCATGGTCTGATAGTTTTACAATAGCAAATAATAATTTAAAGTTTAAAGTCACTAAACGTTTTTGATGGATGGATGAATGGCTTGCGATTTTACGTCCATTTCTACAGTATTTCAGTCACATCAGGCCGATGTGTGGATGATAATGAAAGGTCGTGTGCAATGGAACCCCGTTTACGATCGAAAAAATTCCCGACTACAGCGGGGCTCGAACCCGGCGGGACTGCTGGATCAGTAGGCCAGCGCTTAACCCACTGAGCTAAAGGGGCTCCTAAAAGTTTTTAAAAATGCATCATTCAACGTATTGCAATCCTGGAGGCGCCCTTGGTACTGTGCGTACGTATTTTGTTGTTTGTTGGTGACCTCAGTATAACCTGCCATAAGCACATGTTATAGACTTTTCCAAAAAAGATCGGTATTATAGCGAGATATAATTTAACAAAATATATGATAAATGTAAACCTTGTGTAAGTAACACCGTAAAAGTGTATTACAAACAAGAATTTCGCGGAAATCGATGTCTCACCTGCCGGTACTTTGTCACAAATCAGAGCTAAATCAGTAAATGCACTGCAAATTTTGAACGATCAGTGAACCCTAACATTAGGTCAAGATGCTACATTAATGAGAGTTTTCAGTTTCACTGTTCAAAATGTATGCATATCCCACATTTCATGGCTCTAACCTTTATCATTCCTGAGAAACAAAAGCTTAACTTGATCGAGGCATATGTTGCAAAGTCAAAGAATCTTAAAATGTCTGTCAATTGGCAATATTGATGGTGTATTTGAGCTTTACTCTTCCGTATCTTTGGATGACCCATGTTTCATGGCTCTAGCACTTATAGTTCTCGAGAAACAGAGCTAAACATGAAAACTTGACAAAAATTGCAAAGTTTGTGAACCGTAAAAAATAGGTCACAACTCAGGATGATGAAAGCTTTGAGTTAAACTCGGCCAGATGTATGCATGACCCAAGTTCATGGCTCTAGCCCTGATAGTTCTTGAGCAACATAGCTAAAACACAAAATTTGACAAAAATATGATGTCAGTGAGCCGTAAAAAGTAGGTCACAACTCAGGATCGATGAAAGCTTTTAGTAAAACTCGGCCAGATGTATGCATAATCCAAGATTCACTGCTGTAGCCCTTACAAGTTCTGAGAAACAGAGCTAAGCGCTAACAATTTGACGCAAAATTACAAAGTCAGTGAACCGTAAAAAGTAGGTCAAGACTTACTACTGATGATAGTTTTGAGCTTTACTCTCCCAGATGTATGCATGACCCAAGTTCCATGGCTCTAGCCCAAATACTTCTTGAGAAACAGAGCTAAATATGAAAACTTGACAAAAATGCAAAGTCGTTGAACCGTAAAATGTAGGCCAAGAAAAACATTGATGATGGCGTTTAGTTTTACTCTTCCAGATGTATGCATGATCCAAATTTCATTGCTCTAGCCCTTATATTTCTGAGGAAATGACCTAAACGAAAAAACTCGAAAAAAATGCGAAGTCAGTGAACCGTATAATGTAGATCAAGACTCAGTATTGATGACAGCTTTGAGCTTTACTCTTCTAGATGTATGCATAACCCAAGTTTCATGGCTCTAGCCCTGATAGTTCTTGAGCAACAGACCTAAATGTGTAAACTTGACAAAACCTTGCAAAGCCGTTGAACCGTAAAATATGGGTCAAAACTGAACATTGATGATGGCTTTAGTTTTACTCTTCCAGATGTATGCATGACCTAAGTTTCATTGCTCTAGCCCTTATAGTTTCTGAGAAAATGACCTAAACGCAAAAACTCGACAAAAAAATGCATAATCAGTGAACCGTATAATGTAGATCAAGACTCAGTATTGATGACAGCTTTGAGCTTTACTCTTCCAGATGTATGCATAACCCAAGTTTCATGGCTCTAGCCCTGATAGTTCTTGAGCAACAGACCTAAATGTGTAAACTTGACAAAACCTTGCAAAGCCGTTGAACCGTAAAATATGGGTCAAAACTGAACATTGATGATGGCTTTAGTTTTACTCTTCCAGATGTATGCATGACCTAAGTTTCATTGCTCTAGCCCTTATAGTTTCTGAGAAAATGACCTAAACGCAAAAACTCGACAAAAATTGCGAAGTCAGTGAACCGTAAAATGTAGGTCAAGTCTCAATATTGATGACAGCTTTGAGCTTTACTCTTCCAGATGTATGCATGACCCAAGTTTCATGGCTCTAGCCCAGACAGTTCTTGAGCAACAGACCTAAATGTGTAAACTTGACAAAAACTGGCAAAGTCGTTGAACCGTAAAATGTAGGTCAAGACTAAACATTGATAATATCTTCCAGATGCATGCATGACCCAACCTTCATGGCTCTAGCCCTTATACTTTCTGAGAAAATGACCTAAACGCAAAAACTCGACAAAAGTTTACGCCGCCGACGACGCCAACGCCGACGATGACGACGACACTTGAAAAGCAATACATATGTCTCGCCTCTGCTGCGCAGGCGAGACAAAAATTGCCGCCACTAGTCGCACGCCAGCAGACATCAAATGACACATTTGAGTACATCATATTCTGCCTTCTCCCAGACACCCGACTGTCAGGTTGACGTTTCCTTCAAAAAGACAAACGTTAATTCTCTGTGAAACTACGCAAGCTAGAAGTCTCAAAATGTGTATAGTATACAATCTTGACTGGAGATGATGAGTCTCCTGTTGCTATTTCATTTTTTCACTCCTTATAGGTCAATGTTTAACTTTTCGTTATAAAAGGAGTTATAAAAGTGTGTAAGAGACAATGTGAGCCTTCCTGGCTTATTGGTTATTTTATTATTCTATTTTTCTTACTTTCCATATAGGCCATTCTTAATGTTTTCGTAAAACATTTCTAAAACCAGGGGCGGATCCAGGAATTTTGGATAAATTAGCTTCAGAGGGAGTTCGATTTTTGCAGTTTGACCAATTTTTCCTGAACTTTCCGTGAAATAATTTAGGCTGAAGAGGCAGTTCGTTTGAACACCCCCTTCCCCCCCCCCCGCGCCTGGAACACCCTCTGTATTTGCCACTGCAAACCCCCTGCAAGCTAAAAGCTTCAAATTTGGTATATTATTCAGCCGTTTCTCATAATACTTCTTTTATATGATATTTTTATTTTTTTCTCCATACTAATCCATATAAACCCAAAGCACTGCAGTAAGAGTACAGTCAGATTCCCCGACAGTTCTGGCTCATTAGGCACACAACGTTGGATCAACAGCACGACGTTGAATCAACATTGTTTCACTGTTGACCCAACGTTGTGTGTCCAGTGGGCCGTAGTTCATGAATAAATTATAGGTGATATAACAACAAGAAGGCAACCACTGGAAGGTCTCGGCGATAACAAGTTCAACCAAACAAACTATGAAAAAGCCCAAGAATTCTATTTCGATGCTCTAGCTGCTGTACCTGTCACCAAGACAGACGTGCGTGAACGTGTAAAAAAGAAAGTGCAAGGGTCCATTAAAGAAACAACCGTACGAGGTGGAATGAGTTCTGGAGAAGCGAGGCAGAATCAGGTTCGTTTTTTTACTTTGAAAATGCATATACATAGAATACCATGATTAAAACTCCGTTCATTAATTCTGAAACTGGGTTTTTCGCTGCTCATACTTTTATAGTGTAATAAATTCACGCAAGACTGTGCATAGTGATAAAGCTCGACTTCCGCCGATTTCTCATAAAGGTCTCATGTATCTTAGCCTGGCGTCTAATGCTGCAGTTACATGCGCGAAACAGCAAATTTCAAAAACCTGTCCGCAAACTAAGACCATTTGACGAAAATTGACAGCCTGAAGTCATACATATTCAGATACATTCCACGTGGGTATCACGCTGGTCATTTGGGTAATAACTGTTTCCCTTCAACAAAGTCACAGGAATAAGACAAAAAAAAAATTCTGAATTTCGGCTACTTTTTGATACAGAAAAAAATGCCAAGTTACTATATGAGCTACATTTTTCAGTTTTGACAAGGATTGAAAATCAGACTCAGTTTATTTACCATATTGTAATTACTTGTATATTGTTTGTGTCATATTTTCTCAGGAAAATATGTAAAGTAGTATAGCTATATAGGCCCTACATATAAACAACGGGACAGTTGTGTCATCCAACTCAGAAGCGAACTTCAGGTCCATAAACGTCCCTGCATTTATTTATTTCTTTCTTTCTATCATTTTTCTCATGGTGACGTTTCACGCAAAAATGTGGCATAATTTATCTGCAAATAGAAAAATCTCCAACTAGTCAGATAGAGACTTTGTTATGTGCCTCTATGTCTACACAACCACACACCAGATGTGCGAAAAGCAAAAGCTCAAATCAGCTTTCGCGTATATACGGAAGGAAATATCGCATGCATGTAATCGTGCGGGTTCACCTTTTTGGATGATATAAGAAAAACGAACAGCCTGTACAGTTGAGTATCAACAGTATGCACATGACTAGCCCAGCTCTGGGCCGGAAAATACCTAGAACCAAGTTTCAATTTTCTAAATTAAAAACTTTGTTCGGTTCGGAGCTGGACTAGCACATGACCTAATACCCTTTTCACATATATCATGTGAATCGCGAAACAGTAACCTCTTACATGTGTCTTAGTTTTTCACTTAAACTCGACTTCGACTTCCGGTTGACTCTGATCAGACTGCATCCTGTTTGTATAAGGATTTGTTCTTCGACGATCTTTACCACTGATAGGACTATGGAGACTTTAAGGTCCTTCTTGCGTATATTATATGTTCGTGTCGCGGGGTAGAGGTCGGAGTGGTAGACTAATCGAGGGAATAGTTCGTTGAAAAGAAGTGGGGCGGGGGAGGGCTGTAGGGTGTGTGTCTAGAGACTAGGTAGGCGGTTTGGGTGGTAGATTTAATAAGGAGGTGTGTGTTTGGGAAGGGGTCTTGTCGAGCGGTGGGAGTCTGGATGGTAGACTAATTGAGAGGAGGGGGTTATAGGTAGTGTGGGGAAGATTGTTTTATTATTTTTATAGAGTGAGGGTGGGGTGGACGGGGGTAAGAAGGAGAATAGACTGATTAAGGGGAGCTGTAATAAGTTTGAGAGGTGCACGGTTTGGTCTTTTTGTCCTTGTAATTGATGTTACAGTTTCAACGCAACACTGGTAATAAAATTTGGACATACTATATAACATACTACGGAAAGCTGTAATAGTTGCGTTAAATAACGCCAGTGAACATCTGATTACGTCGCACTGACGCTGATATGACGTCGTTTAGACGTTGTTTGCCGGTGGTGTGAGATACTATGATGAAACACTGAAAACCTTGTCCAGTGTGAATTTATGCGGTGTAATCAATTTCAAATTGAGAGAGAATTATCCGGATGACGAGCTTGTTGTCACGCTGACTGATTTCGCACGCGCAGAGCATATGTTAGAATACTAACCCCTCCCGTACACAAAGCTATTTATAGCGACCACTTTATATGGTATTAAAAGGCGTTTCCAACCTGTCCGATGGACTTAGTCTCGGGTTGAAAATCTGTAATTTGCAGTTTTGTACAGGTTAGCCCAGCATCCTACGAAGGACAAAGTCATGGGACACATTGATGAGAAATCGGCGGAAGTCTAGCATTATCACTATGCACGGTCTTACCTGGGTTGATTTGATTATGAATGTATGAGCAGCGAAAAACCCAGTTTCAGAATTAATGAACAGAGTTTAGTTCGTTTCGATATAATGTTTATCAGGCGTGGGAATTGCAGCTTGCCAAGCTCGAACCTTATAAACGTGGTAAGCCGAGAAGCTAACATTAATGGTGCAGATATGCGGAAGAATTGTGCATTTTTTATAGACAGTCAAACCTGCGCATGTGGTAATCTTTATTAAGGGATCACCTGTCTTAAGCAGCCACATTTTCTGGGTCACAAAACCAAATTACAGTGCAAATGAACCTGTATTAAGGGGTCACCTGTCTTTAGCAGCCAATTTTTGTCCTTCCCTTGGGTGACCCTTTAAGACAGGTTTGACTGGGGTGTACGAGCACGTATATATAATAACATGAATTAAAAAAAATTAAAGCTATTCAAAGCATTTTCAGGGCGGATGCCAAGCTGGACAATTACGTTCATCGCGGCCATGGTTTTTAGCGTTTACGCTACGGCTTGATTCGATGATGCAATGCAGCAAATCGAATGCCGAGATCATTTCGAACGTCAGCGTCAGCGTGTACTGCAGTCAGTTAGGCACTGAGAGAGATAGAAAATGCATGAAATGTTTACTTTGCTTATTGTCGCATTGACATCAGATATCAACGCTTATCAGACACTGAAAATAAGTATATATCCCCCACAAACACACACACACACACGCACGCGCACACACACACACACACACACGAGTAGAAACAAACCTAATGAAATTGACTGCACAAGCTATCGAATAGTGATGCATTATTGACGCACAATGACGTTGTTATAATTAATTTCGCCAAGGAGAGTTATCGACAGGTATACTTTCAGAAGAAAAACGCTTCCGTTTTCATTTCTGTCTTAGTTTTTAAAAGAAAAGAATTTGCCCTTCTACGAGCGACTAAAACATGGCGGTTATCCCATTCACCATGGTGGATCAGAACAAAGTTACAGATGAGAAGGATTGGAAGTGTTGTTGATGACGATGATAATTGAGCCGCGACACGAGAAAAACAACAAAGTGGTTGTGCGGAAAGCGCAGACTCAGATCAGGACTTAGCTACCTCGATGCAGACAGCGAAGACTCTGATCACTTAGCTACCTCGATGCAAACAGCGAAGACTCTGATCAGACCTCGATGCAGACAGCGAAGACTCTGATCAGACTGGGCGGATGCCCAGGCTGATCTAAGTCTGCGCTGGCCGCACAACCACTTTGTTGGTTTTCTCGTGTCGCGGCTCACATTTGTTCTTTCTTGTAACAGCGAATGGCTTCCAATAAACCTCTCATCAGTCCAAGATCAACATATCCTCCGAGTGACACAGTGGCATTGCGGAATCAATTTGTCGAGGCAGTGAAAGAAAAAGAAGAAAATGAAGGTTGTATTATATTTTCTATTACTTGTTCAGGGCCTTGAAGCCAGCAGTCTGTACAGCCGGTGCGGTATAATTGTAGACAGGCAGAATCCGGTCTGACGTCATTGCGTGGTTGAGAGCTTGCATGTACAGCCGTTCCATAGAAACGGATTAGTCGTTAAAACATCTACTGAAATTGAGTAAATAAGTTTTTGTATGTAATAAACAAATTGCTATTCACGTGTTTGTCTGTTCTTTGTTTTATTTATTATTTTCGACAAAACAATCTTTTGTTGACCTGAGATGGCGGACGTGTGTCAAAATTTCGATACATGACCGAACTGTTCGGTAAGATTATCGTTCATGTACCTTGCAACAGAAAGTACAAGACCATACAACGTATTGAATGACGTCATGACGCCGCAACTTCTTGTGTGCAGTTTAGGTATAAAGAAGAGAAGGAAAACAGAACTACAGCATATGCGGCGGTAAAAATATCGTGTACCGAAGGGAATATATTTCTTTCCGACAGGAACCTTTCGTTCATACTTACTTTATAATGTTATGTAATCGTGAGATATCGCGGCAAAATTTTCACTTCAGTTTCGTCGTTGTAAATGGCAATGACTGACCAGCTATCAGCGTTGCAAAAGCTCTTTCGTATCGATTTTTGATGATCTTTATTTGCAGATCAGACCTTGAGGCCTGGTGATAGCAACAACATGGGTCGGAATACACAGGTACTCAGATTTACTGATGCATTTAATATTCAACTGGGACAATTTAAACAACTCAGAACGTCTCTGTATATAGTTTACTAATTCTCTAAAACTGAAACAAGAATAGCTAGAAGATGTATAATTAATCATAAGATATCATATTGTAAGTGATTAACTAGCAAACTGCACATTTTATGCCCCTTTACGATTATGTACAACCTGATCTACCCATTTTCTAAGTATTTCAAATGCTTCATAGCACTCATTTGTCCAAACGAATGGTTGTCCTGTAGCAGTTAGACGGCGTAGAGGTTTAGCTATATCAGCAAACCCTTAAATGAATCTTCTATAATAACTGCACAGACCAATAAATTCTCGCAACTCAGATATATTTTTCGGCTCTTGCCAATCTCTTACTGCTTGAATTTTCTTAGGGTCTGTCTTAATTCCTGAAGCTGAAACTATCTGGCCCAAACATTCAACTTCTCTCTTAAATAATTGACACGTTCTTGGCTTCAGCTTTAGTCCTGCTTCTTGCAGTTTATTTAACACACTACCCAGGTTAGTTAGCATTGCTTCAAATGATTCCCCATGGACAATTATGTCGTCGAGGTAAAACAAACAGATTTGCAAGTTTAGACCGGCCAAAACGGTCTCCATCAGCCGTTCAAACGTTGCCGGTGCATTACAAAGTCCAAATGGCATAGTTTTAAACTCGAATAGACCTCGCCGTGGGGTAAACGCTGTCTTCTCTCTATCTGCTTCATCAACTTCTACCTGCCAATACCCTGCGTTAATGTCCAGGCACGAAAACCATTGTGCTCCAGAAAGCTGTTCTAACGAGTCATCTATTTTAGAAATTGGGTACGAATCCTTCACTGTCACATCATTCAGTTTACTATAATCAACGCAGAAGCGTTTTGTCCCACCCTTTTTGGACACAATGACAATACCGCTAGCTCATGGACTCGACGAAGGCTGAATCACGTCTGTGTTTAGCATATCATCTATCTGCTTATCGATTTCACTGTTGAGATGCACTGGCGTTCTCCGCAATGGCTGTTTAACTGGATGTGCATTTTCTGTATTTATTCTATGTCTAACAATGCTAGTCCTTTCCAGACCTTCATCAGATTTTGAGAAACTATTCGAATATTTCTTCAGCAGTTTTGCTATCTTTCTCTCTGCTCTTTTGTCATTCCAATAATTGTTCTCTCATACACATCTTTCAGATGCTCAGGAACATTTTCTTGCTTCGCCGGTTTAATACAGTGACGTTTAACTTCAGGGACAGGACTTAGAGTAGCTATAGTGGTACATTTCCGTATTGTCTGTGGTTCATCAGTAACATTCATCAGTCGCAAGGTGACGAATTCATTGCCTTGCACAAGTGCTCTTGCCACTAATCCCCTGTCATTCCTTTTCGGTGTTTCATATGGCTCTACAATATACAAATCATTTGATGTTCCAGCCATACCTAATACTCTCCCCTTTATTATTCTCTCTGATTTTACTGAAATAATTTCATCTTCTGTAGCCACTATCCTATGACATCCTATCGATCCTCTACAATTTAAGTCGCATTTCTTTCCTTGAATAACCAAAACATTATTTTGAACATCTACTGTACACACGTCTTCTCATAAAATCCAGGCCTATTAGCAGATCTTTTTCCACATCCGCAACAACAACATCAGCATCGTAGCTTTCCTCGCCAATCTTTAAGCTGACTGTTGTCTTGCCTTTCACCTCAAGTGCTGCCCCAGATGCAGTGACAACAGTTCTATTATACTCAGGTAACATGCCATGTTTACTTAAACTCGAGCATTCCGACACTCTGGTAGACATAACCGTTAGCGAAGCTCCAATATCGACAAGCGAGTTTAAAATCTGATCACTGAAGTTAACATGGGCATATAGACCAGGTCCAACAGACTTGGCAGCCGCAGGAGTCTTTTTGTTATTATCTTTTTCATTTTTTGGAAACTTCAGTTTTTCGTTTAGTTATATTCCAGCTTTTTAACTTCGGACAATTTGAACGAAGATGAAATTTTGACCCACATTCAGAACATTTTCTTTTCCACCTTGCATTAGGCTCTCGCCTTGTGTACACAGGCCTTGGTTGACTGGTCCTGTATCTGTTCTCTCTGGCAATTTTTTGTAACTCCTTTTCAAGCCTCTCCACCGTTGTTTTCAGCTGTTGCAGATCATCTCCACTTTGTTTACCCTTCTGTTCCTGATTAACTTGGCTCGATGTATCTGCATTAAGTATGCTCTGGCTTTCCAGTTTTGACTTCTCAGCCCTATTGAACGCTTCTAGCTCAGCTGCATGCCTCACTGCATCATTTAAACTGGTAGGACGAGCTTGTTTAATTCTAAGCCGCATGTCCAAGCTAATTAAGGTGGTGATTTATGGTAAATGTAAAAATCTGCATAAAACCATAAAAAAGTAACGTATCTCCCTGAAAGTTAGCAGACTTCTTATTTTTGTTGTTCTTTACAGTTTAGAATACAAAATAGACGTACATGCTGCTTAAAAAAGTGTTTTTATAAGGAAAGATCAAAGGGTAATTTTCTGCGAATAAATCTGAAAAGATAAGAATGCTATTGAAAATTTACGAAGTGTTTAAGGTGCATTATTGCATAATGAAGAGCGTCCTAGCAATTATTTATTCCAACTCGTTCTCAAATTGTAATGTAGACCAGATGAAAACGATAGCTTTTTCTCAAATGTTCAACCATGTACATAGTAAATGTACACTGGAAGCATTTATTTAATATAGGGTAGGCAAGCATACCTATGTTAACACCTACAATATAAATAATACATTACTGACATGATCAGTGGTGTGTAGATGAAATTGTTCAACCTTGTTAAAATAGTATCACCTGTCACACCTGTGTGTTTTGACAAAAAATTTAGACACAGACTGCATCTTTTTTCATCTGCTCAGCCTGATAATGTGTGAAAGAATTTGAAAAAATAATTGCTGGGACGCTCTCCATTATGCAACAAGGTACTCTAAGCACTAAGTATATTTTCAATAATCATAATATTTTTTCAGATTTATTCGCAGAAAATTTCCCTTTGATCTTCTCTTATAAAAACACTTTTTAACATTAACAAATGCTGCATTTTGGGATTCTAAATTATGAGAAACAACATAAAGAAGGCATCTGCTAAGTTTTGGAAAGATCAGTGTTATTTTGAGTATTTTATGCAGATTTTTGTCTTTGTCCCAAATCAGTTATTATCACCACCTTAAGGAGTCAATAAACTGATCTTTCGCCAGTGTCTCTCTTAATTCTGAGGTCGCTGTAGGGTATGCTAAATTAGTTAATCTCCTAATATCCTGTCCTAACTCAGATAAACTCTCCGACGTTTTTTGTCTCCTTTCTCTCAGACGAGCCCTACACAATTCTGTCTGGTTAGGAGGGGCGAATCTGTCTTCGAGAGCTATAAGAAGTGAGTCATAATCTTTCGACTTATCTGACAAATTACCCATCACACCCTTGTCCTCGTAAAGCCAAGGCTAAGTATAGTCCTTTCTCAGCCTTAGTCCAGTTGTTGATTTCTGCGCATGTCTCAAAGTGTGCTTTGTAATCGAGCCATGAGCCGGACCCATCGTATGTGACAGCCTTCACAGACATATCTTTTGACTGTCTGCTGATAGCATTTCTGCCATCTAATCAGCTGAACGGCTGGACTTCATGAACAGGATTTACGTTTGCTGATGTTGTTCTACAAGGTGAACTCTCATGTTCGAATTCCTTCTGTTCTGGGAACTGAACGTCTCCATCTACCTGAGGTTAGGTAGCACTGGAAGTCTTTCTGCATGTCTCTGCATTTCATTTTGCATCTGCAGCTTGTCAATGTTACGCTGCTTTCTGAGTTCTTCATTTTCAAACTTCAACGTTTCTATTTCTTGAAGTAAAGTCTCTACTTGGATACCGCGGTCCATTTCTATCATATTTGGAGGTGTACGTCTCGGAAATGGTGGTTTTGTCGATATATCCCACCGCTGCCACCAAATTTAACGTGTTTGAAATAAATAGTATAACCGAGCTATCTGCGAAGTCTTAATATTAAGTGTCACACAGAACTATGATAATTTTTCTCAGGGCTTCCTAGCCAATTATTGGTACAAGTTAAGAACTTAAGAATATGGATAATACTTTGATTTTTAAGAAATGATTTATATAACTGATTTAAAATGTTTTTACATTAATTTTGTCCAACAATAATCAACAAAGAAATCACGTATAAGGAAATAGCCGTCTTGCTTTATCAAAATTCACACCACTAAACTTAGTGCACACGGCTCTCTTAGCTTACGAAACAGGTAGCTCTCTTAGTCAGGTATAACAAACTGGAGTTCTATTTCCTGTAGTAGCTTTCTTTCAGACCTTCTACCTCACCTAGGTCGAAAGCTACTAAAACTCCCCAAATACTAGATTCACAGGAGTCCTACTACTGAAAGTGATGCTCACAGCTACCAAATGTTGTCTTCTCTTCAATAATAACTAGAGCTGAACAGCACGGCACTTTCCGATCTCTTCCGAGCGTGGAAAGGTCACCTAATTGCCCAGCAGTCGAAGTTATTTCTTGAATGAGACACTCTTTTTACTGGCGAGCTACCTTCCGATCACCGAAGTGCGCGGTACAGTAGCTTCTAGTTTCTGTCGTCTCCTTCGAGTGTCAGACACAGACTGAATTTGTAGTAGTATTTCAATTCTAATATGAAAATAGGCCCTGCCTATTGGCGAGCATCGCTGTAGCCCTTAAGAAGGGCCGTATATTCTATTCTGTTCTATGTCGATGCAGGATTTTTTTTACGGTAACCCGTCAACGTCGCAGCAATCGGACATCCTCGCCTATGGAATTGACCGAAGTGTTACGATTGCATCACGGCTTATTTTTCAACTTCCGGTCGAACGTTAAAATTATTTACATACACATATCTTTGTGTCTACGGAGAATAGCAACCATGAAATCGATCAAACTTCCTGTTTAATCATAATGGCAGCCCCCATAATGGAGGTAAATTCCGGTCGAGAAATCGAACGATGGTTTTCTGAAGCAACATATGCAACATCGTCTACATTTTCTTTTGACTAATGTCCTACCATAAGAGCTCGCCCTTTGGGCTAGCGGGCCCTTCGGGCCCGCTCGCGATGCTCGCTAATATCGACGTTGCCCCCCGCACCTCACCGGGACGAATCCATAGCCGCAGTAAAGGGGCGCCAATTGTCCGTCCAGAGAGACTGAATTTGCCTTTCAGTTCAGTTCAATTCTCCTATCGACGTTCCCCAAGTGGCTCAGTGGTACGTAACCATAGTTGCACACACTTGGCGCCGTGTGTCCGTCCAAGACTGAATTTGCAGTAGTAGTATTTCAATTCTCATATCGACGTTGCCCCCGCACCTCGGCGGAACGAATCCATAGCCGCAGTAACGGGGCGCCGAGCGTCCGTCCATGACTGAATTTGCAGTAGTAGTAGTATTTCAATTCTCATATCGACATTGCCCCCGCACCTCAGCGGAACGAATCCATAGCCGCAGTAACGGGGCGCCGAGCGTGACTGAATTTGCAGTGGTAGTAGTATTTCAGTTCTCATATCGACGTTGCCCCCGCACCTCAGCGGAACGAATCCATAGCCGCAGTAACGGGGCGCCGAGCGTCCGTCCATGACTGAATTTGCATTTCAGTTCACTTCAGTTCAATTCTCTTATCGACGTTATCCAAGTGGCTCAACGGTACGTAACCATAGTTGCACACACTTGGCGCCGTGTGTCCGTCCAAGATTGAATTTGCAATTCAGTTCAGCTCAGTTAAATTCTCTAATCGACGTTACCCAAGTGGCTCAACGGTGCGTAACCATAGTTGCACACACTGTGCGCCGTGTGTCCGTCCAAACTTAATTTGCAGTTCAGTTCAGTTCAATTCTTTTATCGACGTTACCCAAGTGGCTCGTCGATAAGAGAATTGAACTGAACTGCAAATTCAGTTTGGACGGACACACGGCGCCAAGTGGGTGCTACTATGGTTACCCACCGTTGAATTTGCACCATTGAGTTGATCTTTATATAGCGGTGATGACGGATTATCAGCCTTGACCAATCAAAATTCGGGCATGATCCATTTATATCGGACGAGCCTATTTCCTTATAATTATTAATAAAACAATTAGAAAATGGGTAGATCAGGTTGTACATAATCGTAAAACGGCATAAAATGTGCATTTTGCTAGTTAATCACTTACAGTATGATCTCTTATGATTAATTATACATCTTCTACCTATTCTTGTTTCATTTTTAGCGAAAAAAATCAATTAGTAAACTATATAAAGAAACGTTCTGAGTTGTTTAAATTGTCACACAACATCTCATAAAAGAGATAGGAAGCAAATCGAGCGGAAAATTGAGAGTTAATTGATATGGTCAATTCAGGTAAATTCGGACAACAGGTAAATTCGGACAGTGGCAGTGTTTCCTTTATATGTCAGTTGTTTAAAACAAAATTAACTGGACAAACAGTGAAAAAATTCCTGATGATGATGAGCCGTCTCATCTGGATTTTCACTGTTTGCAATGGTATGTCCGAATCTACCCGCTGTCCGAATTTACCCGACTTTACCCTAGTACAGTGTTCAACACATTTTCCAGACAAATTAGATGGCATAAAATGCAAATACCAGGCTAAAATGCATGGATGCGTAGACTGGTCTAAACCTTTGCTGTTCGCATATGCTAATCACCCCTTTTTGCTAAATTGCTTTACACCATTCATTATAAGACATGCTTAGTACAGTACTGGCAGCGCAAAACCGTATATGCGCTTCGCAAGAAATTCGCGTTCAAAACGCGTTCGAAACGCGTATTTTTCAAACGCGTTTTGCGATTTAGAAACGCGTTTGTGAAAGAACCAATCGAATTGCTGCATAAAATCGCGAATATTCGCATTTGTACGCGAAATTCGCTTTAGCCAATCAGAACTGCGATTCCAGTTCGCGTTTTTCGTTACTTCGCGTGCGCACGCGTTTGGTGTTTAGACCAATGAAAATTGCGTTTGTCGAACGCGTTTCGGTCTCGTATACACTGGTTCCTAGCTTCATTGACAATGCTATTGAAAAACTGAGAGCCAACTAAATTTGGTAAGGATTTGCCTTTTTCCTAGTTATTTTCGACGAAGTATATAAAGAAAATTAGATCTATGGAAATAATAATGAAATCCCGGTGCCAGGTTCAGGGTCGAAAACAACACATTTTTTCTAGAACTTGAATTTATTTAAATTAAAGCCCTTTGTGACTCTCCAATTCCCCCAAAATTATTGTAAAAGCTTGAGAGAATAAACTTTTTCAGCGTCAACGGATGCTGAAAGTCCGTCATGATGCAGGTCCAAAATGTTGTTTTGGATGGCAACCGAAAATCTCATCTTTATTTCCGGTTACCTAAAAAACTGCAAACAATACCTTGAACGAAAATATATTATCGATTATGAGACTTACTGCGAACATAATTAAAACCACAGAAAACGAACTAAAATATTTATATGAAAGTAATATGACTCTGTTTATAAATCCAATTGATAATTCACTGTAAAACGCTGCAAAAATACTGATAAATTGTGATGCGCGTACGACCTTATTATGCGTTTTGATTGGCTTATTATGAATCGCGATTTTCGCGTTATCTACGTCACAGAGAAACGCAAATAAACTTTTCTGATTGGTTAAGTTATGCTACGCGAAAATCGCGGATAACACGCGTTTCGCATGGGTTTCTCGGGAAGCGATTTGATTGGATATTTTGAAAACGAGATAAACGCGAAAAACGCGAGTCAACGCGTTTCAAAACGCGTTTCATACACACGCACGAAAAACGCGTTGCACACGCGTTCAAAACGCTGCCGGTACTGTATAAATGGAAGTTGTGCCTTTTTTGGAGATTTCAAAGAAATCTTGCGTATGTAGTCCAAAAGTAATCCTCACCATTTTAATAAAATTCTCTCGAGCAGTACAGTTCTACAGTTTAAAGTAATGCATGTACAGTAAAAATGTTGTTTATGGACTATGTTTGTCAAGTAGTTTTTTTGTGTCGCTATCCGCAACGAGTTCATTTGAGCCGCGCCACTACAAAAACAACAAAGTGGTTGTGCGCCCAGCGCAGACTCAGATCAGCCTGGACATCCGCCCAGTCTGATCAGACGCTTCGCTAAGCACTTAAAAGGTAGCTAAGGATCTAAGGTACCTCCATGCTGGCAGCGAAGACTCTGACCAGACTGGGCGGATGCCCAGGGTGATCTGAATCTGCACTGGGCGCACAACCACTTTGTTGGTTTTCTCGTGTCGCGGCTCAAATTTATATTCTGACAATTCATAACTAATATTAATAATGACAATACGTCTGAAAATCTAGAAATCCAGAGCCTTCTGAAGCTGAATGGGTACACTTCCTTGTTCCTACCTGTCTGCTTCTTTAGATAACGAAGCCCGTCAAAAAAGTAGTCTACTCTGAAACAAAAGAATTTGCTCCTAATGGAGCAAATTCTTTACTTTAAGAGTTGACTCCAACTGATATGAAAGGCAAGACAACAAACTGGTAGAGTTGCTTTTTCCCGGAAGTTTACCTTATTTTCAATCATTATTCGATAAGCTGATCACTCGGACAGCACAATCAACGTCGAAGCAAAGTTAAACAAAGTCGTATCAACGTATGCTGCACTAATACGACGTTGTTTCGATGTCACGTAAATGAATATGCCCAGAAGCAATTTTCAAATTACATCAATTTATGTTTCTTTCTGGTAGGAGGAATTTGAAGAACAAGAAGCAGAGTAAGTTTTATACCAGCGGGCACACAACGTTGAAATGGCGTCGTTTTGACGTCGATGCGACGTGATGACGTCGCATTAACGTCACTACGACGTCATTTAGACGTTATGTGCCTGCTGGGATGTATTCATCTGCTACATCTTCTTGCTAATCTGTTTAGCTTTCCTTTTTTTTCGGTATTCTGCATCCATCTGTATATTTAAATGGTGGGCTATATAGTAGACGTACAGTTTCTTTTATGAACAATAAAACTATAACATGCTTTACCATGTCATGTTGGGCATTTGCTATGAACACTACCTACAATGTGTTATTACAGAATTCTGTATGCGCGTGCTAACGTTACGATTTTCTACGGCTTTTGATGAAGATTTCTAATGTTAACGGCCGTTTAGCAGACGAGTTTAACAAAATAAACATATATTTTCATATTTTGATGCAAATCGAGCCTTTTATTCTGTGCTGAAGAATTCCAACTCATATTGGCATCCCATTGCACGTAAAAATTTTCGGTTTTCGGCAGGTTTATCGAAATAGGCTTGGCGAGAATCCAAGTCATCATAAGCAGGTTTTTACTGGCTAAATTTACTCCTGTATTTGTCCTTGCAGAGGAATATTGCACTCAATTGTAAATGTACACCGATATTTACTGCAGCATGCACGAAAATATGAAAAAAATATAAATTTTAGAAAAAAGGTTTTATAGTTTTCTACGGCTAATCCAAACCTTATGCATTGGTATTCGAATGTTATGCTAACGTATTCTACGGTGAACGTTTATGTTTACTACGGTGAATATTGTGACATGAAAAGCAAAAATAGTAAAATAGAGATGATGAATCTATTTGTGCAAGGCGATTTTAGCAAATGTTTTAAGAACCACCTGTCCTGATCGAAATAAGAACCCAAGATCTCCGAAAATATCATAAGAACCTTAGTGATCATAACTTCAAAGCAAAGTTTTATGACTGTAAAACATCATAGAAAGACTGGCTGATCTTAGACTTAGCCGGTGCATGTATATAAATTATTAACTTGTTCTTTAACACTGAGGACCCTATTCGGAAAATAAACCCAAACTCAACGGTTGTCTCAAGGTAAGGTCGAGTCGTATTCACAGACATAAGTGCAGCTGGAGTAAACTCCAATTAGTAAGGTTTGGTCGAGGAATAGTGAAGCTCCCACGACGGTGACTGGAGATATTTCAGCGATTTCCTGGCTATGATATAACAATGCGAAGAGCACGACTACCAGAAGTTGTTGTTATAAGCAAGATGGCTTCTATGTTATATACATGTGTGTGTGTATGTGTGTGTGTGTGTGTGTGTGTGTGTGTGTGTGTGTGTGTGTGTTTGTGTGTGTGACAAATTCATATTTCAAGGGTGCTGCGTTTAATAGACAAAGTTTTGTCATAATATTTAATTTGTATTTCCTTTCAGCTATAATGTCGTTTGAGAAAATATTAAGTCTAGTCTAGATTCAGACGTTTCAAAGAGAGACAGAGAGAGAGCCCGACCCCGCACTCTTACTCACACGTGGTCGGGTCGGACTATGTTTAGTGTCGACGAGTCTTACTAGTTTAAGCTAGAGCATGGTTCGTCCGCTTGTACGGAGACATAATCCACCATCTTTAGCAAGTGCGTTATCGACCGTACAGGCGGACGAACCGCGTTCTTTCTCACTTGTAGCATGATACCCATTGTAGGCCTTGCACGTTATTGGGTATGTAATGTTAAAGATTTGGGTATCTCAGGATCGTACTATTAATCTGGATAATAAATGCTGTGCTTGCAGCTACATATCATTAGTTTCAAACACACACAAGAAAATAAATAATAATGATAAAAAAAAAAAACTAGAAAATTGTGTCTGTAAGACAGTAATGATGCCCCCGTGCAGCTCCTGTCACAGGACACGTGTACATCCCTAAAGCACCTTTCAAGCAAAAATGCTATTTACAAAGAATCCACTGAAAAGCATTACACAAACTTTATAACCTACAGTGCAAAATGCAGCCCAAAATGACTAAGTTTAAAAGGCCATAATTCCTTCAGAATTAGTTTTTTCCTATCAAAACCAACATGCACATCTTCATTATGTCCACAACAAGTTTCCAATGTCTGAAAACAGCCAATAAAAATTGCGGGAGGAGTTGATTACACAAAGTACTTACCCTACAATGCAAACATATGCCTAAATGACTCAGTTCAAAAGGCTATAATTCTGTCAAAATTAATTCTAGCTCCAACAAAAACCCACATGCACATCTCCAATATATCCGTAACATGTATGCAAAGTTTGGAAAAGATCGATTGAAAACTGAGAGGGGAGTTTATTACACAAACTCCACACCCTACAAATGTAAAAATTTGCCTAAATGACTAAGTTCAAAAGGCCGTAATTCTGTCAAAATTAATTCTAGCTCCAACAAAAATCCACATGCACATCTTCAATATGTCCACAACATGTATGCAAGGCTTGAAAAAGATCCACTGAAAACTGTGGGAGGAGTTGATTACACAAATTACATACCCTACAATGCAAAAATTTGCCTAAAATGACTAAGTTCAAAAGGCCGTAATTCTGTCAAAATTAATTCTAGCTCCAACAAAAACCCAATTGCACATTTAATATGTCCACAACATGTATGCGAAGTTTGAAAAAGATCCACTGAAAACTAAGGGAGGAGTTGATTACACAAACTCTATACCGTAAAGTGTGACGAACGGACGGACGGACAGACAGACGGACGGATAGACAGGAGCAAATCTTAATGCCCCCTGACTATCGTCACGGGGGCATAAAAAACATTTGAATACAAAATATTACTGTCTTAAAATGGCTACTTTCTTCTTTTTTTTTTTTTAATTTCTAGTCCTCTCAGGATCAAAGTCAATTGTATGCAAGTTTGGTAGGCCTAATATTAGAAAAATTCACATATGGTTACTGAAATTTAAGCGATTAAAAAGTATGGAACCAAAGACTTGTCGACAGACAGATGGATGAACGAACAGACGGACGGACCCCAATAGCATACATCGTATATTGGGGTGGGATGGGGTGAGGAGGGGGGGGGGGGGGTTGTGGAGGGGTACAATGATATAGAAACAAGCCCATAAGAATTAATTTTAGTATTATCGAAGTTATGCATTGCATGCAACAACGTCATCCCCGTGTCACTATACTAGTATATGCCTAGTTTGGATAAAGTCCGTGGTATAAAAGCTGTTCACGAAACAGATAAAGAAAGCGCATACGACGTGTGAAGGTAGAAAGGGGGTCGGGTGGTTTAAGGGGGGGTGGGGACGGGTTCGGCTCGCAGAAACTTCATGGTATTACCATGCAGGAGGTATGATTAAACAAAAATAAATACAATTATACGAGAATAGGAAAGTCGATTAAAGTTCCAGCCAACTTGCATACTGGAGAAGGACGGGATCGAATTCATGACCGATGTTTAACAGGCAGGTAGCTCAACCACTACACCAAGAACGCATCTGCAGACACAGCAACGTAAACCGGACGGACGCTCAGACGTCAAGCAGAAAAGCATAGTTCCCGCGATATATTTATAATTTTACGAATTTTAGTTATTTTGATCTAGTTCTACACTGTTAAGTCAACCATGTCTCAAAATTTAGAGTCTGTTAAGTCAACCATGTCTCAAAATTTAGAGTCATTACAGTTTATATGTTTTAGGAGGTCTGATCTGGGTCCACAATGTCCTTTCATGATGTGAGTCGAACTGGAGTGTAGCTAGAGTCTCCTCCACGCAGTCAAAGTGAATACCAAAACTGTACTTGAACTTCACGCACTCAAGGCTTACTCGAGCGTCACTTCAACCGACCTTACTGAAGTATGAGTCGAGTATGAGTTTGGGTTATGTTTGTGAATATGGGCCTGAGTGGTTTATTTTTGTGCATAATGATTACAACTTTGTGATTTATGACATCTTCAAAGGTTGATCTGTCTCTGAAACAGTGGTAGCAATAAAATGTTCTTCTGAAAATATGAAGATGCCCCCGTGACGATAGTCAGGGGACATTAAGATTTGCCCCTGTCTGTCTGTCTGTCTGTTCGTCACGCTTTATAGTATAGAGTTTGTGTAATCAACTCCTCCCACAGTTTTCAATGGAACTCTTTCAAACTTTGCATACATATTGTGGACAAATTGAAGATGTGCATGTGGATTTTTGATGGGGCTAAAATTAATTTTGACAGATTTACGGCCTTTTGAACTTAGTCATTTTAGGCAAATTTTTGTATAGTAGGGTATAGAGTTTGTGTAATCAACTCCTCCCACAGTTTTCAATGGCTCTTTTTCAAACTTTGCATAAATGTTGTGGACATATTGAAGATGTGCATGTGGGTTTTTGTTGGACCTAGAATAAATTTTGACAAAATTACGGCCTTTTGAACTTAGTCATTTTATGCAAATCTTTGCATTCTATGGTATAGAGTTTGTGTAATCAACTCCTCTCACAGTTTTTAATGAATATTTTTCAAACAGTGCATACATGCTGTGAATGTATTGAAGATGTGCATGTGGGTTTTTGTTGGACCTAGAATTAATTTTGATAGAATTACGGCCTTTAGAACTTAGTCATTTTAGGCAAATTTTTGCATTCTAGGGTATAGAGTTTGTGTAATCAACTCCTCTCACAGTTTTTAATGGATCTTTTATAAACCTTACATACATGCCGTGAATGTATTGAAGATGTGCATGTGGGTTTTTGTTGGACCTAGAATTAATTTTGACAGAATATCGGCCTTTTTAACTTAGTCATTCTAGGGAAATTTTTGCATTGTAGAGTATGAAGTTTCTGTTATCAGCTTGCTCCACAGTTTTCAGTGGATCTTTTTCAAACCTTGTCTACATATTGTGGACATATTTGAAGATATGCATGAGGCATTTTGATAGAACTAGAATTAATTTTGACAGAATCACAGCCTTTTTAACTTAGTCATTTTGGGCAATTTTTACATGGTAGGGTATGTTTTCAATGGATTCTTTGTAGGTACTTTATGGATATACACGTCATGTGACAGGCACTGCACGGGGCATCATTAGTGTCTTACAGACACAATTTTCTAGTTTACTTAAAGAGGTGAATTAAATGGATTTAGTCATGACTATTACAATTAAGATAGGAAGGAGAGAGTCATACCAATTTAATCCCCTATCTTAGGCCAGCAAAGAAGTTTGTATGAAGTTTCTTTCATTTATATTGTCATTTCTTGAAATCTGACTCACAAAATTCATAATGTTTCCCAGAAGGTGAGAATGAATACCTGACTGATTGCTTGCTTTACGTCCACCGTAAACAACTATGGTCATGTCAGGGCGGTCAGTTAACCTAACCACACTATTCCTGGGCAGGCTTAGACCTCCTAAGCGGTTAACCAGTACTAAGTGCACATACTTTCGCCAGACTGCCCTTGTTGAATCAGCGGAAGGAGAAACGAAAGTATGTGGCCAGACCGGGTATCGAACCCAGGACCTCTGACTTATGAGTCAGGTGCCCTACCGATTGCGCTACGCGGCCCGGCGAGAATGAATACCACCGCCAAGAACCGTATAATACTGTATCATAGTTACGAATTTAACCGTAGAATGATATATCTTAGCAGAAAGAAACCATAACATCTACTGACGAAAACTATAACAAGAAATGATGAAAAAGGCAAATTACGGCACAAAAGTGACTTTCCGGAAAGAGATTTAAGGTTGGCGGACAACATTATTATGTTTAAGAACCCGATTGAGGATTATATTCTACAAATATATGATGAAATGTCTACTTTCACGTTCTTCTCTATAAAAGCTGATTTAAGGAAGAATAAAGCACTAATCGGCCCGGAATATATGTATTGTTATGGTAAAACCTATTACATGCAAATTTTCATGTGAATAAAGACATATATACCTTAATTATCAAATTTTACTCCAGTTTTATAATTTGTTTACACGGTTTCTAATGACGCTTTCCCAAAATTCTTTGTAAAACCGGTGAAAACCATAACGTTAACATACGCATACAGAATACCGCAATAACACATTGTAGATAGTGATGAAAGATCGGCAGTTTGTGTCGCAAAAGATTACCTCCTGGGCAAACACCATTGAATTATCATTGGTGTTTAGTTGATTCAACGTCTTTTCGATAGAGCAACGTAGATTCAATGTTTATTTGACGTTGTGTGCCAGCTGGGTTGTTGAAATGAAACTTGAATCTCACTGCAATCGACCAGACACTTCTCCCTTGTATGCGTGACTGTGATTTAGGAGGCCCCTATGCAGCTAAACTTTCTTGTTTTTTGGAGATGCTCTTGAATTCAGGCGACCTTGAACATTCAGTATCTTTTCTGCTGATCACTTGCATGAGGTTCCTCTTTGTCATGCCTACTAACTGGCTTCTTTTGAAGATGTAATGTGCGGGTATTAACGTGTATTTGATTAAACTGATTTTCTGTTTGATACCCTTGCCATGGCTGCCTTATACCGGAGGATATTCAATTAATTTGGACGGCATTTGAGATCAGGATAGAGACATATATAAACTAAGACTACTTTCTAAAAATAGTTTTCTTACGATTAAATACATTTGCAAATCCTTTATATAAGAAAAAAATCAGCTCCAACAGTGAATTGTTGGGTAATAATTCTCTCTATGGGTGACATTTGTAAAGTAGATCATACCATGAGCACGGTGTTTCATCTGTAGATAACGGTGATTAAGACCTGTCTCTGATTGTTTTAACAGACTCTCGACCATTCCTACATTTATTAGAAACATTGACTGGGTAATATGATTACAGACAACTTCGAAAGATCGACAAAAATAGCTCGAGCAAAAATCGATGGCATATATGTTTTTGGCTATCTCAATATGCCTTGTCTCCTCTTCTTTCGGCATCTTTGCCTTGCCGGATGGGCTGTGCCGTTTCTGCGGTACTTATTTCCTAAACGGCAGACAAACTATGTAGTCTTGTTTTGCTATATAAAAATGGTTGAATCCATATCAAGGGCGTAGCTAGAGGGCAATTACAGGCTACGCACAATCATATAAAATATTCCTTGAGAGGTGGTTTAGGGGTTTAGCCCCAAAGATAGGTCATATTTTCATGTCCACTGGCAGTTAGTATTACAAGCTTGTCTAATTTACAACGTTTCAGGATGCAAATGAGCAGGTGTGTATTGAATTTTGTCATTTTGACAAAATTTCAATACGCACATGTGTATTTGCGTATAGGCAGCCACGCCCTTGCATATATTTGGGCCCACATTTTTTACATACATGTATCTATTTGATTTGACCATATTTTAGAAAGCCTTGTCAACCAGGGAAGCAAACTTCAAGTGACAAAAGTTATTCCCATTTGTAAAACTGGCAGTTAGACATATGCACCGCGACACGAAAAAAACAACAACAAAGTGGTTGTGCGCACAGCGCAGACTCACATCAGCCTGGGCATCTGCCCAGTCTGATGAGAGTTTTCAGTGCGCTTAAAGGGTAGCTAAGGGTCTAAGCTACCTCCAAGCGGACAGCGAAGACTCTGATCAGACTGGGCTGATGCCCAGGCTGATCTGAGTCTGCGCTGGGCGCACAACCACTTTATTGGTTTTCTCGTGTCGCGGCTCAATTATAGATGTGCCCACACCTAAAAGATTTAGGGTAATTGTGGTTGTACTTGTTTTCAGAACTGACGGAACTAGCGAGGATGAAGATGATAGAACGCCCGAACAAAATGACTATGGTCAGGGTCCATCGACTTCTGAATCATTAGGAAAGGCCAAAATGAAAAAGAAAACATCTTTTGCCCCAGACACACTTGGCAAAAAGTGTCACCCAACTTCACGGAAATCATCACGGCGGTAAAGAAAAGGAAACTGCAACACTTTTGCAATCAATGCATTATATACGGGAGAATAAAAGCACCATAGCTTGACAGAATTTTTCACTAGAGGATTTTTTGTGTGCGAAATATCATGTATGATTTGATATTTTATTAGTTCAATATAAAACACCTTACCGTTATGACCATTTATATATTGGAGCAAGCAGTGTAGGCCTAGATAAGACTGCTGTTGTTCAAATTTTCCAGTACTGGTAAAGATGTCACATTAGACAAGATAATTAGGGCAGTGTTATTTATTAGCTCACCTGAGCCTTTAGGCTCATAGGTGAGCTTATAGTATAGCCAGGCATCCGTCGTACGTCCGTCCGTCCATCCGTCGTCCGTCCGTCCGTCGTCCGTCGTCAACATTTTCAAACATCTTCTCCTCCGAAACCGCTGGGCCGATCAAAGCCAAATTTTATATGGAGCCTCCATGGGTTGGGGGAACGAAAGTTTGTTCGGGGAATCTTGGTCACATGACCAAGATGGCCGCCACGCCCATATATGGTAAAACCCCTTCAAAAATCTTCTTCTCCAGAACCAAAAGGCCTATGACCTTGATACTTGGTATGTAGTATCGGGCATGTGGGCCCATCATAGTTTGTACAAATCATGACCTTGCGGTGACCTTGACCTAATTTACGGCATGGTCAACTTTGGAACGTTAGGCTTTTATATGGGAAAACGCTTAACACCTGTTCTCAGAGTAGGCGCGCAATAAAATTATAAAAACGTGAATTATTTTTTTTCGGAAATGCAAATTTTCTTTATTTCATACATTTTAATATATACTAAGAACCATAAGTCAAAATGTCTGCATTCGGGGAACTTTCTTTAATAAACTTTCATTCTCTCCAAGGGCCATGGGGTAAAATAAAGAAGCAATTTAAGTTTCTACCCTCTTCGTTAGTGAAATGGTGATAATGTACATCAGATATTGTTAAAAATACCGTCTGTGAAACATTTTAGCACATAAAATCGTTGGGCATAGTAAAACAGCGGATACTACGAAACTTTCAAATCCCAAACTATTAGAATCTTACGAAGTGCATGTACTCATGCATTAGTTGTCCCAAACACGTTTAACGCACTGACTTCTTTTTTTATCAGAACAGAAAGAAAGAAGCTCTTGTGCATATTTTCATATTAACGGATTGCAATACCAATGCATGTAAAAAACCAAGGGAAGAAGTAAGATAATGGAAAAAAGTAACAGTTTTACAATGAATTTAAATTGAGTAACGTAGCTTACATAATAAGTGAGTATAACAAGTAAATAAAAGATATGAAAATCTAAATGTTAGTAGCATTAAAAATGCATTCTATTCTTACAGAGAATACTATCAGTTAATATTTACAAGTGCACACACATGACCTTAAAGACGCAGTCAAGGTCACCAAAATTTAAACCGGTGTTAAGTTTGTGTCGATGATACAGCTATTCAAGTTATGCAAACCATAACCCGGTTCAAGAGGTATCGTGGGTACAAAGAATCACGTCTCCGCAGACAAAGAAAATATTTACAGCGTTGGAGCTCATGTGAGCTTCAAAATTGGGTAAAAGTCACCAAAGCATAATCAGCATTTTGGCTTGTCCCAATGATAGTCATACAATCTTGATTCAAGGGGTATATAGTAGATGCCTAGAATGCCGACAATATTCATACATCCATTGAGTCAAGGGATATAGTAGATGCGTAGCTTGTCGATAAGAGCGTAAGTCAGGATGGATGGATGGATGGATGGATGGATGGATAGATTATGGTTGGACAGACGGACGGACAGACAGACAAACAGAATAATAGATACTGTCACGCGACACGGAGGCCGGCACGGAGGAGCAAATTCTTTAAAGAGTCAGACCTTATTAGTGTTTTTTCCGTTAAATGAGACTATTTGCTCCTGTGAAAGCAAATTCTTTTAAGGGTTGAGAGGCAAAAATGAAGATGCCAACTTATTTCACCTGAACGTGTACCCATGTCCTCCATTCAAAACACTTAAAATCAACAGGCTACTCTGTGATTGAATATATATCACTGCATAAGAGAGGCTGGTGCCGGCTTGGTTTTCATAAAGCATGCGAGTTGGTCTTATATCTTATGCAATTAGCACGTTAGCACATTTAAATAATCATATGAGAAATATGTTTATACAAATTCTGAAAGGTTTCTTTTTAAATACCTAAAAAAAGGGTGCCTAGTGTCAAAATAATGGGAATCAGACAATCGACAATTAGCAGACCATAAAACTGTACAAACCGGAAGTAACAAGTTATAAAAAGAAAATATACGTAAAGATAAGAATACTGACTGCTGTATTTCTTATTTGGCAAAACTTCAACAGCAGTTATGGAACAAAGGCAAAATACTTAAAACGTAGCTTACATAACGTAGCTTACATCATACAATATAATTATGCATACTCCAATACACGAAATAGAAAGTCGGAAGTTTTTGATAGTTTTGCACTCCACCTATAAGCATATCGATTACGAATGTAACAATTTTCCCCATTCTTCTGTAGATTATTCACAATTGAGGTAACGTAGCTTACATCCTTATCAATTCTGTTGAACGTGTAGTTTTCGGAGAAAAAAATCTTCATATTATAAGCGGTCAATGCATCCATATAGTGGTTATCAAATTTGAGAGCCATAAATGATTATTTTAAAGATTTATCTGGAAGCGGAACACTTGTTTATTGCTTGCTAACTATTCAGTATCATGCTGGTAACGTAGCTTACATACATTTTACCGACAATGCAGATGAAAAAAATGCTTTCCCCAGGGAACTGTGATTTATAAAACGGCATTTCAGGTTTGCACATAAACATATTCTATTCAGTTTAGAAGCTTCCATTTATTACATTTTACATATTTTTGGCGGAAAAGGTGTTGTAGTTGTTTGTACCATTCAGAACGACATGCGTTTTATGCCATTTTTAGCCTCTTCAAGCATCGAGAATGGAAAAAGTTGTTTATGTGATGCTTTTATTTACAACTGAAAATGAAAAACACATCTAGAGGCTGGAATGGAAGTATGTTTAATTTATGTGAAAATGTTTTTAATAGTAGTTTTGACTATAAGACATCGAATATCAGGACTTGATTGTCTATTCTGAGAACAGGTGTTAAACGGTGGATTTCTCAGAAACTATTTAAGTCTAAGGTTCAATACTTGGTATACATGGTCGACTAAATGACCAGATGAAGATATTATGTCACTTAAGGTCAAGGTCATTCCGTCGGACCATCCGTCGTCAAGATTTTCAAACATCTTCTCCTCTGAAACCACTGGGCCGATTAAAGCCAAATTTTATATGGAGTCTCAGTGGGGTAGGGAAATGAAAGTTTGTACCCGGAGTCTGGGTCACATGACCAAGACGGCCGCCACGTCCATATATGGTAAAAACCATTCAAAAATCTTCTTCTCCAGAACCAAAAGGCCTTTGACCTTGAAACTTGGGATGAAGTATCAAGCATGCGGGCCCATCATAGTTTGTACAAATCATGACCTTGCGTTGACCTTGACCTAATTTACGGCATGGTCAACTTTGGTACGTTAGGCTTTTATATGGGAAAACGCTTAAACAGTGGATTTCTCAGAAACTATTTAAGTCTAAGGTATAATACTTGGTATACATGGTCGATAAATGACCAGATGAAGATATTATGTCACTAAAGGTCAAGGTCATTCCGTCGGACCATCCGTCGTTAAGATTTTCAAACATCTTCTCCTCTGAAACCACTGGGGAGATTGAAGCCAAATTTCATATGGAGTCTCAGTGGGATGGGGAAACGAAAGTTTCTACCCGGGGTCTAGGTGACATGACCAAGATGGCTGCCATGCCCATATATGGTAAAAACCCTTCAAAAATCTTCTTCTCAAGAACCAAAAGGCCTATGATCTTGAAACTTGGTATGTAGCATCGGGCATGCGGGCCCATCATAGTTTATACAAATGATGACCTTGCATTGACCTTGACCTAATTTACGGCATGGTCAACTTTGGTATTTTAGGCTTTTATATGGGAAAACGCTTATATAGTGGATTTCTCAGGAACTATTTAAGTCTAAGGTACAATATGAGGTATATATGGTCAACTAAATGACCAGATGAAGATATTATGTTACTGAAGGTCAAGGTCATTTTGTCGGTCTGTCCGTCATCAACATTTTCAAACATCTTCACCTCTGAAACCACTGGGGAGATTGAAGCCAAATTTCATATGGTGTCTCGGTGGGATAGGGGAACGAAAGTTTATACCCGGGGTCTGGGTGACACGACCAAGATGTGCGCCATGCCCATATATGGTAGAAACCCTTCAAAAATCTTCTTCTCCAGAACCAAAAGGCCTTTGACCTTGAAACTTGGTATGTAGCTTTGGGCATGCGGGCCCATCATAGTTTATACAAATGATGACCTTGCATTGACCTTGACCTCATTTACGACATGGTCAACTTTGGTATGTTAGGCTTTTATATGGAAAAACGCTTAAACAGTGAATTTTTCAGAAACTATTTAAGTCTAAGGTACAATATGTTGTATACATGGTCAAACAAATGACCAGATGAAGATATCATGTCTTTAAAGGTCAAGGTCATTCTGTCAGACCATCCGTTGTCAAGATTTTCAAACATCTTCTCCTCTGAAACCACTGGGGAGATTGAAGCCAAATTTAATTTGGAGTCTCAATGGGATGGGGGAACGAAAGTTTGTACCCGGGGTCTGGGTGACCTGACCAAGATGGCTGCCATGCCCATATATGGTAAAAACCCTTCAAAAATCTTTTTCTCCAGAACCAAAAGGCCTTTGACCTTGAAACTTGGTATGTAGCTTTGGGCATGCGGGCCCATCATAGTTTATACAAATGATGACCTTGCGTTGACCTTGACCTAATTTACGGCATGGTCAACTTTGGTATTTTAGGCTTTTATATGGGAAAACGCTTACATAGTGGATTTCTCAGGAACTATTTAAGTCTAAGGTACAATAGTTGGTATATATGGTCAACTAAATGACCAGATGAAGATATTATGTTCTGAAGGTCAAGGTCATTTTGTCGGTCTGTCCGTCATCAAGATTTTCAAACATCTTCTCCTCTGAAACCACTGGGGAGATTGAAGCCAAATTTCATATGGTGTCTCAGTGGGATAGGGGAACGAAAGTTTATACCCGGGGTCTGGGTGACATGACCAAGATGTCCGCCGTGCCCATATATGGTAGAAACCCTTCAAAAATCTTCTTCTCTAGAACCAAAAGGCCTATGACCTTTAAACTTGGTATGTAGCATCGGGCATGCGGGCCCATCATAGTTTATACAAATGATTACCTTGCATTGACCTTGATCTAATTTACGACATGGTCAACTTTGGTCTGTTAGGCCTTTATATGGGAAAACTTTTTGTCACTGAAGTTCTGTCGGTCTGTCAGTTATCAAGATTTTCAAAACATCTTCTCCTCTGAAACCACTGGTCTGATTGAAGCAAAATTTCATATGGAGTCTAAGTGTGATCAGAGAATAAAAGTTTGTTCTTGGGGTCTTGACCAAGATGGCCGCCATGCCCGTATATGGTAAAAATCCTTCAAAATCTTCTTCTCAAGAACCAAAAGGCCTATGACCTTGAAACTTGGTATGTAGCATCGGGCATGCGGGCCCATCATAGTTTATACAAATGATGACCTTGCATTGACCTTGACCTAATTTACGGCATGGTCAACTTTGGTATTTTAGGCTTTTATATGGGAAAACGCTTATATAGTGGATTTCTCAGGAACTATTTAAGTCTAAGGTACAATATGAGGTATATATGGTCAACTAAATGACCAGATGAAGATATTATGTTACTGAAGGTCAAGGTCATTTTGTCGGTCTGTCCGTCATCAAGATTTTCAAACATCTTCACCTCTGAAACCACTGGGGAGATTGAAGCCAAATTTCATATGGTGTCTCAGTGGGATAGGGGAACGAAAGTTTATACCCGGGGTCTGGGTGACACGACCAAGATGTGCGCCATGCCCATATATGGTAAAAACCATTCAAAAATCTTCTTCTCCAGAACCAAAAGGCCTTTGACCTTGAAACTTGGTATGTAGCTTTGGGCATGCGGGCCCATCATAGTTTATACAAATGATGACCTTGCATTGACCTTGACCTCATTTACGACATGGTCAACTTTGGTATTTTAGGCTTTTATATGGGAAAACGCTAAAACAGTGGATTTCTCAGGAACTATTTAAGTCTAAGGTACAATATGTGGTATATATGGTCAACTAAATGACCAGATGAAGATATTATGTTCTGAAGGTCAAGGTCATTTTGTCGGTCTGTCCGTCATCAAGATTTTCAAACATCTTCTCCTCTGAAACCACTGGGGAGATTGAAGCCAAATTTCATATGGTGTCTCAGTGGGATAAGGGAACGAAAGTTTATACCCGGGGTCTGGGTGACATGACCAAGATGTCCGCCGTGCCCATATATGGTAGAAACCCTTCAAAAATCTTCTTCTCTAGAACCAAAAGGCCTATGACCTTTAAACTTGGTATGTAGCATCGGGCATGCGGGCCCATCATAGTTTATACAAATGATGACCTTGCATTGACCTTGATCTAATTTACGACATGGTCAACTTTGGTCTGTTAGGCCTTTATATGGGAAAACTGTTTGTCACTGAAGTTCTGTCGGTCTGTCAGTTATCAAGATTTTCAAAACATCTTCTCCTCTGAAACCACTGGTCTGATTGAAGCAAAATTTCATATGGAGTCTAAGTGTGATCAGAGAATAAAAGTTTGTTCTTGGGGTCTTGACCAAGATGGCCGCCATGCCCGTATATGGTAAAAATCCTTCAAAATCTTCTTCTCAAGAACCAAAAGGCCTATGACCTTGAAACTTGGTATGTAGCATCGGGCATGCGGGCCCATCATAGTTTATACAAATGATGACCTTGCATTGACCTTGACCTAATTTACGGCATGGTCAACTTTGGTATTTTAGGCTTTTATATGGGAAAACGCTTATATAGTGGATTTCTCAGGAACTATTTAAGTCTAAGGTACAATATGAGGTATATATGGTCAACTAAATGACCAGATGAAGATATTATGTTACTGAAGGTCAAGGTCATTTTGTCGGTCTGTCCGTCATCAAGATTTTCAAACATCTTCACCTCTGAAACCACTGGGGAGATTGAAGCCAAATTTCATATGGTGTCTCAGTGGGATAGGGGAACGAAAGTTTATACCCGGGGTCTGGGTGACACGACCAAGATGTGCGCCATGCCCATATATGGTAGAAACCCTTCAAAAATCTTCTTCTCCAGAACCAAAAGGCCTTTGACCTTGAAACTTGGTATGTAGCTTTGGGCATGCGGGCCCATCATAGTTTATACAAATGATGACCTTGCATTGACCTTGACCTCATTTACGACATGGTCAACTTTGGTATGTTAGGCTTTTATATGGAAAAACGCTTAAACAGTGGATTTTTCAGAAACTATTTAAGTCTAAGGTACAATATGTTGTATACATGGTCAAACAAATGACCAGATGAAGATATCATGTCTTTAAAGGTCAAGGTCATTCTGTCAGACCATCCGTTGTCAAGATTTTCAAACATCTTCTCCTCTGAAACCACTGGGGAGATTGAAGTCAAATTTAATTTGGAGTCTAAATGGGATGGGGGAACGAAAGTTTGTACCCGGGGTCTGGGTGACCTGACCAAGATGGCTGCCATGCCCATATATGGTAAAAACCCTTCAAAAATCTTTTTCTCCAGAACCAAAAGGCCTTTGACCTTGAAACTTGGTATGTAGCTTTGGGCATGCGGGCCCATCATAGTTTATACAAATGATGACCTTGCGTTGACCTTGACCTAATTTACGGCATGGTCAACTTTGGTATTTTAGGCTTTTATATGGGAAAACGCTTACATAGTGGATTTCTCAGGAACTATTTAAGTCTAAGGTACAATATGTGGTATATATGGTCAACTAAATGACCAGATGAAGATATTATGTTCTGAAGGTCAAGGTCATTTTGTCGGTCTGTCCGTCATCAAGATTTTCAAACATCTTCTCCTCTGAAACCACTGGGGAGATTGAAGCCAAATTTCATATGGTGTCTCAATGGGATGGGGGAACGAAAGTTTATACCCGGGGTCTGGGTGACATGACCAAGATGTCCGCCGTGCCCATATATGGTAGAAACCCTTCAAAAATCTTCTTCTCTAGAACCAAAAGGCCTATGACCTTTAAACTTGGTATGTAGCATCGGGCATGCGGGCCCATCATAGTTTATACAAATGATTACCTTGCATTGACCTTGATCTAATTTACGACATGGTCAACTTTGGTCTGTTAGGCCTTTATATGGGAAAACTTTTTGTCACTGAAGTTCTGTCGGTCTGTCAGTTATCAAGATTTTCAAAACATCTTCTCCTCTGAAACCACTGGTCTGATTGAAGCAAAATTTCATATGGAGTCTAAGTGTGATCAGAGAATAAAAGTTTGTTCTTGGGGTCTTGACCAAGATGGCCGCCATGCCCGTATATGGTAAAAATCCTTCAAAATCTTCTTCTCCAGAACCAAAAGGCCTATGACCTTGAAACTTGGTATGTAGCTTTGGGCACTCAAGCCCATCATAGTTTATACAAATGATCGTGCGTTGACCTTGACCTAATTTATGACACTGTCAACTTTGGTACATTATGTAGGCTTTTATATGGGAAAATGCTTAAACAGTGGATTTTTCAGAAACTATTTAAGTCTAAGGTGCAATATTTGGTATATATGGTTGACTAAATGACCAGATGAAGATATTTTGTTGTTAAAGGTCAAGGTCATTCTTTGTCTTTTGTACATGGTCATTGAGATTGTGTCACCCGTCGACATTTTCAAACATCTTCTCAGAGGCCACTAGGGTCAATTGAAGCCATATTTCATATGGAGCTTCACCGGCTTAAAGGAACCATAGTTTGTTCAGATGGTCTTGGTCACTTGACCAAGATGGCCACCATGCCCATATATGGTAAAAACTCTTCAAACGTCTTTTTCTTGAGAACCGAAAGGCCTATAACCTTGAAACTTGGTACCGGTATGTAGCATTGGGCACTCAGACCCATCATAGTTTATACAAATGATTACTGTATTTCATATAGAGCTTTAATACTGGGTCAAAGGAATCAAAGTTTGTTCAGATGGTCATGGTCACATGAACATGGTGGCCGCCACACCCATATATGATAAAAACCCTTCAGAAATCTTTGTCCAGAAACAAAGGCCCAGTGACCTTGTGGCTTGGTATATAGAATTGGGACTCAACATTAATCCTCAAGGGAGCGGGGTTATCTGCCCCTGCCCTGGTGCTATATACATGTATAAAAGCATTAAAATATATACCAGGACCAAGTGTCAGGTGAGCTACAGGACCATTGGTCCTCTGGTTTATTTATTTATTTTATTGTGGTTTGTGATTTAGTGCGTTTTTGTGCTTTCCATATTTATTGATATAATTATACAAAATATTATACTGTCATATTTATTCAGATTTGACAGACATGCAGTGCGTTATAACCACTGACCCTAAACGCCAGAGTCTCGCTCTGTTATAGAAGGGCATTCCTGGCTATACACAAATTCGACCGCAGATGGATATTCAAATTAAGTCAAATTAACAAAATTTCAACACATCCCTGCATATTTATATGATGAAGTTTGTACATTGGACAAATTTTCAGTACCAACTGCCACCAGACATGACAATATGAAATGTCTTAGGAGCTAAAACTCCAACACTTCCCGGCTCTATGTGTATATTACATCATTGTGGTAACATATAATAACCCCCTGGCTACGCCCCTGGATAGTATTGGATGGTACTGGTATCTAGCAGTAGCAGCTATTCCCAGCATGTTGTCCGAATCTTATTAGACGAAGTCTAATAAAATCATCGTTGCCGCCAAAACTTGACTTGATCTCTGTATGGATGAGCGCATATGTCATGGAATTGTTATTCACCTGTCAGAAGATTTAGTTACATTAAAAATGTTATTATTTGCACTTTGCATTTAGTTTTAAATATGTTTTTCACTTTAACGCTGTAATGATTGATAGAGTTAAGCAGAACACGAGAAACGCAAATGCCGATGGCTTGAGAAAAAAAAGATTCTATGGTGCGAAAAGTCTTTCGTAGTAAAAAAGTAGTTCTTTTCATTCCAAAGGCTGTACTCGGTGCGTAAATTTACCGGAACGGACCTAATTACCGGATCGGACCGGAACGGACCCTTATTATTCATATTTCCAGCCGATTTTTTAGATATTTTGATACAATCTACACGCGCAGATTAATTCAAGGCCCTACCTATGACTAACATGTATTATCTTAACTTGCAACCCCTGATTTTGATTTGACAATATCTGATAAGGACTATTGGCGAAACAAATGTCTGTCCGTCAGATAAATTGACGACTTATTGAAACATGATAATGGTGCTAACTGTACAATCGATATACAAAGTTTCCCTTTATACATTTAGACCACTGTAATGTTTCAATTTAAAGCTGAAACACAATAGCTCTACATATTTTCTATGGCTGAAATGTTGGTCATGATACTATGGAACAAAAATTCGAGAATTTTTGTGTTTTTCATTCGCTCCAAGTCTTGGAAAAAAGATAACCAGATTTTTGTATAAGATTGTTTGATTTTAAGATGAAACGCATATGCGTGGGCCCACCCGTGGCGCAAAATACTCAAAGAGTATTTTGACTAATACCTCTAATTGATTTGCGCTAGATGGCATACAGAATATGTATTAATATTAAATAAGAGTTATTTAATAAAAAATATTACAAATATCTACTGAAGATAGGGGAAAACGGGTCCGTTCCGGTGTCCGTTCCGGTAATTCAGTCCATTCCGATCCGTTCCGGTAAATTTACGCACCCGGCTGTACTGAACCGGGTAAAATACAGTACCGTATATCATCGGAAGCATATCGGAATGTACCGAAGAATGTCAATAATTTACGGACCAGTCTGGTTTCTCGCCATAGTGGATAACCCCAACATAAGGATACTGCTATTCAATAATAATATGAAATAGGCGCCACCTAAATTGCAACCAACCTACATTGTGACTCTAGTAAAAAAACTGAAACAAGAAAATTGTGACACAGCTACATGGATAGCTCCTTTTGTTATGAGATTGATTGATTGATTGATTGATTGATTGATTGAACCATTTTCGGTCGACATCTGAACAACACATTTGTACCACGAGATATTAAATAAATGATAATGAAATGACAATTAAAAAAGGTAGGCCTAGGCAAGAGTCAGAACAGGGGACAGATGTTTTGAAGAAGAAGAGAGAGAGACAGACAGAGAGAATGGTACCACTGACAACCATAAAACCCTGCACAGTATCGGCAGCCAATGGTGCCAATGGCAACCGTTGGCACCACTGGCAAAATTGCCAATGTCACCACTGGCAGTTCTTTGGTAGAGCCAATGGCACCAATGGTACTATTGGTAGAGCCGATGGGGCTTATGGCACCATTGCAGAGGCAATATTTTTCTGTGCTTAGAAATTTTTAGTTTTTTTTAATTTTCTTTCATTATTGTGGGGAAAAATTCTCCCGTGTCAACTCGAGTGTTTATGATGGGTACAATAAATTGCCATATTGAATGACGCAAATTTACCGCCATGGTAATTTTCCGCATGCCCTAAGTTGTCTGCAGTATTGGCAGCCAATGGTCGGTAATACTGGTTTCAATGGTAGAGCCAATGGAGCCAATAGTGAAACTCAGAGTGGCATTGGCTCAGTGGTTAGTGCACTTGACTCTGACGCCAGAGGTCGTGGGTTCGAGCCTCACCCAGGGTGAAATCTTCCTATGTCCGAACGCGTTTTTCTAGCATCATTTGCAGGGATGATGCTAACAAGTGTGCCGTCCTTCGGATCGGGACGTTAACTGGAGGCCCCCTGTGCAGGGAGAGTCATACCCTGTGCAGGTTAAAGATCCCTACTATAGCTACATGGCTATATGTAGGCTTTCATCCTGCAACACTGGAGTGTACAAAAGTACACCTGCTCATAAAACTCTGAAAAGAGGGTGTAGCAGTAAATAAAGAAAGAAAGAAAGAAAGAAAGAATAGTGACATTGGCAAAACCCCGAAAGCAACCAGTATTGGTTTTGACGTCACACATAAAAGATGCAACGTCACACTGGTGTTGCAACCAATCGATTACTAGATTATTTATATAACTGAGGGAAAGTCATAAGCTGTTTTGCAGAAAGTTTCAGTTTCCCCGCCAGCCTTTGTCGTTTCTAGAAAGTTGTAAAGTTGCAAGCTACATCACGTTTGCACCTGCCTGCTGCCGACCTAGAAATATAATGCGTGTCACCAATAAACAGGTGCCGAGAAGCCGCGGTGAATAGGTAAGAGTTGTTTTTCTTCAGTTGTATGGCCGAATTCAGACGGCCATTATAGAATTTTATTTGGAATTCAGTCGCGTGTTACCAGGGCAGTGGCGGCGGAAGTTCAGGAATTTATTTTCGTCCAATCAAAACACCAGCGTCTCATTTCTCCTAAGAAAAAAAAACGCCGACCGGAAATTCAGTGACACAAAAAATTTGAAGCCTTAGTGGTACGGGACAGAATAGAATAGAACAGGAATACGCCTTATATCGTAAAGCAACCAACTCTCGTTGTTTGCCGCCTTCGGCGACAAACAACTCGTTGGTTGGTTGCTATTAAAGGCATATATAGTGTATTTAAAACATTGAGTGCAGATAATTTTGCGGGACGTATTCTTAAACCTTGCTTGCAGTCAATTTCTTATTTCAACAGAAATAAAAAAAAATATTATTTGTTTCAAATATGTCTTCTTTCACTTCGTCTTATATCTTTTTTTAAAGATATTTCTTGTTCTATTTGCGATGGGCGAAACACATGGCCGTGTGACATCATCCTGCAAAGTTTTGTCGCGGCCATTTCGATTTTTGTGTCCACTTCAAAGGTGAGATTACGATTTCTCTGTGTATTTGATAGTTAGGCAAGAATTTTTTTTGCGCGTGAGCTGTAAGTTAGTGCAACTTTTTCGGTAACCAATTCATACCATGATGTTTTTTTACTTGCAATACGTTTCCGTAGCAATTGCAAACACTTTGACACTAACTAGGGCTACATTCGAACAGCAGGTAACTTCGGACAGTGACATTGTTTCCTTTATATGTCTGTTGTTTGGAATTAAAACAAAAATAACTGGGCAAACAGTGAAAATCCTGATGAGACGGCTCATCATGAGCCGTCACATTTGGATGTTCACTGTTTGCAATGGTATGTCCGAATTTACCTGCTGTCCGAATTTACCTGACTTGACCCTAGATAAACAACAGTAGTCCTTGACTGTGACCTTTCGTAACTAAAGTGCTACAAAGTAAAGATGAAAACTACAATTTGCTCGATGAATTATTTATTTCTTGTTAAATTATGAAAACTTAATTACAGCTCATGCGCTGTTTAGCTTTGCAAAAAACTAAACCTTTAATAGGAAAAAAGCAAGGAAGCACACCAAACTGGCAAAGTTCCGAAGATGGCTGCCTCTGTGGTTGTAAACAAATATGGCCTCATGATCACACGTTTCCCTATCCTGATTTCTGTAGTGAGTGAAAATCTGTTTGATCACATTTTTATATTCATTTCTACAAAGAGTGAAAAACTGTTTGATCACATTTTTTATACATCTTGTATGAGGGGATTATAAAAAGTTCTTAGTCTTCTCTAACTTTTTGTTTCATATTTTGTGGACTTTTCATACCGTCACTTCAAAGTAAATTTATTCCACTTATTCCCCATCTCTGTAACAATGATATAACACGACTTACAACCCATAATTTCTGTATATGTTGAAATTGCTGCAACAAACCCAGCGCACTTTCCGCTAAATTGTTTGTTTTCGAATTCAAGGTAAACAGCCAAAATATTTAGATTTAAATTGTGCGTTTTTATATGCTGCCATGGTGTGAAATTATGGATGGTTTACTGAAGGTAAATCTGACGGGTGTTCTGAATTGTGAAACCAACATAAATAAGCATCTGCTAAGCTTTGAGATCTGTAGAAGGCCTATTTTCAGTGTTTTATGCAGATTTTTGTATTCTCTACAAATCAGAGATTATCACCACCTTAAAATATTTTCTTATATAGATACACCCTTTGAACTGCCTGTATTCTGGCCATCTGATACAGAGAGCCGTATCAAACTGACGTTTTCTGAATCCGTATCACTATCCCTTAAAATGAGGCTATTTCTGAGGTGCGTCATTAGTTAACGTGCATCGTAGAAACGAAAACCAGCGAAACGGGAATAGTGACGTAACGTCAACAAACGCGTCAAAGGGCGCGCTACGATAGCTCAGCCGGTAGTTTGTCTCACGGCCATAAGGTATATACTAAACGAAATATAATAACAGTTACTTGATCTGGTGTACTGCATCACGTGTCGTGGATGAGCTCATACCATCGGATCACCCTGGACACGAGCGCCTCGGGTGATCCGATGGTATGAGCTCATCCACTCGACGTGATACAGTATGCCAGATCAAGTTACTGTTTATGTATCATACAAAATATAGTTATTTCTCCAGCACGACTCTCAAGTTTATCAATACCTTCCTAATTATTCTACAGCAAGTTCAAGCTTATTTTATGAATTTTTACACTTGTCACTGACTTTCCATACGTAACTCGTATAGAGCAATTGGCTTCATCCACCGATGAAGGACAGTTGATCATGTGACGTTGTCGTCAAGCGACGTCTAAGGTGAACAAACGTCTTGATTGGTCCATGTAACGTTCGAGTGGCGCCACGTTATGGCGACGGCTGTTTAACGTAATGGCCGAATACGTCGTTTCTGTCTTTTCTTGGCGCATGTTAAAAAATATCTATAATATTCTACAATAAATTACAACGAAAACAGCCCAGGAAGGGTCTAAAAATCAAGTGTAAATTTAAGAATAAAAGTTTGATTTTTCAGCGTTCATCGTGTGAAGAAGCCAATGGTCGTCGCAAAATCCTACAAGAAGCGTTTCGCGCTTCATGGAATTTTAGCTCCGCCCACTGGCTTCATCACACGATAAACGCTGAAAATCAAAGTTCAATTCTTAAATGAGGGCATGAATGAAGAATATGATAATCCTCCCAAGATTCATATAATTAGAAAATATCTACTCCACATAAACACTCACAGATACACATGTCCGATATGTCTGTGAGAACAAACACTAAATACACTTATTTGGCATCATAAATTTCCCAGCAGGCACATGACGTCAAAATGACGTTGTCCTGACGTCTTTGTGACGTAATGACGTCGCGTCGACGTAATGACGACGCCATTTACCTGCTAGGTTAAGTGTCTTACACCAAGAAGCTCTTGCAAAACGTTATTTATGAGTATTTGTTTAGTTTTCTCACAAGACTTAAAGACATCTTCTTACAATATAGTTAGTAGAGTAGCTAAAACTGAAGTCGGAATAATACTTTCACTTCATCGCAAAGTTCTCAGAATGAGTCTATGAACCTGACATTCTCTACCAATCTTTGCACAACGGAGTATAAACGTATGACATTTGAAAGCTAACATTTTCTTTCATCTTCAAATTCAGTTATGTCCTTAAAAACCTTCCGGTAATTTTCACAAAACTATCCACTGAAAATTAAACAGTGCAGACACTGAATCTACACCGTTTCTAAACCCTGTCAGTCAAAACTAACAGTATTCATATGATCACAAAACCGCTGGCGGCTTCGCTACATCCGACTCCTGAATGATCTTCTGAAAACCTTTGACGTCACCACCCTTCGTCATTTGGGCTCTCTCAGCGTCGATCCTGTCTTGCTCCTCTTTAAATTTCTCGGCATCTCGTTTCAGTAGAGTATTTCTTTCGTCTCCGTGCATCAGCTCTCTGTTGAATAAAGATAACGATGAGATGGGAGCACATCTTAACATTACTTACAAAACAGAACAAAACATTTTTCCTGCGAATTCTGAGCTTCTTCCGCTTATACATCAAAGAGAAGTCTCCTACACTATCTGGAGCAAAATCATCAGGCAAATACCTTCTAAATATAATATGTTTTCATACGAAGAGCGCTTATTGTAGCATATGCGATTTATACAGTGAGTACGATACTGGTAAATCTAATGCTTTATAAAGATACCTATTGTTGTAACAAATTTTGCCAAGAAAATAATTTCATGAAAATTGAAGTTCCGGTAAAATTAGCTGATTGAAAATTGAAGTTCCAGCTAAAATCAGAATCAGAATCAGAATCAGAATTGTTTACTGGTGCTACGTCCAAGGACAATCATTCACCAGGACCTGTGAATCAGGGAAGCTAGTCCCTAGCCCTTATAAGAGAAGTAAACTTAGTAACTGAATCATCTGCACCTTCAGCAGCAGAAATAAGTGAATCTTCCAGGAAATTCCAATCTCTAATAGTCTGGGGGAAGAAACTGGACTTGTAAATGTCAGTCCCAGCCAATGGGGTTTGAAATGTCAGGGAATGATGATTCCTGGTACGCCTATTTGGGGGAACAAGGTCATTTATGGGTATACTAGCTGCACCCCTCAGACCTTTGTAAAGCATTGTAAGCCTACTATCTTTCCTTCTCTTTTTTAGGGATTCCCACTTAAGTTTCTCCAAAATGCCAGTCATACTCCCAGTTTCATATGTGTAATCTCCCGTTACAAATCTAGCTGCCCTTTTCTGCACCTTCTCAAGTTCATCTTGAAGAAGTATACTTTGAGGGTCCCAAACTGAACTGCCATACTCCAGGACTGGACGCACCAGTCCCTTGTATGCTGACTCCTTAACATCTTGTGGACATGCTGCCAAGTTACGTCTGAGGAAGCCGAGGGTCCTATTAGCCTTTGTGCAAATATTACTGACATGTGTGTTCCATTTCAAATCATAAATAAATAACTGATGCCTACCTCATTTCAATTGTTCCGCTGTTGTCCTCATCCAAGTTTTTCATCAATATTTCAATTTCAGCATCGTTTAAGTCGATATTAGCACCCTGTAAAATAATGGCTACAGCTGATTTTTCTCAAAGTATAGGAAAGTCGGGTAAATTCGGACAGCGGGTAAATTCGGACAGTGACATTGTTTCCCTCATATGTCAGTTGTTTGGAATTTAAACAAAATTAACTGGGCAAACAGTGAAAATCCTGACGGTCGGCTCACAATGAGCCGTCTCATCTGGATTTTCACTGTTTGCAATGATATGTCCGAATTTACCCGCTGTCCGAAGTTACCCGACTCCACTCTACGAACTGAATCAGGTATACGCACAATTTCTCTTCATCAGTTGACTCCAAAGAGCCTATCATTGCTGTTCTTGTCAGATTCAGATATTTGGGTTTATGCAAACAGCTGACAAAGTTTAATGGAGTACTAATCTATTCGGTCCGGAAGAAAAAATATAGGATCTTGACAAATCGTATGCAATGCGGCCCCCAGTATTACTCTTTGAATATCCAGTGTAGAAACGAAAACCAAAGTTTACACAGGTCTCACAAAGTTAAGACTTTGCAAATTTGAACTCGCCAAAGTTGTTCTCTTTCTCATATGTGACAGGGTCTGACATTTTGAGCCTTATAGAGCCGAAAATCGGAAATTTTGTTTTTAACATTTTCATATTTATTGGTGCTTCGAGAAGCACAAAGAAATAGCGCTATGGATTACTGCAAAAGCAAACACAATTCACACCAACCCGATTCTTTCTGTTTTCATTTCACTGATTGGATACAAGTTACATACTAGGTGGATAAACTTTTATAACCCGATGGTTGGTGGCATCGCTTTTCATAGAAATAAAATGCGAACGTTCTTAAAAGTACATGTATGTTATGAAGAAAATCAAAGAATTGAATCACCGTTTTCCGGTGACGCTTCGAAATTTATTAGGCAGTGCGTGGAAATCCAATTGACTTTACCTGCAAATTTAATGACGCCACTTTCATTTCACGTCTCGTGACGTCAACGTCGCACCGCCACAAGGCTCAAAATGTCAGAAGCTGTCGCATATTATTGAATCCTATGTTGGTGAAAATTTGCTGCATGGTTGTCGACTCGAGGGGTAGGGTTAATACGTTTGTAGCTATGGTCTACTGGCATAGGCAAACTTGGTGTTGTTGTCTAAACTTCGCAGTTTTAACCCACTGCATGGGCACAGAACGTTGAATTAATAATGAACCAGTCTGGATTCAACGTCACTGATGACGTTGAATCAAAGCTGATTCAACATTGTTTCAGTATTGTTTCAACGTTGTGTGGTACTGGGTTACCTTTATCCCTGCTTTCAACTCTTCAAGATCAAGCGTCAGGCTCTTGTCGCGGTCAAACGTCAGTAACAAATCAACAAGTCTGAAGCCAGCTTTATCAAGCCACTCTTTTAGTTTCGTCATTGGGTCGTTGGCATGGGCGGCCCAAGGGTCGTAATTGGCATTTCTGAACCGAGTGACATCTAATAACACTCCACCGTACTCAACCTCCACATCTCTCTCCTCCTTCAGTTGATCAGCGATGTGTTTGAAGTCCTTTTTAACCATTAAATTCTGAAACAAACTAAAGTTTTATAGTGAATGAATTCAAACTCTACATTTATCTTTTTGCCTCCCTTCTCAACGGGAGTCAAATGTTACCTCTTACTTCTTGCCTTTAAGAGTAGACCCCAGCATTATGGGGTCTACTCTTAAAGGCAAGAAGTAAGAGGTAAGGGCCATTTTAAAGACTTCTTTGCCTCAGCAGGAAGTCGCAAAAGTTATTTCCCTTGGTAAATATGGCAGAAACATAAGGCGACTCAAAATGAGCCGCCTCATCTGGAACTACGCTGTTTGTCTCTGTTGTTGAATTCTAAATATGATGTTGATCTAGCTTGGACAAATTATTTTTGACGTAAATTTGACGCTTTTTAAAAGTGTTAATGCAAGAAATTTCCGAAGATTAGACCTACGTCGCCACTCATTTTCCTTCCTGTTGCAAAACTTAAAACCATTAAAACGCTTATCTAATTTAAAGCAGACGACAAAATTTACGTCTGCAAAATTTAAAAAATAAGTTCCGTCCAAGCTAGCCTATATCATATTGATATTTTGAAAGACCAGAGAATAAACAGTGTAGATTCAGATTTCAGATGTCATTATTGTAGACTATCTCAAGTATAGTTCAACCATCTAAAATTCTTACCCCGAAATTCATATGCTGTATCTTTCCATGCTCGTTTCTCTCTGCGCCGACTAGAATAACAAAACCTCCTTCCCCTTGAAGAGGGTTGTAACCAATCTGAAAAAAAGGTTTAATATAAGCCCCAACATTATACAGCATTAAAACTTAATTCTCAGTCATCCAGAAAATGCTAGCCTTTTCACACACAAAATTGAAGCCGCGACACGACAAAACCAACAAAGTGGCATGTATGCAAGCAAAGACAGATCAGCCTGGGCACCCGTCCAGTCTGCTCAGAGTCTTCGCAGACGGCATGGAAGTAGCTTCGACATTTAGCTACCCATTAAGTGCACGGCGAAGACTCTGATCAGACTGGGCGGACGCCAAGGCTGATCTGAGTCTTCGCTAGTACACATGCCATTTTGTTGGTTTTGTCTTGTCGTGGCTCAACATTTAAGAAAATTTTCAACAGAAAAGGCATTCTTGCATACTCTACAAGGTGCTCGCAGTAATCTCCCATCTTACAGCCCTGATCAAAAACCGGCATTAAGACACAATTTACAAAGTGCTGTGTGGTGTCGCTTTTTCGAAAATGAATTTTTAAAACAATCTTACAAAATTATTTTTTTTTCTAAAAGCAAACTGATGAAAGCAATAAATGTTATTTTCAGATTGTCAAAGTCTTATTTCAGTGACTTTAATACAACAATAAGTTAATAATAATAATAATAACAATAAATATGCTCGCGCAGTTCTTGCAAAATTTAAACTAAGCAATGATATCAATGGGAGTCCAAGATTAGCAACAATAGTATGCGCATTCGTAAACAGTTTTCTCTGTAACTATCCTAAATATCTCTAACCTATTATTATTTTGTATGTTGATATTATAAATGTAGTATTTTCAAGTTTCATTACAGTTGTTTAACAATAACACTACTAAAAATCTCTATATTTGCTTCTTGAGTAATCTGCAATTATTCTATTCGTATTCAGTGAGGAATTGAGAGATCACTTGCAAACTTGAGAGCTTATTTTGGAAACAGTCAATGAGGTTCCAAAATAATGCTCCTCATTTTTTTACAATTTCCAAACACTTACACAAATTATGTTGTATTATACAATGAAATAAATGCTTTAGATTATTCAACTTACAACACCTCTATTGACAGGCTATCATCATGAGAACATTTTTGAGAACCAATTCATGTAGAAGGAAAACTAGAAATGTTTTTCAGAGAAAAACTGATGTCCCCCCACCAGCCCATTTCCCATCCCCTCTAATGAATAAAAAGCCTGTACATCTATGCAAGTTTGGACAAAATCCATCCACTGGTTCTAAAGATATCCTACATAGAAGACTATGTCTTTCACAAATGGGTCAAGGTCACCAACTACTAAACATGTCTTAAACCTGTCACAATGATACATTCATGCAAGTCTGATGAATATCCATCCACTGGTTCAAGATATCTCATTTTTAAGAGAGAAAAATACGCATTTGTAAGATTGCTTTTGACCTTGAAAATGGGGTAAAGGTCATCAAAACACACTACACTCTTGAGACTGTCCCATAGGTATATCTATGAAAGTAAAGTGGAAATCAAGCCAAAGCTTAAAGAGGTACATCAATTTTTGAGAAATTTTCACATATCTAAATCCTCCTGTGACCTTGAAAATGAGGTCAAGGTCACCAAAATTTTGTTCAGCTCTTAAACTTGTCCAAATCATGTATCCACGATAGTTTGGCAAAATTCCATCTATTGGTTCAGGAGATATTGTGGGTACAAGAAATTGCCATGTTAGTCCTCCAGTGACCTTGAAAATAAGGTCAAGGTCACCAAAATCTAAACAGCTCATAAACTTGTCCCAATCATGTATCCAGGAAAGTTTGGTGAAATTCCATCCATTGGTTCAGGAGATATAGTGGGTACAAGAAATTGTCATCCAAGTCCTCCAGTGACCTTGAAAATGAGGTCAAGGTCACCAAAATCTAATCAGCTCAAAAACTTGTCCCAATAATGTATCCATGCAAGTTTTGTGAATTTCCATCCATAGGTTCAGGAGATGTAGTGGGTACAAAAATTGTCATCTAAGTCCTCCTGTGACCTTGAAAATGAGGTCAAGGTCACCAAAATCTAACCAGCTCAAAAACTTGTCCCAATAATGTATCCATGCAAGTTTTGTGAAATTCCATCCATAGGTTCAGGAGATGTAGTGGGTACAAACAATTGTCATCTAAGTCCTCCTGTGACCTTGAAAATGAGGTCAAGGTCACCAAAATCTGATCAGCTCTTACATTTGTCCCAATGATATATCCATGGAAGTTTGGAGAAATTCCATCCATTGGTTCAAGAGATATCGCACATACAAGAAATTGGGCACAAGAAATTGTCATCTAAGTCATCCTGTGACCTTGAAAATAAGGTCAAGGTCACCAAAATCTAATCAGCTCTTACACTTGTCCCAATGATGTATCCATGCAAGTTTGGTGAAATTCCATCCATTGGTTCAAGAGATATCGCGCATACAAGAAATTGTCATCTAAGTCCTCCTGTGACCTTGAAAATGAGGTCAAGGTCACCAAAATCTAATCAGCTCATAAGCTTGTCCCAATAATATATCCATGCAAGTTTGGTGAAATTCCATCCATTAGTTCAAGAGATAACGCGAATACAAGAATCTGTCACGCCGACGCAGACGCCGACGCCGACGGGATCCGCACTGAAAACAATATGTCCCCCCTCACCTTTGGTGGGGGGACATAATTCTCCCAATAGTTGACATTGACACTGACAATGCATTTTACAAGGAATTAAGAGACTTTTAAAAGAAGCATACTTGGAAGTATTGAGAGAGCTTCTTTGTTGGCCATTCAGTTTCGCTGAAGGGGTAAAAGGTGCGAATACTTACATCATTGTGAGAATTAGAAAAACAACAACAGCAAAGCGGGCACGAATACTTTATACAACAATATAGTTCGCAGCCTACTTTTGTGAACAAATAAAAATGCCACGTCCGCATGCATCATTAATTAAACATTTTGTTTAGAGAAAGTTAGAACACAAGAGACTTTCAAAAAGTTCTAACTAAACAAATATAAAGTATTCAGTAGTACTCAAGCACATACATCTAAGTGAGTAAGACAATCGTTGTGCTGCAGCCCGGAAGCGATATGTGGTGCGCCCTCTAGCGGTATTCGACAGTAACTGATGTTGAGCTCCAGTAGTGTGTGATTCTGACGTAAAGCCTCTTCTAACGCTTTTGCGCCTTCCAAACCAAAGCCATTCATACACAAATTCAGGTGCTTCAGTCCTACATTTTCCTGTCAGGAAACATTTCAAAAATTAAGGTGTGTGCCCGGATACATCTTCATGTTTTCCGCTATTTTTACAAAAGGGAATTAAGCTTACTCTTAAATGAAATAATTTGCTCATAGAGGAGCAAATTCTTACGTTTGATAGTTGACCCCCGTTGAGAAGGGGACTAAAAATGAAAATGCCAGATTTGCTACCTGAACATGTATTCAGTCACCTTAAATTAGAATATACAGTACATCGGGAAATAGTAGCTAAAGTTTAGTTGTTGCATAAATTTGCGAATGTCTTTATCAATCCACAATTGAGATTTCGAAGACTAAAGGGAAACCAGTGTATATCAAGCTGTGCCGCCTCATTTGAATCTACCCTGTTTGCAAATTCAGCTATTTTCATTTTTGACGGTTTGAGTGTTTTCGCCCGTTCAAATCAACGTTTCGGCTTGTTAGGCCTTTTCAAGATTAATTCTTCACTTCCCACAAAAAAAGCAATAATTAGGTTTCATTTCCAATGACATCATTTATCTTTAGAAAAAATGATTGTTGGACGTAAAGAACCATTCTTATAAAGGCCTATTAAACCATAGACTTTTATCAGTCTAAGATGTTAGCAGTTCAGGGGCCGTATTCATAAAACGACTTAAGTGGTTGCTATGCTGTTGCTAAGGCTAAATTTCTTTGAAGGAGATTCCCTACAACTATGAAATTTGCTCTGGAGGAACAGTCTTACAAAGACTGTTCCTCCAGACCAAATTTCATAGTTGTAGGGAATCTCCTTTATAGATATTCAGCCTTAGCAACCGCATAGCAACGACTTAAGTGGCTTTATGAATACGGCCCCACATTATTAAATCTGATTTGCCTCTCTGATACCTTTATATCTGCCTCCAAAAATGTTGGAGTCCTGTGCCTTATAAGATAACTTTAGACTTTCAAAAGTATTTTTTAAATTGAAAAATGACTAAGAGAATTTCTAACATCTTCAACTGAAATAAAATCAGTCTGATTAAACCAAATTGCTGGTGTAATTGTGGAAAGACTGAGACTTTGGGTAATAATAACAGGAAAATATTGCCTTTGGTTCTACAAATTCCTAAAACTGTAGCGCGCGCGAAAGTTTCATAATTTACAGTACAGTACAGCCACGTCGTGCATAAAGGGCCCGGATCGCATATGCGAACATATGCGAACAACAGCGTCAGGTTCGAGCTCTGCTGTTTTCACTCAGTCTGTGTGATCCCTGAGGATTTACTAAAAGTTAAGTTTTGGACAACCTTTCAGTGTTAGTTGTCTGTTTCTTTGTTTCGCACTTTTTTTCGTGGAAAGACTTCACAATACTCTAATGTGAGGATTTTATGAGTTCCCTGGCATTTTGGATGAGTTGCCATGGAATCATATGATAAAATGCAAGCAAAGTGATCAAACTCGCTTTTTTATTTGTTTACATTTTCCTCGGAAGATGTCGGAACACTCGACGCAGGTCTCGTGTTCAACAACTTACTCGGGACTCGGCAAATGCCAATGCATGAAAAGAAGACTGATCCCTATAATATACCTGTAGTCCCTCAGCTATCGTGCAACAGCCCCTCCACTGAAAATGATTCCAACTGAGATCAAGCGTATCTAATGTGTCATTGTCCGACATTGCGTCCCTTAACCATTTGGCACCGTCATCTTCGAAGCTGTTATGACGTAATATCAATGTCTTCAGATCTGTGTTTCTCTGAAAAAGAAGAAATCATGTCCTTCAGATAAATGGGTAAACCTATTAGTTTCTCCGCTATTTTCTCCAAAGAAGACAAATTTGGGACTTCATATTTGCTTCCCTCGGCGACGAAATTCTTCCATACGCGGGTCTGCCCTTAAAACCCCTCTTAGCCAATGACCGGGTACTTTATGACCGGGTACTTAAGCAAAACTTGAAATGGCAGTTGTTGCAGTTGAAACGTATCCATGCTCCTAAACATAAGAAACACAACGTTGAAACAACGCCATATCACTAACAATGCAACGATCCGAAGGCACAAAAATTGGGAACAACGTCGTTACAATGTCGGTTTAACGTCACGACATTGCATCGACGGTGAAAAAGAAGTTTCAATGTTGTATGCCAATCTGGAAAGCTTACATCTTGAACATTTGTCTATACTTAGCTGTTTTAAAATAGCCATCGGGCACACAACGTCGAAACGACGTCCCTAGACGTCGGAGAAATGCTGTTGGCATTGTGTGCCTGGTGTGCATTTCCTATGCCTTATAAGGTTAATTTCCTCCATGAACTCGATCGATATAGTGTTGAGATTTCTCTAATTATCGTGCTTATAAGAAATAATAATCTCTCAGTTTCACTGGAAAATATCGATCTCCTATGGAACAATATGATTGACAGCATTCTCATAATAAAAAACTATACCAAAATCTCCTTGTGAGTTCAGTCAGAGTCCAAACCACCTTTTCTATTGGCTCAAGACCTATGAAACCCTGCTATATTCAAAATCGTGTTTAACCGGCTCATTTAAACACAATTTTGGCCATATAATGGCAAAGAAAACTGAATCGGCTGATAATGAGTATTTTTGTTTTCTTACCGTTAACATATCGTGGAAGCTCTCTGCCACTCCATCTTCTATATTATTGCCTGGTTAAATAGATGAATTGGAAATGCAATTGAGACATGACATGGAAATGTACCATATGGCATATGCGAACAGCATAGACTTAAATGAGCCTGTGCTAATTTTAGTCTTTGTTGTTCGCATATATTATGAAATATCGTTTCTCGTGACAATAAACAGTCAACTGAATCGGCATATAAGAAGCTAATTCTGGACTATAAGGCTTCTCTTCTGTATGTATTTTCAGCAAAAACAAACAAACAAAAATTATAATAAATAGAAAGATGAATAAATAAATATAAATATAAACTTGGGACAAAGACTTTGATCACTCTTAAATATTTTCATGATCACTCAAATTTTTGTTGCAGACATGTTTTATATTTTTTTTGTGACAGACATTTAAGACGTGTGAGCAGTTGTCTGATAATGCATGAAATAGTAAAGTAATGGGGTACATTATGGCATGTGCAAACAGGAAAGATTCAGGTCAACCTGTGCATCCGCGCAGTCTGATGAGAGCCATTCCTTTTCGAATATACCCTTTATTAAACCTGACAAACCTGAGAAATAAAAGATGTAAACTGGTCAGTTTTCGGAGCTGCGCAGGCTCATTGGAGAATTTTGTGTACATGGCTTAAGATTCTTTTCCGCGCGACGCTATCAAAAATTTTGCCCCACCAAGATTATACATAGATGACTACATTTATTGTGCTGAGTTAACAATAAATTTAAAAGTGCTCATATTGTCAGACATGCATTGTCTTAAAACTGAATGAAGATTTAATCTGTATCAAAACGTGAGACAAAACGCTTATGCACTTGGTGAATCCAGTGTTTGATTAGCATCAGTGCAAATGTTCGCTGATGATGCAATCTCGATTCGACACGTTATTGAAATAATCAAATTTTTGATCGGCAAGCCTAACATTGATTCAAAACGAACGTACAAGGGACAACATGCTCTGCTAATACCGTATTTATTCGGTTATAAGACAGGTTTTCCCTTCCAAAATAACCCAAAAATCTATATCCGTCTTACAAGACGGATCTAGATTTTGGGATTGTTTTGGAAGAGAAAACCCTATCAGGCTAATACAAATAGCTAAATAACACTAGGCTGATTTATATATTTGGGATATTTTTGAGACAAAAAGCCCTGTCTTATAGCCAAATAAATATTTGGCTCCTCCTGTTACTTCGCTCCAGGTGACGTACCTCTCAAATCAACATATGTGATTGTTTTATTCTCTGTAAGTAGATCGCAAACAGCTTGAGCACCCTCGTTACCCATCCTGTTCTCCGACAGTATCTGCCAACATTAATACATACAGAAATATAAATGTATTATAAAACGAAAATGAAGAAGAACAAATAATGTACAGTTAAATACATTCTGATGTACTAAAACTCCAAATGATAACAGATGGTCGCTAAAAATATACACTTATCAAAAGGTCTGGAAAGAAAAAGTGGCATTAATCTACATCAATTTACGCGCGTTTCTTTTCCAGAAGGTGAGGCCTCATTATCGTCGGAAACCCATAGGTATATCATTTCGTAACCTTCATTTTTAAGGTTGGGAAATACGTCAAAGTTTGTTTTTGTTTATATCTGTATCTCAAGGGTGCCAGTTTCAAGCAATTACCAAAACCTACAAAGGAAATGACCCACGAAGAATGGAGGAATTAGTCACACATTCGTAGTGTTATGATGATCATAGAAGCATCTAACTGGTTGAAAATAGAAACAAAAATAGCAACGAAACAAAACTGTTTCGTCTGTCTGTCTGTTTTCCACTAAACAAAATCAAAGAACATAAAGCTTACGAGCTCTGTGACGTACACGTTGTCTTTTAGTACTTTGGCAAGATATGTTGTTCCTACGCCGAGAATATAGTTCCCTTCCAAATCCATGGTTTCAATGGTTGTATTAATCTGCAAATATATACAAAATTATAAAATTAGATAATAGATTAATAAATAAGTTAAAGCTCAAACTGGGATATCAGGTTCTAAGAAGTGATTTGTATGTTACCCTGGTTACTTAAAAAACTCAACTCTTTTCTCTGCAAGGATCAATTTGTTTCCTTTTTTAGTTTACTCCAACTGAAAAGGGATGCAAAATTGAAAATGACAGAGATGCTTCCCCCAAAAGTGTTAGATTATTCAGATTATGAATGAGTACATGCCATCTTTACGAAAAGGAAAACAACATTTATGACTTTCTGTTTGCTTAAATGAGGTCTACTCTGATAGGAAAGATTGTTCTCCTGGAGGAAAAATCGTTCATAGAAAACACGAACTTACATGACTTGAGAATAATTATTTGTTTGAGAAAATCTGACTTTTCCATTTTATGAATTTCAGGTAGCATCTCACCTATAATTCGACAGGAGCATGGCATACACTGTATGCCATGCTTCTCTCGAATTGAAAGTGAGATGATTCCATAAATCTGTTACCATAGCAACTATGGAATTACAGACTGTTGTACTTAGTACTTTGGCAGAATGATGTCTCGATGACGTCGCTTAGACATCAATATAAACTCTTAGTTGCTATGGAAACATATATCATGTCATTGGTTCAGGAGCATGGCAAACAGTGTATGCCATGCTTCGCCATTTTTTTCAATGACAATACGAACTTAAATTCATTCAGAAGCTTTAGGTTTTCTGAAACAAATAATTATGGTGAAGTCATTTAATTCCGTGTTATAAGAGTTGACGTCCATGACGTCCATTGAGACGGACGGCGAAAATGACAACACAAGAGTTCCTCTCCCAGAATATGTATACGTACACTTGAATATTAAGAGGCAGACCGCAGATGCATTAAAAACACAGTGAAGCAAAATTTTGTGAAATTACCTCAAGTGGATCTGACATGGCCTTCACCCCAAGAGGCCCAAGGCCATGATATTTCATTATTAGTTTGGAGTCCTGCATATGTTTCACAAAATAAGTGATTGGTTGAATATTTAGATTATCACACATTCGAAAATACCGGTTAACGCCCGTGGTGTCTCTGTCAAATAGTTCTGGGTGCAACCATTCTGAAAATTTAAAAACAATATATACATGTATATCATGGAGTCGTCAAAACTGTTGTGTTCACCTACTATCCTACATTGTCAATATCATCTTTGAGAGAATCGAAAAAAAATTATGTCCGATCATTTCAATAAAACTGTTATCCTATATCCAAACGTGTCATTCAAAAAAAGTTAAGGCATCTGTGTTAAAGCGAGGGGTTAGGGGATAGATCAGTTATTATTTCCAGTCTGCTGTCCCAAACTGTTGTTAAGTTTTTTTTCTTGACTAATATTTTTACTTGAAGACATTTTCAGAAGCACGAAACTTGATCATAGATTGTTTGAAGGAGATGTTGATATATGTTGATGTTCATATATTCATGCTAACCGGCTTTATATATGTGATTTAGGTTGAAGCATCAGTAAATTTCAGTCTTCAGTCAGTTTAAATGACCTACATGTACCATGAAGGTACCACGTCTTTCTTTCTTTATTTCTTTCTTTCTTTCTTTCTTTGGTTTAAACAATATTTTAATCAATTATCTACATTTGGTACATTCAAAGTACAATTATCATGAAAAGGATTTGGCCGAAAGCTCATAGCTTGTATAGACCATTTCCAAAGCTCATAGCTTGTATAGACCATTTCTTTCTTTTGTCTCTTTGCTAAGAAACACAATTCGATTATACACTCTCTTCCTCACAAGCCAAATCTTATCTTTCGTGTTGTCAGTTCAACACCTACTTTCTGTGTCTTCCATCTCAAGATCAGTGTCATAATCCGCATCCGGGACTTCTTCCGAAATTGATGAAATATTTGACGCCCTCGTGTCACGTGACTTGTACTCGACCTCGTCCAGCTCCTCGTAAACATCTCTAGAAGGAGATTCCGAGAACCCGTCAAAATCCTCTTCATCTATTGCATCTAATTCGCGGATTGTTGCTTCTGTGAGAAATATCTGAAATTAGTTAATGTGAATATATAATGTAATACATTTTCAGGGGAAGCAACTCTACCATGTGTATTTTTGCCTCAATTCTCAATGGCGTCAACTTTTAAAGGAAAGAAATTGCTCCTAGAGGAGCAAATTCTTTTCTTTTAAAGTAGACTGTCTTTTGAAAAGGCTACGTCAGCCAGGGAAACAATCAATTACAAAAGATTTTTTCCTTGGTAAAATGGCTGATAAACTTGGAAGTGTACCCGTACTCCTTAATGAGCTCCGATGTGAGGAAATCTGGCTGGGCAAACTGTACCCTGAACATGTGCATATGTGCAGACCGTTCCGGACATGCGCGGTTTGCGTCGGTTTAAAATGTTTATTTTCATAATCAAACGATGGAAAATGCAATTTACGATGGAAAATGCAATTTACTACAAGATGCATGGATAGTCAGCTGCATTCATTGTATTTAGAACAACATGGAGATAATCCACGAACATAACCTGCTCGATACCGAGGGCTTGATGTACACTAATAGGATTGTATATAAAATCATTATAAATAGCTCATTTAAAATGTGGTGTAAACTTGAATTTCAAAATCTTTTATATCAACTAACAAATAATTCAAATTTCTCTCCAAGTTATATTCTTTTTTTTTTTTTTTTTGAATTAGTGACATTGTCTTATTTCAATGGAAATTCTTTTTCTATTTCAGTTGGTTCACACCTCCTGCTAATGAACATTTTCCTTTGTACTCTCAATAGTAAACTTTCGTCTTTTTTAAATATCTTCCACTTTCAGACGTTTGTTTCATTATAGTCATTCATGATACAAACATGTCTCGGATATATTCTAAAATTTCAAGACAGTTTCTTGCTATAACCGTTAAAATCTACTTTTACACTTCCAAACTTCTGTCCTATGAAAGATTTTCAGTAATACCTTATACGGAAAATCTGAGCACTAATGCCAGTGAATATCGCTATTTTGTACACGTATAAAAAACTCAAGTTCAAACCAAGGGGTGCAAACCCTCAGGCCGTAAAATTTGTCATTTTTTTTTTCAGCCTCTGAGAATTGCGGTTGTCTGCTCTTCATTTGATTGCTGGCGATGAAATATGAGATTTCCGAAATACCTATTAATGAAATCGCGAACACTTCCTATAATTTAATCATTTAAAACAAAGCAAATTATCAACAATTTTACTGCAATAAATAAATGGTAAATGTATACAATATCTGCCATTATGTGATGTTACTAGTCTATGCACATAGATCTGTATGACGTAGTTCTAGCATGATGTGTAGCATGCATGCAAGTGAAATAGCAGAGGCATTATAAATCACGACATTACAGATACTCCTGTTTAGTACCAAGTGTATGTCATCAGATCATCTTGTCTGTTCAATTCGGCTTTGCTCCCGTACGAAATAGAAATAAATCTTATCCTTAAGAGGAGTCTTGACTAAACCCGTCTTATGGTATATGTAAAGCACGCATGCGTTGACAAGTTGAAGTTTGTATGCGCGAACTGTTCAAGCATATTTTCTACTATCAACAATCCCCGAATGTTGTCTGGGCGACCACATGCGCACTGGCCGGTCAAGGCATGCGTATTTCGCACAATGACCGAAGATAGCTTTTGTCATTGTGCGAGTCTTCTGAGATCTGTATCACGTCTGCGAAGATTTGCTGAGCAGACCAATTGTTGTGAAAATCATTGTTTAGCAAGGCTTTTGTCTTAAATTAATTGAGCGGCTACAAGCAAGACAGAATGCCAGAATTTAGGAGGTTACTAATGCATCTTGTTTTCTTTCTCTTTTTCAGTTTTCGATTTGAAGCAAGTTCTTTCCTTTATGCATAAGAGTTGAAAAGAAATGCAAAATGAAAATGTCAGTTGCTCCTTCTAGAAGTGTACCCATTCACCTTAAATATCTTAAATATATAAAAAAAAATGTTCCCGGTGGGCATATGACGACGAAATGACGTCATATTGACGTCGATGCGACGTCATTGCGTCGAATCGACGTCAGACCGACGTCAAATGCCTGCTGGGTTTGCAGAGCTCCTGGTCAGTCTGTACTATTTGTTGTTATTTCTGTTATGGATACGCATTGAGAGGCGCCGTGGTCGAGTAATGGTGCAGAAGGTCGCGAATTCGAATCCGGGTTTGGCCAGCCGGCAATTGGAAAACTCTGTCAACTAAACATTATTTTTCCTTTTTTTCGAAACCGGGAAGGTCGAGCCAGTAAAAGGAGAGGGAGGGCTCCGTCATTCATATACTGTGCCCAAGATACAGTGGGTGCCCCTACGGACACTAGAATACGGGAAACCTTTACCTACGGATACGTACAGTACTGTCTTTTTCTTGCAGTTCTATATCCTCTAGTTGTCTAGGCGTGCTTACTTCATCACCAAGGGAACCATCAGTTAACTGTGTCACGAACCGTTTCTCCTCGGGTATAATCTGTATTGGCCCTGCATCCTTGCCACCCTTGGATTTTGTCGGAGATTTTAAACGAGGCGGTGTTATTATCGAGGGAGATTTAGGAGATTTTGTTGGCATCCTCAGTTGCCCTCACCTGTAGTCAAATACAGTCAACTCTCGATATCTCAAAGTCGAAGTTCACCACAAACAACTGATATCTCAAAGTAAATTTTCTGGTCCCAGAAAATTTACTTAGAGATATCAGTAGTTTGAGATAAAATGAGTTAAAATATATACCATAATAGGAAATGTGTCCAAACTATATTTTTTAATCTTAGGGTTACTTTGAGATATCAGTGTTCGAGATATCGTGAGTTGACTGTATAGAGAAATTAATAAAATTTATAAACTTTACTCTCAGTAGTTCCTTATACTCAAATATTTGAATGATGTCTTACATATAGTATAACTCATGCAAAACATACATGGTGGCTGCATTAAGACTAATAGACTACTCAATGATCGGACTGAGACCGAGACAGAGAAATCTTAGGCCTGTTTTCAGATTATCAGTCTCATGTCAGTCTTACCGAGCATGAGATTTAGATAATCTGAAAACGAGCCTAAGATTTCCTTGTGACGATGTCTCAAGCCATCACTGAATATTTTTTCACTCACTATGTATTCAATAAAACAGAATCCATAATTTTGTTCAGCATACTCTATACTTCAGTTATACTTCAAACTGTTTTTTCTATTCTGTTGATTTCACCCTGTGCAGGCATTAATTATAGCAGCTATTCAGACATCAACAATGACATTTTGTGCATAGCACTGGATGTGAGTTTTATATTCTGCCTGCAATTTACATGACATGTAGCAAGCGGAAATAATGACTTGGCTGTCCTAAGCAATGATTGACAGATTGAGACAGCTTTCAGAGCCTAGGCTTGAGACAGCAGGCCGAGTTAGAAAAAAAAAATCAGAAAAAATCTGGAAAGGGATATTCTCGTCCGATGGGTGAGAATAAATCTGCACGTGTGCGCAAGGTGATCTGAATCTTGAGTGTTCTACAGATATCTGCTATAAGTCGACAATCGCACGTGAGTTTTGTCATATTCTACTTTTTAGAATACGAATAAATGAAAAGAGGGACGAATACGCAAATAGTAAGCTTCTTAAAAGCTGTTTGCGAAACTCTGACTTCCCTTGAAGTCAAATATACTGGTATATTTAGAAATAAATGTAAATACTTTGAGTCAATAATGTCAAGCAGGGGCAAATAAAAAGCAAACTCTGCATCCGTTTGATAGTAGGCTGCTGTTTTACAAGTCAACTAAAATGTGAAAGAAAAAAAGAAAAAGAAATAAAAGAGACATGCCGCAGGAAATGTGTCTTAGGGCACCTGGCATAAGATCAACCCGATCAGTCTTGCCTTGAGTGAGCAATATATGGATCAGACCATTATCACTCTCCACAGATGTGCAGGTTTGTAGGAATTTTGCTGCATATTGATCTTGTGTAAATAAACAGCATAGAATCGGATCAACCCACGCGTTCGCACCATCTGATCAAGCTATTACTGGCTGGCCCATAGATCTTTGGGAAACAAAGAATTTCAGACGGGATAGTTTCTTTTTACTCAATGTGTTATTTATTTATTTTTTTTATTTTTGCCAAATTTAAGAACTTTTTAAGAAAAGACCTTACTTTTAAGGGAGCAAGTTATTTCCTTTGACAGTTGACCCACGTTGCGAAAGACCGCAAAAAGGCTATGAAAAGAGAACAATAAAAATGTGGAAACAATAAATACGTAAATCTTGAGTCTCGAGGATTCATATATCACCATGTCCGACCCTGAAGCCGGCGAAACGGTCGAAACGCCGATTTTAAACGTTATTGTAACGCCGGCAAACGGTCGATTCGCTCCAAAACTTCAATTACTGAGCCCATACCCGGTAAGAAATTATTTCATAAATATTGCAATAAAGGGACTAGTCATTCGGTGGAAAATAAACTTTTTATACCAGATCTGTTTGAATGAAAAGCGATTTCTGTCTGATTTCTTCAAACAGTAAAACAAGATTTTGGTCATAGGTTGTTCAGAAGCTTGGTCCCAAACTTTTCGTACTTTTGAAAATACGCAGAAAATCTGAACTTATGAGCTGCTTGCAATGACTGTTAGAGAACACTTCTGAACACTTTTATTGATAAATCAGAACGTGCGATAATTTTTTCTGCCGATAAAAAAATATACAAAGTAACGCCGGTTAACTTTATAACCGTTTACCGGCGTTTCAATAACGTTTAACCTGCGTTTCGACCGTTTCGCCGGCTTCAGAGCTGGACAGAGTGTATATAGTCTAAGCTAGCAGGGAGTCTCTGATGAGACTATATGGTGCGAAGAATAATCTGAGTTCATTGTTCAAACAGGCAATAAGGTACCTTTTCATGCGACGTCGCGCACTTCTGAAACATGTAAATGTTGATTATTTAATGCATCAGTATAAAACAAATAATATTTTGTTAGGAAGGAAGCGAAATAAAGCATTGTACAAATAATATTCAACAGCAAAGAGTTTCTAAAATGTGTAAAAATAATAATGTAAACAGAATTGGAGAATTTTAAGAAATAAATTTTACATTGACGTCAAAGGTGAGTTGGTCAGAGAATACAGTTGGCTTTAAAATAGTACTTGTCTACTGTTGCACTCTCTGAACTTTCAAAAAGTTTACTTTTGCAATTAGCTAATCAAGAGCCAATGCTATTAATAGCACTAATACTTATAATAGCAAAGAGGAGAGTTGGACATCAAATACAAACTAAATGGAGAATGAAGAACATACAGGCAAAGATCAACCATTACATGGTGTCAGAATTACTTCCTCGCTGGTACACGACCTTGAATCAACCTTGATTCAACGTCATGACGTTGAATCAAGTTTGAATCAATACTGATGCAAGTTTTTGTGCCTGCTGTGTCCTCACTAGGTACACAACCTTGAATCAACCTTGAGTTAACGTCATGACGTTGAATCAAGGTTGATTCAATTTTGTGTGCTTGCTTGGTCCTCACTAGGCACACAACCTTGAATCAACCTTGATTCAACGTCATAAGTTTGAAACAAGGTTGATTCATGACGTTGAATCAAGGTTGATCCAAGGTTTATCTATGACGTTAAAACAAGGTTGATTCGTTGAATCAAAGTTGATCCAAGGTTTATTTATGACGTTGAATCAAGGTTGATTCAAGGTTGGTTCAAGGTTGTGTGCATGCTGGGATATAGTACTCTTGTTGCTCGTGATAATTAAGAAACTAAGACTTACAAGTATGTGATGCATTTATGCATATTAATCAAATCCGGATCAAATGAAATAGAAGTAAATAAATAAAAATGAAGGCAGAATGGTTGCAGACAACTGGTAAACGAGTAGACTTAATATTAAGCTTGACTCTTTTGTTATTTCTCTATTTATTGTTTCTAATTTAGAGTTGGACCAGTTCATTCATCTTTTGAAGGTGTGTTTCACAGAAGAAAACATAGATCCTTACAAATCTTTTTATTTTAAGCAAGTCGCAAGCTGCCAAGTGGGTCAATTACATCGTACGTATGTCGATGCGACGTCGTGACGTCACTTCGACGTCATCTGCCTGCTAGATGGTAGGGGTATCTGTCAGCCTATTGGACAAGTGAAATCTCTATTGATAGTAGGTGGGCAACTGCAGACTATTTGTCTATTGTCTGTTATTAATTTATTCGTAAAACAAACATGAACACCACCAGAGTATTTTCGAGTGCTTTGGAAGCTAATACTCTAAAAAGCATTAAACTAAAGAGTGAAAAGGAATTTTATTGACAGCAAACAGAAAGTAGTTTACTATTAAGATGAAATATGCAAATTAAGTGAAAAGCCGAAAAGTCATAGATGATGTACCATTCAAAAATATTACACGCTTTCGAAATCTGTTTTAACCAAAGTCATTAGTCTATAAAGTTTTGAATAAAAAGTTTATTTAATACGTTACATTTATAAAAGATGAATTAAATGCATCTTTATCGGCTAAAAATGTTTATTTTAAAGAAACAGTTCATTAAACCGAATAAATCAAATGCTTGAAGGTGCATTCAGATGAAAATTCTTTGGGTCTGGTCGAGTTGTGATGCTATTTTGCATAGTAAATATATAATACTTAAAATATAATTGAGCCGCGACGTGACAAAACCAACAAAGTGGCTGTGCGTCCAGCGCAGACTCAGATCAGCCTGGGCATCTGCCCAGTCTGATCAGAGTCTTCGCTGTCCGCATGGAGGTAGCTTAGACCCTTAGCTACCTTTTAAGCGCTTAGCGAAGGGTCTGATCAGACATGCTGGATGCTCAGGCTGATCTGAGTCTGCACTGGGCGCACAACCACTTTGTTGGTTTTCTCGTGTCGCGGCTCAATTTCATTTCTATTCCTGTATGGGTACAAGCAAAGAGACTTTAGAACTATAATACTGCCGATGTCCTAACTCAATCAAGCCTTGTCCATTATTTATACAAAAAGAGAATCAAGAAAAGAATAAGGCACAAGCGAGTACCCTGGTAAGCGGTAAATATCTAGATAAAAATCAAGAGAAACGACATTAAAACAACGTATATTCAATGTCACCAATATTGAGTCAATGTTGTTTCAACTGTGTGTGCCCAATGTGGACAGCTCGTGTCGTCTCTTCTAAATCTGCCTTTCCAATTTCTTAAAATGATATTTTTATCCACATTGATGCTGTAGCCGTGCTTATATCTTAGAAAAGGTATACATACAGGTATACATACATCGAACAAGGCCTTAACACCACACATCAACCATCACAGGGTATACAGTGGACTCGACAGTATCGGATCAAGTTCATTAAAACTCCTGTTCTATGCCATATAGATGCTAAAATTATGTATGTTATGACACATAACAACTACAAAATATCTCTTCTATCTATCCATGTCAAAATATTTACGAAACTTATTCCAGTAAGGGCAGATAACCTATCCTGACTTACAAGAGGGTCTTACGACAGTAACGAATCAGTTGCGACAGTATCGAATCATATCATGTTATTTAAAAGGAGAGTTCCTCCAAGGCGTTCTGCCAACCTTCTTAGCTGCAATAATTTGGCTACATAAACAGTTGAACTTATTAAACCCTCAGAGGAAACTTTTACGGCTTTTCAACGATATTTTTCACGTGGTCCTGCACCAGCAACTGTTATGTCTATTAAGTAACAGCTGAGTGTATACAAATGTACAAGCATGTCAATAATTCTTAGCTTAGTAACCCCTGTGCCCTTTTAGCACGGAACTATTCAAAAGTAAATACTATAAGACTCTGATTTTGCAAAGTATAGACCCTGATAAGAGCATAGTGTCTGATCAGATCAATAAATTTACGGTGATTTTCCGCCTATTTGATATTTCTATGCAAACAGTGTATAAACACAACATGGCCATTCAACGAGTTCTGCCGTGCACTATTCTGAGTCTACACAGTGTACAAATGTCAATCTGATGAACGCCAGTCAGTAATCGGTTCACACACATGCGAGTTGATCTCGAATGTTTCTTCAGAATGATTAGCAGAAGCTTAGTTGTGCTACGCATAGCCTTCATTATCAGACGCTAGTGTGTGGGTCGCGGGATGGGGGTATTTTAAGAAAAGGATGCTGTGTTATTTTTATACCGATCTTCTTACGTAGACACAGCAGTCATTCAGGTAGTTGCTTCATGACTTGCTTTCAGCATCAGACCATGCGTCCAACATAAAGTTTTCCAACTGAAGCCTGTATTTCAGTTCATGTTATATAATGATCCGTTACTGTCGCACATCGGTGTCCCCCTTTTCAAGTCCTTAGTTTCATCAAATACTGGGATGTCACAAAAATAATGACTGTCTGCAATTTAGGGATGCCAGGACACATTACAAAGCAGAATTGGTTTTAATCGCCTGATGATAAAATTGTGTAAACAACCGAAATCTATTTTGGAGGTAACGAGCAACAGACAAAATGCAAGCGCCGGTGAAGAGGGGCCAAGCTTTTCAACAACTCTGATTAGTTTCACAGCCGCACATTTCGATCGAATTTTTCACCCTGAACTTTGCCATTGATCTAGCTTAATGACTGTAATATAATGGTAAAAAATATTTGCCTCATTTATGAAAAAAATGGGTGATAACTTATGAGTGATCCGATACTGTCAATGATCCGATACTGTCGAGTACACTGTAATCGATTCCGCTAATTTTCGCTTCCTGCAGAGACTGTACATCATATTTGGCTTCCGCCGAGACTGTCCGCGAACTCTTGCTTCCTGCCGAGACTTCTGTACATGATAAATGGCTTCCTGCAGAGATTGTCCGTGTGATTCTGCTTCCTGCCGAGAGCCTCGGCAGGAAGCAGAATCACGCGGACAGTCTCGGCAGGAAGCCATTTCTCGAGGACAGTATCCTCTGCAGGAAGCAAGAGTTCGCGGACAGTCTCGGCGGAAGCCAAATATGACGGACAGTCTCTGCAGGAAGCGAAAATTGGCGGAATCGATTATACCCTGTGCTTAACACCACACATCAACCATCGAGCCCGAACATTTTAGCCGCGAAACAATCTGGTGTATACTGAAACGGTTTGATGTTATTTAAGGAATGAATTTCATTTTTCTGAGGTTTATCGAAGTGTAAACTACATTGGGTCACGTGCAAAGTGAATGAACCCCGAAGGAGTTCATGTAAACTTTGCTAGTGACCCAATGTAGTTTACACTTCGATAAACATCAGAAAAATTAAGTTCATTGCTTATATTTACATTCGTTTCAATCAAATCTTTCATGAAAAATCTTATATAAGCCCTAAAATTGAAGCAGTAAAACATGTACACGTAGGTTTTTCTGTTAACAGCAGAACGGCATGCATGACGTCATGAGGTTGCTGACGTCCAATCAGCTGGTAGAGAGCCATTGTTTATTTTTACGTCATTGACGTCGCGTGTCTCAATGTAATTATTGGAATGTAAACTACATTACGTTCCAATGGTTTTCTACAGGGCTCTAAGGTAAAAACACCAAGAAAGTAAATATTAATAAATAAAATTTAATCGGTAAATTAATTAGTAGGCCTAGTTTAAATATTTTAAGAAAGTAAAAGATCCAGCTTCTTACCTTATCGAAACATCTATCTCGTATGATTTATTTGAACATTCCAGAAATCACTGTAAGAAGTTACAAATATTCCACCATCTATATATTACACCTGTATAAAAATTGACTTCAAATCAGTTTATAAATTTAAACAATACAAAAATGTTCAGGGGTTCTTGTAAGGTTAAATCAACATATCAGCGCTATACATGATCACGAAAAAAATTGTCTTGCCATACACTGAAATCAATCGGGCCGTACTAAACCCTACAAAATGGCAATTCCGACCACTTAAGACCCAGATCAGCCTGCGCATCCACGCAGTCTGATCTGGACCTTTACAGTTCACTTAATATTTTCTAGTTATCAGGTCCTGATTTTATAACTGGTGAACAAGGAAGACCCTTACCAGACTGTGCTGATGCGCAATATCATAGTCTAAGCAACTCGCAGAGGCCAAAATGCCAAGACTCAGATTTATTGAAATGAATCCAGCTCGTAAATGAGTATCGTCAATATCCAGAGTCGCTGTATTTGTCCAGAAGTTACTTTTTAATTACTGAAAATGATAATGTTTGTTCTGGTGGTATTGGAGCACTTACTGATGACGATGGCGAGAACGATGATCATGGTGCTGACAAGGAGATAGCGACTAGTATTCTGATAATAATGACGATGACGATGGCGAGAACGATGGTCATGATGCTAACAACGAGACAACAACTAGGATTGTGAAAATAATGACGCTGACGACCATAATGGTAAAGATGATGGCGACACTGATGATCATGGTGCTAGCAACAAGACAACGACGAGGATTTTGATAATGATTAGGATGATGACCATTATGATAATGATGACGATAATGCCGGGTGACAAAGAAGAAGAAGACAATACCGATGATAATACTGCTACGATAAAAGCAGAGAGAAAATTGGTTTAAACTTTATTTCATTTGCATAATAATGTACAAGATGCATGTATAAGTGCATTATACAAATAGGATTCAGAAGAATGTCTGATGACTTTTATAAATCTTTATCCTAGTTTGCAATAACCGATGAAAGCGAACCGCATGTGATTTAAAGCATACATTTGCAGCCGATTGTCGGTGTCTCACCGGTCTCACAACGTCGAATCAACATTGAATCAACGTTGATCCAACGTCGTGACGTTGCATCAACATTGATTCAATGCCGATTCAGCACTGTGCACCTGCTGGAAAACAACCATAAGCGTGTTCGAAACAACGAGAAAAATTTAACGGATGATAATGATAACTGATTACGCTGAAGATAAGGCTAATGCTGATGATGGATGGTTGTGTTGTTTGTGATTTAACATGTATGAATGCACATTCAGGGAAGCAAATCTGTCATTTTCATTTTTGCCTCCCCACCCACCCCCTTCTCAGTGCGGCGGTAAACTCTTAAATCCTTCTCAGTGAGGCGGTAAACTCTTAAATCCTTCTCAGTGAGGTGGTAAACTCTTAAATCCTTCTCAGTGAGGCGGTAAACTCTTAAATCCTTCTCAGTGAGGCGGTAAACTCTTAAATCCTTCTCAGTGAGGTGGTAAACTCTTAAATCCTTCTCAGTGAGGCGGTAAACTCTTAAATCCTTCTCAGTGCGGCGGTAAACTCTTAAATCCTTCTCAGTGCGGCGGTAAACTCTTAAAACCTTCTCAGTGCGGCGGTAAACTCTTAAATCCTTCTCAATGCGGCGGTAAACTCTTAAATGAAAGAATTTAGGGGAGCAAATACTTTTCTTTTTTGGAAGGGTTTCATTGCAGAGGAAAGCAAACAAAACGTTACAGAAGTTGTCTTTCTTTTTAAAAATGGCTGAAATAAACGGTGTATCCATACACCTTGAGACCATGCCAATAGTATTTGAGCCGCGACACGAGAAAACCAACAATGTGGTAGTGCGCCCAGCGCAGACTCAGATCAGCCTTGACATCCGTCCAGTTCGATCAGACTCTTCGCTAAGCGCTTAAAGGGTAGCTAAGGGTCTAAGCTATCTTCATGCGGACAGCGAAGACTCTGATCAGACTGGGCGGATGCCCAGGCTGATCTGAGTCTGCGCTGGGCGCAGAACCACATTGTTGGTTTTCTCGGGTCGCGGCTCATTTCAGTTCTTTCGAAAACATGGAGAATTGTTAGATCAAATGAGGGTAAGAATAAAGCAATCGACAACGCTAGAGAAGAATCCAGCATATGTATATACGAAAAATGAGCGAGCCTTTGATGACGAAGTCGTTATTAATGCGGATGGTATTGACATCGATAATGAGGGTGACGTAAGAAGTTATAAAAACAATGCAGATTGTAACTTGAGCATTTGTTTAGATCTTTTGTTGTTTCAATGATATATGAGGTGAAGAAAAGAACTATTTTATGAAATGAATTACCCCTTTTGGACCTCTTTGCAAATAAATCAGCTCCATTGTTTAAAGACATCCTTTGTGTCTTTCTACAAGTTAGTTAAATTAACAATCAAACTTAAATTCGATAAGGGATATTTTGGATGAACTTAATACATACATGTACTTATGTATGTTTATATACAAAAACCCTAATACTCTAAATAATAGGACAGTCTGTCTTAGCCAACAGGTTAACTCTTGCCCAATTGATTCGCCAGTTGTCCTTAGAACCAGTCTGATTACGGTCTTCACTGTATGCTGTTTTATAACACAAGTAAAATTGTCCACATTTGAAGATATTTTAAAAATGTAAGAGAGTCCTCTCCAATTTCCGTAAATGGTTATTCAGATTCAACAAACATCTTTAAATATGGCTGAACGTTTAATTAACTCAATATAAAATACATTTCTTACTCTTACATGTACGTATCAAAACTGGATAGCACAAAATAGGTGTGACTCATTGAACCACAAAATCGAATTAGTGATATCACAAAAAAGAATGTGATATCACAAAATATTTTGTGATATGACTAAATCACAGCTATTTTGTCATACCATTAATTCGATTCGTGATATCAAAAAATCCATTTAGTGATATTACTAATTTGATTCTGATCACTAAATTAAATTAATGATAACACAAAATCGCATTAGTGATATCACAAAATTTTATCCACTATTTGATATCAATAATCGATTTAGTAATATCACTGAACTGACTTTGTGATATCACAAATTTCATTTTGTGATATCACTAATTTATTCATATTCAGTGATATCACTAAATAGCTTTTTGATATCACTCAATCGATTTAGTGCTACCACATAATTATTAGTGATTTCACAAAATAATATATGCTATGATCACATATTTGAAATAGTGATATCACAAATTTGATTTTATGATATCACAAAAAGGGGATTTATAGTATTGTAAAAATAGTTTCTGCCATCATGGTCAGCAGTGGTTGCCTTAGAAAAGGCGTTTTTTATAGTAACTTTGGCGTGTGTATAGGATGTCGATTTTGAACAGATATCCTGAATCCCATGTTTTCAAAATTGAAACTTACTCAACTCAGATTACTTTTTCTCAAATAATCGGTGGATGCAACACCATAGCTTCAACATAGTGTGACCTCTGGGTATGTATAGAGTGTTTAGAACAGTGAAATCCTTCAGCTTGGCGTTATAGTTTTTATCAAAGTAAATATGATATTGAAAACTTCTCAAAAAGCAATAGCACCTAGATCAAAGGAAATAATTAGTAGTACTCTTGAAAGGTTCATATCCACACAATGGGAAAGACTCTGATCAGTCTTGTTGGATGCCTAGGCTGATCCGAGTCTGCGCGCACAACCACTTTGTTGGTTTTCTCGTGTCGCGGCTCATATTATTTATATAGTAAATAAATCATGGTGCACACCAAAGTGTTTGCTATAGCATCGTCTGATTCCCTAGATATTCGTTCTTTCTTCCGAAACAAGGTTCCAAACCAGGGGTCGGATCTACCCATGAAGAAGACAATGGATTTGTGTACTACTCTCTTGTTGAGGCACTCCAGCAAGTGGTTTTTAGTGGAACTTTTTTCTTTAAAGAGGCTTAAATATCAAAATTTTAGGTTTAACATACCCAAAACCATTTCTCGTAGCTAAATACTGACTTGCAGCATATTGCATGACCTCTTTTGTCTATTTTTATCATTTTTTGTTTGGAGGTGGGTTTTCCAATTGTAAAAAATATTCCCTCTGGTTTCCAGCCTTTGATGAGGTTCATTTTAATTTTCATAAAGCTGGGAACCATCCATTGTGACATCACAACAGAAATGATGTCATCATTAATCACCTGATCTGTTTTGGAATGTGACCATTTCAGCAAAGGGTTGTTTGCAGTGTCAGCTGCACTTATGCATCTTTTTGTTTTCCAAAAAGATATTACTTATGAAAATAACTGCTATAAGATATAAGCATAAATTCTTCTGAACTGATTTCATGTTAATTTTATATGAAATGGTAATTTTCAAGAATGTGCTTGAAACATGCCACCCCTACAGCAATAATGGTTATCTTGAGGCGGCCATTATGAAACTGAAAAAAATACATTGCAAGAGATTACTTTCCAAGCTTGAGAGCATGCCAATGAATTTCAAAAACTCTACTGGACAAATCTGACTACGAGAAATGGTAGTAAACTGAACCATGTAAGTGGAATTTGCTGTTTCTTTATCCTTTAAATATAAACTTCGAAAAACCACTTGCTGGAGTGCCTCAACAAGAGAGTAATCCCGAGATGAAATATTTTGGTAAATTTATTCTGCTGTCGATATATTGCTTTTATTAAAGTAAAGCATGCAGGCCAAACCCTAGCCTCCAATTTCAGATACCGCATCCGATGATAGAAAAAAATATGAAAAATCAATTTAAGTCAGGTTTGACAATGAAAAGAATGAATCGAGTTTTGCTGATGGGACATTTACCATTTACAGTGTGTTTATTTTGCCCTCTCCATGAAAAAAAAAAAAAAAAAAAAAAAAGAAAGGAAAAACTAGACCTGTCCGCGGTACACGATAGCTCGCCTGACAGCGCCTTGCCCGTCTAATAAAACTTTAACTTTTTGGTAACGCCGACGCCGTCGCCGTCGCCGCCGGGGGTAGTGCAATATAGCTCTTCCTGTGCACTCGTACAGGCGAGCTAAAAAAGGTCTAGATCTTCTGCTTAAAACCGTAAATAAATTACTGGTACTCTGTCGTTTACTTCACCTAATTCATATGACGTAAATCTGTTACGTCATAAATAGAACCCAGTGATCACTAGCAGGGGAGGCAACTTTTATGACTTCCTTTTTGTTTCCTCGGCTGGCATGGCTCTTTTGGAGGGGGCCTTTGGAGTAAAGCAGTTTTTGTTTTTCGCTCTTTCCTTTGGGAGTTGGTCCCGGCTTGGAGTGGCGACAGGCTGATTGGGGATTTTATGTTGCTTCCCCTGAATGTGTACCCATTCACCTTAATGTAATATACTTGAAACTTACTTATTTATTTATTTATTTTATGGTTGGTCGGGTCAGGCGATGGTGCTGGGTAACTTGCAGTGCCGGGGCGTCCTACACATTTGGATAAGAGTAAGGCAAGGGCCAACTGTGCTTGCAGTAGGTGCGGATTTGGATTTTTTTCCCTCTTGCCTATCATTCTGGGAAACTGCTCGATATAGACTGAAATACGCTCTCAAAGAGCCGTTAAACCCCAAACAACCAATCAACAAACTTATTTAATCCTGCAACTGTTTCTGATTTGATTTGATCGTTTCGAGAAAGGGAGAATTTTGCGATGAAATTGGGAGATAGTTTATATTTATTTTATTTTCTATTTATTTATTATTATTCTTTTCTATTTGTTAAATATTTTGACCAATATTAAATGTTGTTAAATATGCGGTGAGTACAAATGCAGAAAAAGATCAAGCACTCAATAGTAACAGGAAAATAATGGTAGGGAAAGATTCTAATTGCTTAACCAGTGCGCGAAAATCCCATTAAATAGCACGCAGTCTTAATAACGTCACGTTATTAAGTTCCGATGACGTCAGATTTAATGACAAACTCGTCATTAGCGCATCATTAACTTATGACGGTTTAATGAACGTTTGATACAACCGGACTTAATGCCATCATTAACTAATTTGTCATTAGGACTTTAATGATAGATTAGCGGTTAATTTGTCATTAGTTTAATGATGGTTTGATACAACCGGGTCCTGGACTATAAAGATTTATTATTCATTAGATATCCTATTGACTTTAACTTCGCAAAGTTTATACATTTCTCAACCTAGTTGCCAAGCTGTCATTAAAGAGCTGCAATAAAAGATTAGAATTTGATTTTGACTCAAATATGATTAAATGAGCTAGCGATCATTATTAAGAATTGGTGAAATTCTTAAATATTTCTGGCAATAATGTGAAAAATCTCAAATTTAAGACACCTAAAATAATTACTTTATCTGTCCTACAAATTGAATAGTTTGTTTTTTACAGTGCCCTAATGTTTCTACAAGACGCAGATGGAATGGCAAACTGTATAGACCCAGATCAGACCAAGCTGGGTCTGCACTATTTGCTCCCTACCTGTCCCAATACTTAGAATTTTCAGGGTATAAAATTGAGCCGCGACACGAGAAAACCAACAAAGTGGTTGTGGGCCCAGCGCAGACTCAGATCAGCTTGGGCATCCGCCCGGTCCGATAAGACCCTTTGCTGAGCGCTTAAAGGGTAGCTAAGGGTCTAAGCTACCTCCATGCGGACAGCGAAGACTCTGATCAGACTGGGCGGATGCCCAGGCTGATCTGAGTCTACGCTGGGCGCACATCCACTTTGCTGGTTTTCTCGTGTAGCGGCTCAAATAATGATTTGTTTTGAATATTGCAGAGCTGATAGTTAGTAGTATCCTTTATGATATCTAAAATGATGTATAACTCTTTATTATTTACCATACTAAACTTTTCAAACTTTACAATTACTTTTGTTTGATGACAAATTATGCCACTCAAAGGTGTTGGAGTTTCTTTTTTTCTGTATTAATCTCTACTGTACTCTTCAAATACGGTCAATATATCAGAAGATTAGAAGTTTATTATAATTAATGAAGAGAAAAAAAATACAACTCAGAAATTCTTGTTGACTATTATCAATAATCTCAGACGAGCGAAAATCAAAGAGGAAAACTAAAATAAAGTGAAAATAAGATATAAGACGAATTACCTGAAATGATCTACATTTATATAAAATTGTGTATGTGTGTGCGCCTGCTTATTCTTTTGGGGGCAAGGGGATATTCTGAAGGCCATTTCTAAAAGAATTTAAGAGAAAATAAAAGTTCGAAAGCAGCTTAAAGCTAAAGTTGTCATTCTTGATCAGTGCACAACTATACTGACCAGTGTTCGCATCTGTGCACTGCTCTCTTTTCACTACAGTGAAACTTTGATGACTCATATCTTGATATCGTAATAAGTTCATACCCAGCAGGCACACAACCTTGAATAAACCTTGATTCAACATCATGACGTTGGATCAATGTTGATTCAAGGTTGTGTGACAAGTGGGTATAGAATATTCAACCCTTAATAGCTAAAACCAGCCTAGAAAACAATTGTCCAAGGTCCCAAGGGGTGTTTGGGTCATTTTAAAATTTGTAGGTTCTTTTTTTTTTTTTTTTTCTACCAGCCTCCCATTCAGAAGCGTCTGTGTGGCCAAGTGGTCAGCGCTCCAGACTTCCCATCCTAGGTTTGAGTCCCGCTGTCCAAACCTAATTCTAATGCACTTATAAATATAACGCGACGTCTGATTGGATAACGTCAAAAATTTGCGACAGTATATTCTACGATATACTGTCGCAAATCCGACGCCATTATGAAACGTCGCTTCTCATTTGCTGGCGTTTGGTTTTACGCTGCTGAAAGCGCTTGCATTGGGCGCAAAGAAGTACACTTTGAAAGGGGAAAATGTGAAAACGTGCATTAGAATGGGGATAACTACATTGAAAATTGTCATTTGCGGAGGTAAATCGTCGGTTTTATGGTCGCAAATTCCGTTTTACGGCTCCGCTGGCGCGTCGCCGTAAAAACGAAATTTCCGACCATAAAACCGACGATTTACCTCCGCAAATGACAATTTTGAATACAGTTATCCCCTAATTCTAATGCACTTACAAATATAACGCGACGTCTGATTGGATATCGGCAAAAATTTGCAACAGTATATCCTGCAATATACTGTCGGAAACCCGACGTCATTACGTAACGTCGCATCTCATTGGCTGACGTCTGGTTTTACGTCGCTGAAATAGTGTTTGCTGTGGGTGCACAGTAGCACACTTTTAAAGGTGAAAATGTGAAAAGTGCATTAGAATTGGGATAACTGAATCAAAAATTTTTATTTGTGGAGGTAAATCGTCGGTTTTATGGTCGCAAATTGCGTTTTACGGCTCCGATGGCGCGTCACCGTAAAACGAAATTTCCGACCATAAAACCGACGATTTACCTCAGTCCCCAAATGACAATTTTCAGTACAATTATCCCCTAAATGGTGCTTCATTACAAAGGGCCTTTACTTATCAGCCTGGCATTGTCCTGATATGGCGGAAATACAGTAGAAAAAGATTTTAACATTATTTTCGGAAAAAAGGCAGGGGGTGTTTATTAGAAAAGGGTCATTTATTGGGAGTAATATAGAGTAATACAGTAAGTATACCAGGAGAAAGGCACCTCTTGACATGTGCAAACAGCAAATCAGTTGTCAATGTTTGAACCCACAGTTTATGGACCCCTCAGAGTTAAGTGGCTTAGTGTTTGGCATAATCGCCCCTGGAGCAACGAGTCCCTTGTTTGATTCTTGATGTCAAGTTGAGATTTTTCCAAAGGCTCTAAATAACGCCCCCTTTTGGAAAATGCAACGGCCCCAGGGTGTTTAATAGGATTAATATGGTTTACTGTTTTCAAGGTGAATGGATACACCTCCATGTTTTTCAACCATTTTTCTTTCAAAAGAAATCTTTTTGTGACTTCCTGTTCTTTTCCTTGCATTACAAAACCCTTCCAAAATTTGCTCCACTATTCTTCTTAAAAACAAGTAGCCCAAAGGGCAACAATTGCTCACCTGAGAGACATTGTAAACCTATAGGGATATTTAAGATGCTCAAGGGCAGCTAACTCCACAGTCAGTGGTCCAATCAGGCTGAAAATTAAACTCATCCAAAACATTATGTATGCCCTCATTTAATATATGCAAGTTTAAAAAGTATCCAATCAAGAGCACAACAGACAGAGCTGTCAAGGGCAGCTAACTTCGTAGTGGTTGGCCTGATCTGGCCAAAATTTGAACTTGTTTAAGATATTATGCATTTCCTCATTACCTGCAAGTTTGAAAAGGATAGGATCAGTAGAAACCAAAAAAAAAGTGGCGACATTGATTTATGGATGCTCAGGGCAGGTACTCCATAGTCAGTGGTGGGATCTAGCCCAAATGCTAACAAATCCAAGCTTTTATGCATATCCTCATTACCTGCAAGTATGAAGAGGATCTGATGAAAAATGAAAATGTGATGACGTTGTTTTCTCCATTATAAGATTATGGGATTTTTTTCAAACGCTCAAAGGCAGCTAACTCTGTAGTCTGTGCTCGAATCTGGCCAAATTTCAAACTCATCCAAGCTCTAATGTATGTCATCATTACCTGCAAGTATGATAAGGATTTAATCAAAAACCTTGACTGCAGCACCCTGAAAGTCAAACTTGCTCGAGATATTGTCATGCCCTACATTTGTGTGAATTTTTTTTAAAATCCATTGAGAAATGTAGGTGCTAGAGCGATGACAAAGTTTTTCTAAAAATAGCCACAGTGACCTTGACCTTGGGCACAGCATCCTGAAAGTCGAACTTGCTTGAGATATTGTCATACCCTACATTTGTGTGAAGTTATTTCAAAATCCATGGAGAAATGAAGGTGCTAGGGCGATGACAAAGTTTTTCTAAAAATAGCCACAGTGACCTTGACCTAGGGCACAGCACCCTGAAAGTCGAACTTGCCCGAGATATTGTCATGCCCTACATTTGTGTGTATTTATTTTAAAATCCATTGAGAAATGTAGGTGCTAGAGCGCTGACAAAGTTTTTCTAAAAATAGCCACAGTGACATTGACCTTGGGCACAGCACCCTGGAAGTCAAACTTGTTTGAGATATTGTCATGCCCTACATTTGTGTGAAGTTGATTTAAAATCCATTGAGAAATGTAGGCGCTAGAGCGATGACCAAGTTTTTCTAAAAATAGCCACAGTGACATTGACCTTGGGTGCAGCACCCTGAAAGTCAAACTTGTTCGAGATATTGTCATGCCCTACATTTGTGTGAAGTTATTTTAAAATCTGCTGAGAAATGTAGGTGCTAGAGCGCTGACAAAGTTTTTCTAAAAATAGCCACAGTGACATTGACCTTGGGCGCAGCATCCTGAAAGTCGAACTTGTTCGAGATATTGTCATGCCCTACATTTGTGTGAAGTTATTTTAAAATCTGCTGAAAAATGTAGGTGCTAGAGCGCTGACAAAGTTTTTTCTAAAAATAGCCACAGTGACCTTGACCTTGGGTGCAGCATCCTGAAAGTCGAACTTGCTCGAGATATTGTCATACCCTACATTTGTGTGAAGTTATTTCAAAATCCATGGAGAAATGAAGGTGCTAGGGCGATGACAAAGTTTTTCTAAAAATAGCCACAGTGACCTTGACCTAGGGCACAGCACCCTGAAAGTCGAACTTGCCCGAGATATTGTCATGCCCTACATTTGTGTGAAGTTGATTTAAAATCCATTGAGAAATGTAGGCGCTAGAGCGATGACCAAGTTTTTCTAAAAATAGCCACAGTGACATTGACCTTGGGTGCAGCACCCTGAAAGTCAAACTTGTTCGAGATATTGTCATGCCCTACATTTGTGTGAAGTTATTTTAAAATCTGCTGAGAAATGTAGGTGCTAGAGCGCTGACAAAGTTTTTCTAAAAATAGCCACAGTGACATTGACCTTGGGCGCAGCATCCTGAAAGTCGAACTTGTTCGAGATATTGTCATGCCCTACATTTGTGTGAAGTTATTTTAAAATCTGCTGAAAAATGTAGGTGCTAGAGCGCTGACAAAGTTTTTTCTAAAAATAGCCACAGTGACCTTGACCTTGGGTGCAGCATCCTGAAAGTCGAACTTGCTCGAGACATTGTCATGCCCTACATTTGTGTGAAGTTATTTTAAAATCTGTTGAGAAATATAGGCAATAGAGCGATGACAAAGTTTTTCTAAAAATATGTGATGATGTTGTTTTCTCCATTATAACACTATGGGATTTTTTTCAAACGCTCAAGGGCAGCTAACTCCGTAGTCTGTGCTCGAATCCGGCCAAATTTCGAACTCATCCAAGCTCTTATGCATGTCATCATTATAGTCTGGACGCGATAAGTTGGCAATGTTATTATTTTGTGTTTAATTTGATTTGGTGACTGATCGGCTATATAGCAGAGTTCAGCTTATCCAACTCACGGGAATGAAAGAATAAGTCTGAATAATTTTGTTACTATCAATTTTGTTATCAATGATATTCTTAAACTAGAGACAGTTCCTGTCTTTAAGATTTCAAAAAGTGTCATTTAGATAAATTAGAACTGCCAGTTAACCCTAATGTGCCATTATGACCATAGATCAAGAAGTTACATGAACTACACCGTAATGATAGTACAGGTACTGTTGACATTAAAAATGTAAGCAAAACATTGCCACTATAGCGCGACCGACCTATACCTGCAAGTATGATAAGGATCTAAGCAAAAACAGTTGAGAAAACGTGATGACGCCATTTTCTCCATAATAACCCTATGGGATTTTTTTCAAACTCTCAAGGGCAGCTAACTCCGTAGTCTGTGCTCAAATCAAGCCAAATTTCGAACTCATCCAAGCTCTTGTGTATGTCATCATTACCTGCAAGTATGATAAGGATCTAATCAAAAACAGTCGAGAAAACGTGATGACGCCATTTTCCCCATTATAACCCTATGGGGGCTATCTGTTGCCATGGAAACCAGAGTTCTGAGCTGATCGGCACCAAAACCTAATGCAGCCTTTCCCCCACCCAAATGATGCTTCAGATAAAATTTGATTGCGATCGGCCCACTGGTCTCTGAGATATTTATGTTTGAAAGTGTTGACACACCCACGGACCCACGGACGGACGACGGCTCGACTCCCATCCTATAAGCTCACCTCTGAGCCTTCGGCTCAGGTGAGCTAAAAATTGCTCCTAGTGGAAGGAAAAAAACGAAAATGGTTGAATTGTTGTCCCTGAAAGTGTACCCAGTCACCTTAAGATGTACGGATACACCACCAAGGAAGATCACTCTGATCTGGAAGTTTTTCTCTCCCTTCTGTAAGAGGCAATCCCAGAAAAATGTGCTCCCAGTAATCCCCACATCTTTCATTCATTCACATGTGCTCTCAGTAATACCAAATTCTTTAAGAGTAGACCCTGGAAAAATGTGCTCTCAGTAATACCAAATTCTTTAAGAGTAGACCCTGGAAAAATGTGCTCTCAGTAATACCAAATTCTTTAAGAGTAGACCCTGGAAAAATGTGCTCTCAGTAATACCAAATTCTTTCTTTAAAGTAGATCCTGGAAAAATGTGCTCACAGTAATACCAAATTCTTTAAGAGTAGACCCTGGAAAAATGTGCTCTCAGTAATACCAAATTCTTTAAGAGTAGACCCTGGAAAAATGTGCTCTCAGTAATACCAAATTCTTTAAGAGTAGACCCTGGAAAAATGTGCTCTCAGTAATACCAAATTCTTTCTTTAAAGTAGATCCTGGAAAAATGTGCTCACAGTAATACCAAATTTTTTATTTAAGAGTAGACCCTAGACCCTGCTGAAAGAGGGACTCTCCTACCATGAGCAAATGTTATTGTTAAAATTGTGCCCCTTGTAAAAATGGCAGCCAAACTCTGGCGATTTAACCACATGATAGATGGATGACTTGCATTTTTTAATGTCCTTCTTAACAGTATTTCAGTCATATCAGGACAATAGAAGTTGATAATGAAAGGCTGTCTGCAATGGAACCCCATTTACGTTTGAGATTTCGCCTCGAGCGAGGCTCTAACCCGGGACCGTAGATCAGCAGGCCAGCGCTTAACCCACTGAGCTACCAGGGCTTCCCTTGACACGAGAAAATCAACAAAGTGACATGTGCCTAGCAAAGACTCAGATCAGCCTGGGCATCGGCCTTGTCTGAGCAGAGTTTTTGGTTTGCATTTAAAGGGTAGCTAAGGGTCTAAGTTAGCTTCATGTGGTCAGCGAAGACTGGGCAGATGCCCAGGCTGATCAGAGAGTTAGCTGGGTGCACATGCCACTTAGTTGGTTTTCTGGTATAACAGCTCATATATCTTTAGATCATTGCCAGATTTAAAATGTATAGATACATTTTCAGGGGGAGAAACTTTGCTATTATCATTTTTGCCTGCCTTTAACCCTATTGCACTCAGAACAGCCAAAACTCTATGGAGTTTTGGCTGTTCTGAGTGCAATAGGATTAAAATGAGGATCAACTCTGAAAGGATAGAATTTGCTCCTCTAGGAGAAATTCTTTCCTTTAAAAGTAAACCCCTTTTTGGAAGGACTTCATTGTCCAGGGAAGCAAAAAGGGAGTCGCAAAAGTTGTCTCCCTTTGCAAGAAAATGGCTAAAAGACACGGAGGTGTACCCACACACCTTATGGGGATAACAGATGACACAAGGTAAGTACAAAAGAATGAGATTTTATTGTATAAGTAAAAAGAATGCACATTTACAAATAAATTATTGCATGACTTTTGTGACATGTATTATCAATATGTAACATTTAAACAATATCAATATCACTAAATATAATAACTCCTTGCCATTAACATTATAGATAATATGGCTGACATATGACTCAATTCAACATAAACTAAAATGTTTTATCTGTATTTCTTGGAAAAAAATGATCTTTTTGTCTTTCCACATTTGAATTTTGTGGCTGATTATCTTTAAGATTGATAGGTGTACCTTTAGGAGAAACAACCCTCCCATTCTTTTTTTTTTGCCTTCAAACTTAATGGAGGTCAACTCTGAAAGAAAAGAATTTGCTCCCTATGAGTAAATTCTTTTCTTTCAGAGTTGACTCCAAAGAATTTGCTCCCTATGAGCAAATTCTTTTCTTTCAGAGTTGACTCCTTATTTGGGAGAGTTTTGTTGCCATGGGAAGGAAAGTCACAAAAGTTGTCTCCCTTTGAAAAAAAAAAAAAAACGGTGGGAAAACACAAAGGTCTATCCGTTCATCTTAAATTTGCCAAATGAAGAAAGATGTTTTATCATATGATGCCGCATCTGAGAGTGTAATAAAGCCATGCATTAACCAGTGGATCAAATATGCAAATTACGCCGTAACATTATGGGTTGATGTGCATAAAATGTCGCGTTTTCTAATGGCAAAATCGTGACGTTTTAGTGCACAATTTGCTGATAAAATGCGATTTTAGTGTCATATGATAAAAAGAATCTTGCATTCGTGTTTCTGTATTATTGAATTTATTAAACTCGTTGGTGAAAATGATAAGATGCTCGGCAGAGCCTCGCATCTTCTCTTTTTCCCCCGACTCGTTTAATAAATTCAATAATACATGAACCCTCATGTAAGATCCTCTATATTTTTGTCTCTCAAGCACCATCATTAAGGGAAGAACATGTAAATATTTTGCAAATTCAGTAATTTCCCTTTTTCATCTTAACTTTGGGCCAACCAGAATCTGGAACTCAAGGATTTATCTATCTAAATAAAAGGCCATCGGCCAAGTGTCACCCGACATTTGAAATGTGTCACAAACTTCAGCCCTTTATTCTGTTTCAGAGTAAATGTATGGCCAAAAACAGAAAATATATTTATTACAGAACCTGGTAAGCAAATGATAACTGAACATAAGCAAAGACATATACCCAATTACTGGGCCTATTTATAAAATACTTAAGTTCAGAACGGGGCATATATGTGTAAAATCAGGTTACTGAAACTATAGGCCCTTACAAAATGACCAAAACATCAAGACTGTGTACCCAGTAACAAAACAACAAGAGCCATAATCCTGCTTATATGAATCTGATGAAAAATGAACAATGCAATTATGAAAATTCAGCCCATTAATATGAATAGTTCTGGAGTTATCCCTTTACCTTTAAGTGAATGTCTATTATCTATGAAAGGGGAATAACTCTGTCACTTATAATTTAGCACATCCTAACAATAATCAGAATAATCAATTTACCAAATGCTAATAGCATACCAAATTTCAGCTCTCTCGGTCGAACGGTTCAAAAGTTGGAGAAATGCCAAAAAACGACAAAGGGCCATAACTTTGTAAAAAATAGGACAATTGAAATTCCAAAATCACATGCACATCTTCAGATCATGAAGAAACATTCTGCACAATTTCAAGTCAAACTGATACAAGATGTTGCAGGAGTTGCGGGGACAAGGTCTAAGTCAGCAAGGGCCATAACTCCATTAAAAATGGCCGAAACAAAAGTAAAAAACCACATGCACATCTTCATATCGTAAGAATACAATCTGTAAAATTTCAAATCAATCCGATGAAAGATGTAGGAGGAGTTGCGGGGACAAGATTTCGGAAGGTCTGAGTCAGCAAGGGCCGTAACTCCATCAAAAATGGCCCAAACAAAAATTGAAAACCACATGCACATTTTCATATCATAAGAATACAATCTGTAAAATTTCAAATCAATCCGATGAAAGACGTAGGAGGAGTTGCGGGGACAAGATTTCGGACGGACAGACGGATGGAAGGGCGGACGGAAGGACGGACGCACACACGGACAGACGAGGGTCATTTCTATAGTCCCCCTCCGCCTATGTCGGGTGACAATTAGGATTTATCTATCTCAATTACCACAGAATTATGAAGAAATACAGACATTGTTAGAAAACTAATAGCAGAATTGCAGACAGACTCCCACTGGACTCCCATTAGACTGCTACTCTGATCTGAGTCTATGCTGTTTGCTCAGATGGAATCTTGCAATTTTACATCCTTTGCAGCATCAGTTCAGTCATATCAGGAAGATGGGAAGGTGATAATGGAAGGTTGTGTGCAATGAAACCCTGTTTATGGTTGAAAATGTTTCCTCCTACAGCAGGGATCAAACCCAGGACAGCAGGCCAGCTCTTAGCCCACTGGGCTACCAGGGGTCCTCAATGTTTGCTCAGGAATTTCTGTCTAAAATTTTGGATACCTATGATCCCATATCATGCAAAAAAATGTCTTAACACTTCTGCAAATGGCCAAGACTAAAACCGGTCTGTGGATCTACGCAGTCTACCATTTTTATCTGCTATTTATCCTATGACGTCGCATCTGAGAGTGTAATAAAGCCATGCATTAAAAACGATAATCCACTAGTGGATTAAATATGCAAATTACGTCGTAACGTTATGCATTGACGTCCATACAAAACATCGCTTTTTCTGACGGCGAAATTGTGACGTTTTAGTGCAAAATTTGGTAATAAAATGCAATTTTAGTGTCATATGATAAATAGAATCTTGCATTCGTGCTCCTGTATTATTGAATTTATTAAACTCGTTGGGGAAAACCGATAAGATGCTCGGCACAGCCTCGCATCTTATCTGTTTCCCCAACTCGTTTAATAAATTCAATAATACATGAGCACTCATGTAAGATCCTCTATAAAAGGAGGTTCCCCTCGCTAGAATGACCCAAAATATCTAAATCAGTCATATGAAATTCTGCCATAAAATCGGGACAATCCCAAAAATCTAGATCTGTCTAGTAAGACAGATCTAGATTTTTTGGATTGTTTTGGAAGAGAAAAAACGCCATCTTATAACCGAAGACATATAGTAGCTAAGGCCTCCATTTTGCAACCGTGTCAACAATGTGTTTCCCTATTGTAATAATGTTCATTTTGAAGGTGATAAAATCAGATTTTAAAGGGTCATATGATAAACAGAATCTTACACTCATGGTCATTTCATATGAAATTTATGAAACTCGCCGAAGACTCTGGTTTCATAAATTTCATATAAAATGACCAGTCGTGTAAGATCCTCCACACCTTTATTAAACTGACATAATGCAACATATTTTGTAAGCATTTGTAAACAATGTAAGTAAATGGGCAAGTTTGTTTTAAATAACAGTATCTATAGTGGAATACATTTCAAATAAAGAAACAAGACTGTAACTGAGATTCATATCATGAAAATGTTGTGCCATTTAATTTCTCATTTTAAAGTTTTCTTTCATACAAAGACAAAAAAAAAAAAAATAAGAAAAGTATCACTAAGACAGCAACACAATATATAATTTAAGTACCTAATGTACTCAAATATTGGGACACCTAAAACCATTAATTTTCCATTTGGAACAAATGGAAAATTAATGGTTTTAGGTGTCCCAATACTTAAGCATATTAGGGTAACATTGTTTTGTATCATTTGTAATATCAAAAACAAACTGATTGCAAAATGAAAAGGAATAAAACATGATTCGGCTGGTTTAACCCAACATTAATTTTAATCACGATACAACTTCAGATATAAAACCCTGTTTTTATCATAAAATTAATCCAAAATGAATTTAAGACCACTAAAACAATAAAGGTAACAGAAAACAGTATCAAATATCTTTTACTATGAGAAATGTTTGTAACTGCCCAAAATATTTGGGACACCTTAACAAATAATTGTTGCTGACACAAAACTCACTAAAATGCCCCCTCACTGAGAAAAAAGGGGAAAATCTGCATATCAAGGGGGAAAAGGTATCAAAATAGTTGACTAGTTTTGTAGACTATTTAATAAAGCAAACAAAGCATTTCTTCACCTTCATTCAGAGCAGTAGATTATAGTATTTGCTCTACATGAGCCACATCATGTAATTTCCAACAATGTGGCATAGGCGATAATTTGCTCTAAATGAGCCACATCATGTGATTTCCAACAATGTGGCATAGGCTTGGTTGATTTGATTGGTTGATTTGATGCTTAACGTCCACGGTAAACAACTAAGGTCATGTCTGGACGGTCAGTTAACCTAACCACACTATTCCTGGGCAGGCTTAGACCTCCTAAGCGGTTAACCAGTACTAAGTACACAAACCTTAGCCAGTAACTGACAACTGCCCTTCTTGAATCAGCGGAAGGAGAAACGAAAGTATGTGGCCAGACTGGGATTCGAACCCAGGACCTCTGACTTACGAGTCAGGTGCCCTACCGATTGCGCTACCCGGCCCGGCTTGTGGCATAGGCAATAATTTACTCTAAATGAGCCACATCATGTGATTTCTAACAATGTGGCATAGGCAATAATTTACTCTAAATGGGCCACATCATGTGATTTCCAACAATGTGGCATAGGCAATAATTTACTCTAAATGGGCCACATCATGTGATTTCCAACAATGTGGCATAGGCAATAATTTACTCTAAATGGGCCACATCATGTGATTTCCAACATTGTGGCATAGGCAATAATTTACTCTAAATGGGCCACATCATGTGATATCCAACAATGTAGCATAGGAGATAATTTGCTCTAAATGAGTCACATCATGTGATTTCCAACAATATGGCATAGGCAATAATTTACTCTAAAAGAGCCAAATCATGTGATTTCCAACAATGTAGCATAGGCGATGATTAGCTCTAAATCAGCCAAATCACGTGATTTCCAACAATGTGGCGTAGGCAATAAGCAAAAGCTCTGATCAGACTGCACATAGGTGCAGTCTGATCAGAACCTTTGCTTGTCACATCAGCCTTCTGTGGAAAATGCCCAAGCCATAGAACCACCAGTGAGGTCTCTGATTACCCTGTATAGAACAGAAGAATGATCACATGACAAAACTGCCACATTGTTGGAAGTCACATGATGTGGCTCAAAATTTTTTAATATTCATACTACCACAAATCTATTATCAACTTTATATAAATAGCCACATCATGAAAAAATGTTGCTTAAAATACATGTATCTGCAAATATTGAACTGTGTGAAAAAATAGAAGTTCAATGAATGAATATCATCAACAATATAAACTGCAGTGTTGACTGAGATTACATGAATATACATTGCAAATTTCTGATCCAGCAGAAGTACCATATTAATCCTATTAAATGCCCTTGTGGTGTTGCAAATTATGACATGGGGCATTATTTAAAACCTCAGATGTGTTCCTTATATAAAGGGGTGAGTGATATGGGTTTTACGGCACATCAGCACATAAAAGGCTATTTCATGCCAAATTTTTTAAAGGATGCAATTTTTGTGACTTCCTTTTTCTTTCTAAGAAGACGAAGCCTTTCCAGAATGATGTTTGCTCTACGAGGAAAGAATATACTCCCAAGGGAGCAAATTCTTTCCTATAAAAGTTTACCTCCAAGGAGAAGGGAGGCAAAAATGAAAATACATGATAATGGTAGAGTAGCATCCCCTGAGAGTGTACCCCTTTCACCTTAACTGAAAACATCCAAAACATCAGGGCCCAGTTGTTCAAAGCATCGTCAGCTTAACTAGCTCGTTAAGAGGTCAACTCGTTAAGTGTTTTACAACTTCATAGCCATTGATGTTTTTTGTTGAAAAAATGTGCAATGCAAAAGCTTCTCTCATTTTTTCAACAAAAAATGTTGGCATTTTTGAGATATTAACGTTGGAAATTTTAACATCTTGTTAACTAACGACATAATAAAGAATTGAAAGGAGATTTTTTTTTCAATCATTATAAAATGCTCTTTGTGCAGCAAATCTTTCTGGCTGCAATCTCTGATCCAGCATTGGTCTATGTTGTCAGATATCTACTAATCTACGCATTTTCTAACTTTCAGACAAATATAAGCCAATGTATATATCTTTATCATTTTGACATAAAATTCTTTGTGCAATGCTCTCTAGAGACTTGCCCTACAAAGATTTTTGTGGAGAAAGGTAAGCCATAATATGAACGGCGACACAACAAAACCAAGAAAGTGGCATGTATGCCATGTGAAGACTCAGATCAGCCTGGACATCTGCCCAATCTGATCAGCATCTTCACTGTGCTCTTAAAAAGCGATAAGGACTATGGCGTTAGGTCAGTTATGTTAAGCCCCCTTTTTTGTTTGACACAGCCAATATGGCAGGGCTACAGAAATTTTGAAATCGTAATCGGTCCAGACGGCCAATGACGTCATACGAATCCAAAATAGACACGAAAACTAATGACTACACAGTGTATTCCACAATCCAAAAAAAGTCACGAAAACTAATGACTACACTGGAGCGCCGTTATAACACGGGTGTCATCGCTGAAGTAGCCATTTAGTCCACATGTTCTTACTTAACGTGAAAAATGCGCTTTAAAGCGCAGAGACAGTCAGACCGAAAGCGAAAGTACACATGGCCGTACCATTCGGACATCCTCGCCGATCTTCATTTACGGAATTGGCCGAAGTATAAGATTGACGTACTTTACTGTATTCAAGTTAATTCCCTTGAAATATGAATATACTTGCAAAAAGGTACCCTCGGACGAAGAAAAAAAAATCTGCGCGAAAAATGACGTCGGCTAAAAAAAACCTGACCAGACTGCTCATAATCAAGTCCGGTTTAATTTTTCTTTTTGCTAGTCAAATTCTTTCCTTATGCTATCTATGAAAGTATACAATAGTCAGTAACCTTACGTTGCACAGCCTTTTTCCGTGCATCGGCACGTGTATGTGTGTATTCCGAGTTGTGGAAAATCTTCGCCGCTGACCAATATTGTGACACATGCTAATTATCGAAGATTTCTAAAATTGAGTCTGTTCACACCTTGGCAAGACAATCAACACTTTGTTTATCTGTGATAACTTTTGACAGCAGTGCGTGATTATTGGATTAATAATAAGACACATGGCTAAAATCCAGGTAATTATGTCATCATACATCGTAAATCGTGTTTTTTCGGACCGAAAAAAATGTGCCTTATGCCAACTGAATCGGTTTTTCGAACTCAAAATCGGTCCGGACCGACAAAAAATCGGATTTCTGTAGCCCTGCAATATGGTATTCATTTTAGTCTCAAAATCTTTGGCCTACAAAGAACTTTGTAAACTACTAAACAAAAGATCAGTTGTATTTACTGAAAGACAAGGTAGCCATACATGGAATGATTTTTGATTTTCAAACATGAATATGCATATACTATGTGTGTTTACAGCATTACATGCAATGAATAGTCAAGACATACATATGCAAACTAATGAAACATGCAACTATCCAAAACATATGTGTCATTTCATTACAATGTAAAATTCTTAAATATAGAGTCTTCTGATAACACATAATGGATATCAAAACTGACTGTTTTGAATTTACCAGTCAAAACAGAACTACATGTGGGGTCGATCAAAAAGTCCAGGCAAAAATGCTATGTTCTCTTTAGTATTGGACTCATTTTTCACAAAATTAACTGATATGAAAGTTAAATATAATATGTGATTCATAATATCTAAATTTTTGACTTGTGTTAGAACCATTTTACACAAGACACACCCTACACAACATGGCATGAGCCAATGCAATTGCAATTGCATACATTCTCTGTTTTTTCAATTTCCGAAAGAAACTTTTTCCCCAAGAAATACTTGAAAGCATCAGAAATTGTATTGCATTAAACTAAACTGGTATATAAGGTCCTTCAATTTGTGTAAGTATCTTAAGCATCAGTCACATGGCACTTGTCCCGAGAATTTTCTGATTGGCCCTCATATGTTAATGATTCCTATGATGTACTGAGCAGTGTCGCTGATATTTTGATTAAAATGCAAATTTCTATTACAGAATTCAGATACGTTCTCAGAAATATCCACAGCTCTAGACAATGTTGAGTTTTGATGCTAAATTCTGGATAAATTTTCTTATATCTGAATTCTGATGTATGGGTACACCTCAGCATTTTTCTGCCATTTTTGCAAAGATGAAACGACTCTTGTGACCTTCTGTTTCCTTCCCTGCCAATGAAACCCTTCCAAAATGGGGTCAACCCTTGAAGCAAATCTTTCTTTTAAGAGCTGACCCCAACTGAGATCGGAGGCTAGAATAAAAATGGCAGAGTAAATGCTTCCCCTAAAAGTGTACCCATCCACTTAAAGCCAACATTGTAGCCTTTATTAGAAGCACCTCACTGAGGCAGTTTTAATGAAGGCTCAAAACTATGCTTTCATGGAGTCTGGACACTAGAATATCCCATGATAATTCTCAAAACCCATCATCTGGACCACTGAAGCCTTTGTCGGCTCAGCTATACTAGGTCACTAGCCAGCATGGCTGATAACAGTTCTTCATCTTGGCTATCAATAAACACTGTAGACCTCCGAGCTGCATTGCCGATCATGGAGGAATCCATCTTTGGTGCGCTGAGGAGTGCACGTTTCTGGAGTTCTTGTGTGTAATCCTTGATCAAGTGAGCAATCTGGCTGGCCTGAAGTAAGAGATCAGAGCTCTAGATAAGAGGGAGTATATGGTGATAATTAGGGATAATTTTTGTTAATTCTGCATAAAAACATATGTTGTGACCCCTCATCTGAACCGTCTCGATGAGACGGTTCAGATGAGGGGTCACAACGTACGGTTTCGACGAAGAATAAGAAAAATTATCCATAATTATCATCAAATACCCCCTCTTATCTAGAGCTCTGAGAGATATTAAAGAAAATGAAGAAGGTCTGTCACACACTTTACCAAATCAAGCTAGAGTTGCAATTCTATCATGAGGTTAATGTTTTCATCAATGAATGTATAAGAAGAGGCATCGTGTGAAAATTTGTGATAATTCACGTTGCTGACATCTAAATATGCCAATTTCACTCCATGATGAATCACTTGATTCTGCCGACGCCTGCCTTGAAAAAGTCCTTTAGAAAACGTTGTAATATACTTGCATTTTCGTTCTGTAATATGTTAGACTCAAAACAATTTTTCCTTACCTGTGAATTATTGCTTAACACATGTTGTTGGGCAGATACCAATATTAATTCACTTCCGCTTTGCTGTCATGAATTAATATTTTGTGATCTGCCTTCCACAACATGTATTAATCAGCAATAATTCATGGGTAAGGAAAAATTATTTCTTAAATATCAATGATAACTTCAGACTGCACACTCAACCCTTATCAAGGTCAAGACAAAAGGAGATTTTGAGAATAATTCCGGGCCCAGCTGTTCAAAACTAATGACGTTGTAAGTTAATGAGACGGTTTCAAATGTACTGTTCCCAAGAGCACTGGCATTTTTTTGCTAAAAACATGTGAGCAGGTTTTGCAGTGCAAAAAATATTTGCACACTTGATTCTATGTGTCCTGGAAGACTTAATGAAGCTTTGACTATGGAGTTCGTTAAGCTAATGATGCTCTGAACAACTGGGCCCTGGTATATTTTTTTGTTTATTTCTCTATAAAGTCATAGGTTGTTGCCCTCCTTAGAGCCACCTCATTAATTCTGTCATGGATAACAAACAGAAATTATCTCATATTTATCATAGAACTTATTTTCTTATTCAGTTCAAAATAAAAGATATTCACAGTTGAAATCATGTGATTGTGACATAAGTTGGCTTCTCTGCAACATTGGTGCTCTGCTTTAAGCCTTTCTTCCATCATAATTCACTTTCTCATTACCACTGCAACCTTATTACCAGTACCTACCTGATTAGTTTGGAACATATACTTGGTTCCCTTGGCAACATCTCCAACTATTATCATGATACTCTTTATAGCTGGGCTAGTGGTCAGCACATCATTATAGTCATAGGACTGAATGATTTTCTGAAACAATAAGAGATACATAGAGAATACCATGTTAGTGTCTTTTGATATCAAGTTTATCAGGCGAGACCAGAAACAGCATAGGAATGGCGAGGCTTGCCGAGCCAGTCCGACGTGTTTCTGGTCGAGCCTGATAAACTTGATATCAAAAGACACTTACATGGTTTTCAATTTATCATGGACCATTAGAAGGTTTTATGGTTTAAAGAGACTCAAACAAATGAAAAGCAAACGCAGTTTTGTTTGAACTTGCTGACGTTGCGAATGCGTTATGATGTAAGTCGGTGACGTCATTCAACCAATCAAAAGCTGTTATCAAGGCCAACGTCAGTATACAGCCAATCGTCTTCAGAGATCGCTTCTAAAGGCATGACCTGATAACATTCACGCAAGCGCAGTTTTACAGTGACATGATATCACATTGTGTTATCATACCCCTGTTATCAGTGGAATTTTGCAGCAGGTGCATGATAAATCTAGTAAAGGTGCTACATGTACAAAGAAGAACAACTTAAGAAGCTTATGAAGAATGAGCAGAGTTTTCACTGTTTACTAAACACATTAATCTAGCTCCATAAATCTTTAATTCATACAAAGAAGAATCTGCTCTGAAGAAAAGCTGATACGAGCCGCGACACGACAAAACAAACAATGTGGTTGTGTGCCCAGTGCAGTCTCAGATCAGCCTGGGCATCAGACAAGTTCCAACAGACTCTTTATTAAGTGCTCAAAGGGTAGCTAAGGGTCTGAGCTACCTTCATGCGGACATGATCTGAGTCAGCGCTGGGCGCACAACCACATTGTTGGTTTTGTTGTGTCGCCGCTCATATGTCAAATTATCCCTGCTTGCACTTGAATCCAATGCTTGAATGTGAAATTCTGTTGTATTTAGTCCAAAGTATATGGATGGATGGATGACTTGTAATTTAACATCCTTCTCAACAGTATTTCAGTCATATCAGGACCAATGATAAATTGTGTAATATGGAATCCCATTTACAGTTGATAAGATCTCCACCTCCAGCAGAAATCTTACCCAGGGGCCGTATTTATAAAACGACTTAAGTGATTGCTATGCTGTTGCTAAGGCTAAACTTCTATGTTGGAGATTCCCTACAACTATGAAATTTGCTCTGGAGGAACAGTCTGAAAACGACTGTTCCTCCAAAGCAAATTTCATAGTTGTGGGGAATCTCCAACATAGAAGTTTAGCCTTAGCAACAGCATAGCAACCACTTAAGTTGTTTTATAAATACGGCCCCAGAGCAACTAGATCAGCTGCAGGCCTGCACTTAATCAACTTAGCTACCGGGCCTCCATCTAAATTAAAATTGCTATGTATGCAAATATAAATATGAGCTGCGACACGACAAAACCAACAATGTGGTTGTGCACCCTGTGTAGACTCAGATAAGCCTGGGCATCCGCCAAGTTTGATCAGACTCTTTGTTATGTGCTCAAAAGGTAGCTAAGGGACTAAGCTACCTACATGCGGACAGGGAAGACTCTGATCAGACTGGGCGGATGCCCAGATCTGAGTCTGAGCTGGGCACACAATCACATTGTTGGTTTTGTCGTGTCGCGGCTCATATATGAGTGCCATCACATGATAAAGGACCTTATACCATGTATGTAGTGAAAATACTATAATCAGTCTGTGCATTAACTCAGACACATTAGAGTCTTTGTTTTTCATTTTCTAGACTCCCTGTGTATGAGGTGTTTCACAACAAAACCAACAAAGTGGCATGTGTGCCCAGCGAAGACTCAGATCAGCCTCGGCATGTGCCCAGTCTAATCAGTTTCTTTACTGTAGACACTAAGGTACCCTTTTAGCGCACAGTGAAGACTCTGATCAGACTGGGTGACTGCCCAGGTTGATCTGAGTCTTCACTGGGTGCACATGCAACTGTGTTGGTTTCGTTGTGCTGTTGCTCATATGTGAAAAGGGAAGACTGATCAGCCTGCACAGATGCCAAGACTAATCTGAGTCTTTCTTTTGCACACTTCTAACGGTATTTTGTCATGTGATGCCAACCATGTATCTTAAACTCCACAATACTGAAGATTACAACAAAGTTAATGAATAAGCAATGTCCATTCTGTACACTTACAAATGTTTTGGCTTCTATGAGATGGACACCTCGTTGATGAACACCCAGTAACAAACTCTTTGGCAAGGACGATGTGTAGGTTTGCTGGAAAAAAAAGAACAATACGATAGAACTTCAATGGCTCAAACAGGCTTGGACCATGAAAATAAGTTCCAGCCAAAGGGAGTTCTAGCCATCCAGGGTTAGTTTCTATATAAATTGACTTCTTGGGACCAAGGAACAAGCTCTAGTCAGGCAGGGTTAACGAGCCATCATGATTCAAGCCATTGAAGTTCTACTGTATAAACTAAGTCAACATGTATGGATACACTTCCAAGGCAGATCACTCTGGCAAGGAAAATATTTGCCTCCCTTGTTATAGGGGCTTCTCCAAGTGCAAATTCTTGCTGTTTAGAGTAAACCTCTTACAGAATGACTTCAGCTATCACAGATGCAAATTCCATTCCTATAAAATTGTCTCCCTTTTGTTTGAATGGGGGCAAATCATGAAGGTGTATGCCTTGATATTCCTAAGCACCCCATCTGTTAAGTGTCTGCGCATCTTTACTGTAAGTATTGCATAACGTTCACTGGTTAATGTGATTGGGTAGTTGACATTATGATGACCGAAACAACTGCTCAGACAAAACATGTCAACTCTAACTAGAATAACTTTAAATCATACAAAACAGCATGATTATAATAGCCAAAAAATGACTTTTTTTCCATAAATAATGGCATTCTACTTTCTGATGACACCATGCAAAAGACTTTAGCTTAGAAGTAAAATACATGAATCAACAAAATCTATGTAGTATCAGTATTATAATCTACCTCCAATTACTTTGTAAATCATCTTACCGATATTTCAAAAATGGAAGCACCAAATAATGGCCATGACTTGAGGACCTCAATGAACTGTAACACTGCCTGTCCTGGCATAAGGTCTGACATTGATTTGTGTAATATTACCACATCTTCAAGGCGTACATGTGGGCGCATATCACGTGGCAGAATCCTCATCACAGAACTGGTGAAAGAATAGACATAAATTCAGTACAGATTATAGCTACAATTTCTGAAATTACATCAAATAGTCTATTTTCAGCCAAAAAGGTAATTTTTTTAAAAAAATAATTTTAAAGCATTGAAAGGCAACAAAATTATCTCTCACAGTTGTGAAATATAAACTAAAACCATCTGACAGGGTACAGGTAGACCCAACTTTTTAGGTGAATGGGTACGCTTTCAGGGGAAACTACTCTGCCATTGTCATTTTTGCCTCCAATTTCAATGTTGGTCTACTCTTAAAGAAAAGAATTTGCTCCCCTATTTAGCAAATTCATTCTTTTAAGAGTAGATCCCTCTCTGGAAGGTTTTGTGACCCAGGAAAGCAAACTGAAATTCACATAAGTTGTTTCCCTTTGTGAAAATGGCGGGAAAATAAGAAGGGATTCAATATACCTCAACCCTTAAAGTGCTAAAAATGAAAAATTGTTGAATTTGCAAACAGTGTAGATCCAGATGAGGTGGCTCATCATGAGCCACCTCATTTGAATCTACACTGTTTGCCCTCTAGTGTACGAATTCTCAATATGATATCGCTTGATGGAGACATTTTTTGAAATTCTGCAGACGAAAATTTTGTCGTCTGCTTTTGGCGCATTAAGGGTTAAGTTTAGAATGTTAGTGAGATGCATTAGCAGCTGGTACGATAATCATTTTAAATGCTGGTAAATTTTTAACCAGAACATCGAATGTAGACAAGCATACTGATTGCTCTTTACATGGAATAGCTTTTACATATACATTATAATATCATGTGATTCCTTATCAGATGAATGGTGACCCACAAGATTTACCAATTTTAGTGGACGGACACACGGCGCCAGGTGTGTGCAACTATGGTTACGTAACTTTGAGCCACTTGGGTAACGTCGATACGAGAATTGAACAGAACAGAACAGAACATTACCAATTTTAGTCTTTACACCTTCCATTAAGGCTTAATACCATATTCTAATGCACTTACGAATATAACGGGAAGTCTGATTGGATAATGTCAAAAATTTGAGACAGTAAATCCTGCGATATACTGTCGCAAACCCGACGTCATTATAAAATGTCACTTCTCATTGGCTGACATTTGGTTAAACGTTGCTGAAAACGCTTTCTTTGGATGTACATTAGTACACTTTGAGGGGTGAAAAATATGTTAAAGTGCATTAGAATGGGGATAACTGTATTGAAAATTGTCATTTGGGGAGGTATATTGTCAGTTTATGGTCGCAAATTGCGTTTTACGGCTCCGCTGTCGCGTCGCCATAAAACGAAATTTCCGACCATAAAACCGACGATTTACCTCCCCAAATGACAATTTTGAATACAGTTATCCCCTCATTCTTTGGTAACAAGACAGGGGGTTTTCTCTTAAATACCAAAAATCTAGATCCATCTTATAAGATGGATTTTAGATGTTTGGGATCGTTTTATAACGGAAAAAAAACAACACATCTAATTGCAGATTTTCGTAATACTGAGTTACATATTTGGCGTTATTCTAGAGATGGAAAAAGCACACTTTTATAGCCAAATAAATACAGTATTTTACAATGTACTGGACTGACTTTCGGCAAACTTTATAACACAGACCTTACTTTATCATATGACATCGCATTTGAGAGTGTAATAAAGCCATGCATTAAAAACAATAATCAGCTAGTGGATTAAATATGCAAATCATGTCATAACATTATACGTGGATGTTCATAAAAAGTTGTGTTTTCCAATGGCAAAATTGTGACGTTTTATATAGTGCAAAATTTGCTAATAAACTGCAATTTTAGTGTCATGTAATAAAATAATCTTGCATTCATGCTCCTGTATTACTGAATTTATTAAACTTGTTGGGGAAAACCGATGAGATGGTTGGCATAGCCTGGCATCTTATCTTTTTCCCCAACTAGTTTAATAAATTCAATAATACATGAGCCCACATGTAAGATCCTCTATATTTACTTGTGTCAAAAATTAGAGCTGAAAATTACCTGTAGTCAATATCACATGGTCTTATTCCCTCGCTCTCTGACTGGATTTTCAAGGCACAAAGTCGAACCTGAGGCATAAATAAAATTTGTAACTAGCCATTCTTACTTTAATATATTATTACAGACCTAACATTTGAAAAATACAATTTTCATTTTTTAAGTTTTTTAATTAAAAATATCTATGCTATAAAATAACACCACACTTTCTTTTTCTTTTGAAAATGATTAATGGAGTATAAAAGCGGGCCCAATAAGGTGCATTTTTTGATGATATTTCTGTCAGAGATAATTTCTATTCATTCTTCAGAAAAAAATATGTAGTGGTCTCTCATTAAAAGTGTCCCTAAGCCTAGTAAGGCAATTCAAACAAAGGGGCTACAACATGATTTTACAATAAACGAGAAAAAAATATCACAGTAATTTTAATGATAAACTGTATCATAAATACTCCACCTTAAGTTGAACTCTGGTAAAAAAATAAAGTTCAAAATTTTTGAGAATAATACACTGACAGATTAATAATTCAACATGATGTTCTCTGAGACCTGTATAACAAAAGCACAATATATCTGAGTTTCTTACTGCATCTTGTGGTGTGAGTGGTATTCTGTGTTCAAATATGTCTTCTATAAGTTGATGGAATATCAGGTCACACTCAACAGGGTCAATCGGGTTCAAGTAGGGCTCGATGAAGAGACGTTTCTGTAATACAAATATCAGTATACTATTACTTTGTTAATTATTTTAGAAGTGTAAAACAAGATGCATTTATATTAAAGATGGATATAGATTTTTAATATTGATTTTGAAGGGAAAAATCCATCCTGTAGCAGAATTAATCGACTGGTTTATATAGATATTTGGGATCATTCTAGAGGAATAAAACCCATCTTATAACCAAACATAAACGCTAACACTCTTTTAGAAAGTTTATAATACTCTACCTTAAAGACTAATTTCATCTCCCTGATAGAAGAACCTTTTGATATCCTCTCCCACTTGCTAAGAGTGTCTGACATCCTCTCATCTTCATTCATACTTCTCTCTGAAATCAGAAATAACTAGAAAGTGTGTTTGTGAAACACTATGCCCCCAACCATATGCTTGCCACTAAAGGTGTCAAACTTTAGATGTCAAGCATAACTTGCTGATTTTGTCACGGAATTTGCCCAAAAGTTAATCAGGTGATCTACGCCTTAGCCCCTGGGAGTATGCCAAATATGAGCATCCTAGCTCAAACGGTATTCCCAGGATTTTGGGAACAAACTTTCATGTATTTTTTGACAAAGGGGCATAATTCTTTAAATACATGGCAGGCAGAAAAGATGAAACAAACGGTTCTGCTCATTTTTTTATGGTCTACCCATTTTATAAATATCAAGGCCCCAACAGTTATTGTTCTTGAGAAATAGACCACCCATAATTATGTTTTATACAGATGAGAAAAGGGGAATAACTCTATCCATAATGAATGCATCATAATGCAATCAGCATCAGAATGATCAGCACCATAAATACTAATAGTATACCAAAAATTAGGGTTCTAGGTCAAAGATTCAAAAGTTGGAAAAATGCAAATTCAATAAAGGGGCATTATTCAGTCATTTTTTCACGGAATTTGCCCAAAAGTTAATCAGGTGATCTACACCTTAGCCCCCAGCAGTATGCCAAATATGAGCATCCTAGCTCAAACGGTATTCTCAGGATTTTGGGAACAAACTTTCATGTAATTTTTTGAAAAAGGGGCATAACTCTGTAAGTACATGGCAGACAGAAAAGAAAAAAAAATATGGGTCTGCTCATTTTTTATGGTCTATCCATTTTATAAATATCAAGGCCTCAGCAGTTATTGCTCTTGAGAAATATGCCCACCCATAATTATGTTTTATACAGATAAGAAAAGGGGAATAACTCTGTCCTTAATGAATGCATCATAACACAATCAGCATCAGAATGATTAGCACCTCAAATACTAATAGTATACCAAAATTAAGGTTCTAGGTCGAAGATTCAAAAGTTGGAAAAATGACAAATTCAATAAAGGGGCATAATTCAGTCATTTTTTCACTGAATTTGCCCAAAAGTTAATCAGGTGATCTACACCTTAGCCCCTAGCAGTATGCCAAATATGAGCATCCTAGCTCAAACGGTATCCTCAGGATTTTGGGAACAAACTTTCATGTATTTTTTGAAAAAGGGGCATAACTCTGTAAGTACATGGCAGACAGAAAAGAAAAAAAATACGGGTCTGCTCATTTTTTATTGTCTATCCATTTTATAAATATCAAGGCCTCAGCAGTTATTGTTCTTGAGAAATAGACCACCCATAATTATGTTTTATACAGATGAGAAAAGGGGAATAACTCTGTCCATAATTTCAATGCGTCATAACGCAACCAACATCAGAATGATCAGCACCATAAATACTAATAGAATACCAAAAATTAGGGTTCTAGGTCAAACGGTTCAAAAGTTGGAAAAATGCCAAATTCAATAAAGGGGCATAATTCAGTCATTTTCTCCAGAATTTGCCCAAAAGTTAATCAGGTGATCTACACTTTAGCCCCTAGCAGTATTCCAAATATGAGCATCCTAGCTCAAACGGTATTCTCAGGATTTTGGGAACAAACTTTCATGCTATTTTTTGAAAAAGGGGCATAATTCTGTAAGTACATGGCAGACGGAAAAGAAAAAAAAATTTTTATGGTCTATCCATTTTATAAATATCAAGGCCCCAGCAGTTATTGTCCTTCAGAAATAGACCACCCATAATTATGTTTTATATTTTGAAAAAAGGGGCATAACTCTGCAAGTACAAGGCTGATGGACAAGAAATAATCTACGTGTCCTCTAGTTTTTGATAGTCTACCCACCTATGAAATATCAAGGCCCCAGCAGTTACGGGTTCTTGAGAAAATGAGGCGTTACGTACGGACGGACGGACGATCAGGCCCAAACCAACATGCCCCCTCAACTTCTTCGAAGTTGGGGCCATAAAAAGTGATATAGGTGTCTTTGCCTACTTCTTAAAAGATACTCAAAGAAAGTAAAAACCAGTTTTTACCCTTCAGGGTGCTGTGCATAAAGAAACTGTGCAATGTGATAATAGCCTGCATAGTCATTCAGTCAGCACTTGTTTTCAGGCATATGGGTATACCATCATGATTTACCTCCATTTTTTCAAAGACAGACAACTTCTGTGACTTACTCTTTGCTTCCTTGTGCAATGAAATCCTTCCAGAAGAGAGTCTACTCTTATAGGAAAGAATCTGCTCCTGGATGAGCATTTTTTCCTTTCGGAGTTGGCCCCAACGAGAAAGGCGGTAAAAAAAAAGAAAATGGTAGAGTTGCTTCCCCTGAAAGTGAATTTATTCACCTTTAACATCAATTTGCCATACATTCATTTGTAGTTTAGCCTGAATAAGAGCCATGACAAAACAGAATTTTATCCTAAATAGCATTATAACGACTCGCCTTATAATGAAGCTCTACTATTCTTACCTGAAGAATTCCCAGTGATTTCATAAAGAGCAAAGCACTCCGCATCTGATCTCATTCCTATCTTTGCTTTAATTGTCTTGATCACCTGGTAAATATAGGAAAATAATATTGTAGTTTACTGTACACAGACTTAATTTTATCTTGGTTTATTTCAAACAAGTTTCTGTTGGTACAAGTCTATGACTACAAAACTAATTGTATTTCTTCGGTTATATGAAGGGGGTTTGTCCTTACAAAACAATCCCAGATTTTTGGGGATTGTTTTAAGACTTAAAATCAAGGTCCCATTTTACAAGGTTTTATTGATACACTGGAAATGACAAAGAACGAGGCTTATCTGTATCCTGCACTATTATGCCAATTCTCTTTCTGGTCATTGGCCACATGGGCAACCAGTGGTGACACAAAATACATGTAAAATCAATTAAAAAATTTGGGAAATATTGTTGGAAACCCAACACATTACATAACATCACTTCTCATTGGTTGACATCTGGTTTTACATCGCTGGAACTTTTGTTGTTGGTGCAAAGTAGCACACCTTTAAAGGTGAAAATGTGAAGAGTGCATTAGAATGGGGATAACTGTATTGAAAATAGTCATTTGGGGAGGCATATTGTCAGTTTTATGGTCGCAAATTCTGTTTTATGGCTCCGCTGGTGCGTCACTGTAAAACAAAATTTCGGACCACAAAACTGAAGATTTACCTCCCCAAATGACAATTTTGAGTACAGTTATCCCCTAATTACATGCATACAACACCAATCCTTGGTAATGCTCAAACTACAGCAATGAGAAACTAGTTATTTACACATACTTCTTATGAAGCTACATGTAATTGCATACTGAGTTAATGGATGTCTTACCCTTAAAATTTGTGATTACCTGCCATATTCAAAGTATCCGAATTGACTGTACCCTCTTTTCCAGTTTTCATAGTGTTGAATCGAGGGTGCAAAATTCGCTTGTAAACCAGTAGTCAGAAATCATTATGTGTGAGATTTTATCCGGAGTCTGCTGCGTCATTTATAGTTATTCAGCTTCGAAAATGCAAAGAGGTAAGTTTAATATAATTTGCTCTTCGGTCTTTTACTTTATTACCCTGTACAATGAAAACCTCATGGCCATCACAGAAATTTTATTCCTAGCTGCTTAATTTAACACGAGTTTGTGTCGTGCAAAACCTAGCTATCATCCTATTATCAAAACTAACAAACTGTAGATTGATAACGCCTTCCGTTTATTTTAAAGATTTTTTACAAAACATGTAAAAACAAGTCGCCCAAGGGCAACGATCGCTCACCTGCCAGTATATGCTCAGGTCAAGTGGCCAAAAGACCTTGACCTTTCAGTGACATAATATCTTCATCTGGTCATTTAGTTGACCATATATACCATGTATTGTACCTAAGACTTAAATAGTTTCTGAGAAATCCACTGTATAAGCGTTTTCCCATATAAAAGCCTAACATACCAAAGTTGACCATGTCGTCAATTAATTCAAGGTCAACACATGGTCATCATTTGTATAAACTATGATGGGCCAGCATGCCCGATGCTACATACCAAGTTTCAAGGTCATAGGCCTTTTGGTTCTAGAGAAGAAGATTTTCGAAGGGTTTTTACCATATATGGGCATGGTGGCCATCTTGGTCATGTGACCCAGACCCCGGGTATAAACTTTTGTTCCCCCATCCCACTGAGACTCCAAATGAAATTTGGCTTCAATCGGCCCAGTGGTTTCAGAGGAGAAGATGTTTGAAAATCTTGACGACGGATGGTCCGACGGAATGACCTTGACCTTTAGTGACATAATATCTTCATCTGGTCATTTAGTCGACCATGTATACCAAGTATTGTACCTAATACTTAAATAGTTTCTGAGAAATCCACTGTTTAAGCGTTTTCCCATATAAAAGCCTAACGTACCAAAGTTGACCATGCCGTAAATTAGGTCAAGGTCAACGCAAGATCATGATTTGTATAAAATATGATGGGCCCGCATGCCCAATGCTACACACCAAGTTTCAAGGTCATAGGCCTTTTGGTTCTAGAGAAGAAGATTTTTGAAGGGTTTTTACCATATATGGGCGTGGCGGCCATCTTGGTCATGTGACCTGGACCAATTATATACACTTTCGTTCCCCCATCCCACTGAGACCCCATATGAAATTTGGCTTCAATCGGCCTAGTGGTTTCAGAGGAGAAGATGTTTGAAAATCTTGACAACGACGACGACGGAATGACCTTGACCTTTAGCAGTGACATAATATCTTCATCTGGTCATTTAGTCGACCATATATACCAAGTATTGTACATTAGACTTAAGTAGTTACTGAAAAATCCACTGTTTAAGTGTTTTCCAATATAAAAGCCTAACGTACCAAAGTTGACCATGCCGTAAATTAGGTCAAGGTCAACGCAAGGTAATGATTTGTATAAACTTTGATGGGCCCGCATGCCCGATGCTACACACCAAGTTTCAAGGTCATAGGCCTTTTGGTTCTGGAGAAGAAGATTTTTGAAGGATTTTTAACAAATATGGGCATGGCGGCCATCTTGGTCATGTGACCTGGACCAAATATATATACTTTCGTTCCCCCATCCCACTGAGACTTCATATGAAATTTGGCTTCAATCGGCCCAGTGGTTTCAGAGGAGAAGATGTTTGAAAATCTTGACGACGGATGGTCCGACGGAATGACCTTGACCTTTCAGTGACATAATATCTTCATCTGGTCATTTAGTCAACCATGTATACCAAGTATTGTACCTTAGACTTAAATAGTTTCTGAGAAATCCACTGTTTAAGCGTTTTCCCATATAAAAGCCTAACGTACCAAAGTTGACCATGTCATAAATTAGGTCAAGGTCATCACAAGGTCATGATTTATATAAATTATGATGGGCCCGCATGCCCGATGCTACATACCAAGTTTCAAGGTCATAGGCCTTTTGGTTCTGGAGAAGAAGATTTTTGAAGGGTTTTTACCATATATGGGCGTGGCGGCCATCTTGGTCATGTGGCCTGGACCAAATATATAAACTTTTGTTCCCCCATCCTGTTAAGGCTCCATATGAAATTTGGCTTCAATCCACCCAGTGGTTTCTGAGAAGAAGATGTTTAAAATTGTGGACGCCGACGACGACGCCGACGACGACGACGACGGACGACGGACCAAGTCTATACTATAAGCTCACCTTGACAGGTGAGCTAAAAAAAGGCTCAAAATGGTTTTAGAATCATGCCAAGGGCGATTTGAATACTGTACCAATTACTACCCACTCATACATGACATAGTACAGGGCAATAAAGTATAAGACCGAATAGCAAATTATATTAAACTTACCTCTTTACATTTTCAAAGCTGAATAACTATAAATGACGCAGCAGGTTCCGGATAATATCTCAAATATAATGATTTCCGACTACTGGTTATAAGCGAATGTATGTACTTTCGATTCAACGCTATGAAAACCGGAAGAGATTGTACAGTCAGTTCGGATACTGTGATATTTATTCCGCTGTAAAACACTGGGTTTTTTTTACTCTCCAGAATAACCCCAATTATCTCAATCAGTCAATAAAATTATGCTATGTGATGTTTTTCCATTCTGAAATGACCCAAAAATCTAGATCTAAATTTATCAGATTGTTTTGGAAGGGAACCCCTGCCCCTGCCCTCTTCCCAATCCCTGCCATCTTCTAACTACAGTATAGCTGATCTAATCAGACTGAAAATATTAGCCTGACTTACCTCTACACAAGTAGCAGCGGCATCAAACTCAATGACCCTGTGATCCCCATTCAGGAAGTGGACTTTCTCAATGATTGGCTTCCGAGCTATGACACATTCAATCTCTTTGGCAGATGGTGGGAATTTTCTCTTCTTCTTCTCCTGGGTTCTTGTCAGACACTGAAAATAAAGGTTCAATTTTTAAAATAGGCTAGGAGCCATAATAAAGGTGTGCACCCATTAACTCTTTATACACCAAAAAGCAGACGACAAAATTTACGTCTGCAAAAACTCAAAAAATGCCCTGTCCAAGACATTTCATACTGAGAATTCAAAGACTAGAGGGCAAACAGTGTAGATCTAGATGAGGCGGCTCATGATGAGCCGCCTCATCAAGATCTACGCTGTTTGCAAATTCTGCTATTTTTCTCACTGGTGCTTAAAGTGTTAAAGACCTTTTTTCAGCTTGAATAGCTGTGATGTCTATTCTGTCTCTTTCATTATTTTCTATCAAGAACTGAGAACCATTGTCAGGCAATTCTAATTAGCAGTCATATTTTGTGGAGACTGATCTCAGAATTATCATCTGAAGCTAAATGCACAGGCTGGTCTGAGCCTATGATAGTTGCCAGTTTGTGGATTTTGAATGCTCTGACTAAACACTGGCTTTCATCTGTTTCCCTAGATTTCTTCAGAAACTGCTTATTTTGAATGATCAGTTCAACCATTCCATGAAAGAAAGTACCTTTAACCTTAGTACATGTACAAGGGCATGTAAAGGTATCTATGAAAAGCCAGTTCAGACTCAGGTCTGGACATACTGACTAGTCCTAACATACATTCCTCAGGTTCCCTAGATTGTTCATGCAAACAGGGTAGACTCAGACCAGACTGCGCATCTGCGCAGTCTGACCTGAGTCTTTCCTGTTTGCACATGCTCAGAGCTCCATTTTGCAGACAATTTTGAGATAATTTTTCTTATTTCTCACTGAAAGCATACACTGTGACCCCTCATTAGAACCATCTCCCCGAACATACATTGTGACCCCTCATTAGAATCGTCTCCTCGAGACCCATCTCCCCGTACATACATTGTGACCCCTCATTAGAATCGTCTCCTTGAGACGATTCTAATGAGGGGTCACAATGTATGTTTTCAGTGAGAAATAAAAAAAAATATCCCTAAATTATCCTTGTTAACCCTTCTTAACTGGAACATTGATGTTACAAAGCACCTTTTCTTCATGACTAAACACATTTCGTCACAACAAAATGGATGCACAAGCAGAAATATCAATTAGTCTGAAACTTGAAAATTGTCTGAAAATTGTCTGAAATATATCAGACCTAATTTGAGTACAATAACAGTTCTTACATAAAGCAGACCACATTTGTCCGAAACAGATTACTATGCTTATCTCATTTTGTTCTCAATGGAAATTTACAACCACAAAAGTGCTTCCATTTTTAGAAAAATGCACTTTAAGGATGAGATGTTTACTAGCATTCCAACTGTTTAATAGATAGGCATCAAATGGTATAGACAAATGAGCCGTGATACAACAAAACCAACAAAATGGCATGTGGGCCCAGCAAAGACTCGGATCAGCCAGCACATCCATTCAGTCTGATCAGAGTCTGTGCTGTCCACATGGAGTAGCTCAATACCTTTAGCTAACCTTTAAGCACCAAGACTGATTAGAATGGCAGCTGCCCAGGTTGATCTGAATCTTTGCTGGGCCCACATGCCACTTTCTTGGTTTTGTTGTGTTACGGTTCAAATTCTGTATGCAACATAAAACTTATCTGTGTTTGCTTGTACTGTTGATCTTTAAACATGCTAATGTGTATGGGAACACCCCTATGTTTTGACTCCATATTTACAAAGGGAAAACTTTTTCGACTTCCTGTTTACTTCCCTGGATAACAAAGTCCTTCAAAAATGGGGTGGACTCTTGAAGAAAAGAATTTGCTCCCCAAGGAGCAAATTCTTTCCTTAAAGAGTTGACCTTCTTTGAAAGGGAGGCAAAAATGAAAATAGCAAATTGCTTCCCTTGTAAGTGTATCCATTCACCTTATCATCTGGCTAAATCCTTAGAAGACAGTGCAGACCCAGCTCAAACTGCTCCAGGCCACTGCAGTGCTGCCAGTATTTTTAAGATAAATATCCCCTGACATGGCACAAGGGCCTGTCCAAACTCCAAGATGGCACAGTCCATTACAGAAAATTCCTATCGATAGGTGTTCTGTATTGAAAGTAAATACAGCATTTTTGAAATAGAAACAGAACATGTTTTTAGTTATTTGCTACCTTATTGCAAAATCTTGCAAATTTCCCCTCCTCTGTGGTTGTGTCCAGGGAACACTTGCGTAGATGACTGGTGAGGTACTTAGCAACTCGACTGTTACTAGGGGTAACACAGCTGGTGGCCACACACATCAACTGCCAGTTACGTTTGTTCACCTGACTGTTGGGATCTAAAAATAGAACAAAGTGACCCAAGAAATGAACAAATGTAAATATCGCAATCAAATAGATATATCGAGACAGATGAAATATTCATGGGTATTGAGAAGATCAAGGCAGCCAGTGTGTGTCAGTGTTGGTGAGAGGCTAGGAGAAGATGACAATGATGATTTGAGCCGCGACACGACAAAACCAACAAATGAAAGTGGTTGTGCGCCCAGCGCAGACTCAGATCAGCCTGGGCATTCGCCCAGTCTGATCAGAGTCTTCGCTGTCCGCATGAAGGTAGCTTAGACCCTTAGCTACCCTTTTTGGTTCTTAACGAAGAGTCTGATTAGACTGAGTGGATGCCCAGGCTTATCTGAGTCTGCGCTGGGTGCACAACCACATTGTTGGTTTTCTCATGTCGCGGCTCATTTTAGCAATATCTTCATTTCTTATTTCTTCCTTCAGTATGTTCTGGCTCCTCACAAAAAGTGCCTCCTCGAGACTATTCTAATGAGGAACCAACACTATGTCTTCAGGAAGTCTTTATAGGAATTAAGGTGATTGTTTACACCTCCATGCTTTTCTACCAATTTTCAAAGGGGAAAAGGGCTACAACTTTGATGACTTCCTGTTTGCTACCCTGAAGGACACACCCCTAAAAAAGGGGGTCTACTCTTTCCTTTACGAGTTGACTCCCACTGATAAGGGAGGAAGAATCAACAGAGTTGCTTTCCCTTTAAAGTGTACCCATTTGCCTTAAGAAAAATTATCCTAGAATTATCATCATATATGACCCGCAACACAACAAAACCAATGAAGTGGCCTGTGCATCCAGCAAAGATTCAAATCAGCCTGGACATCCCCAGTCTGATCAGAGTCTTTGCTGTGCACTTAAAGGGTAGCAAAGACCCTTAGCTAACTTTTAATTGTACAGAGAAGACTCTGCTCAGACAGGGCAGATACCCAGGCTGACCTGAGTCTTAGCTGGATGCACATGCCACTTTGCTGGTTATGTTGTGTTGCGGTTCATATATTATATAGTCAAACCTGCTTATGTGGTCACCTCTATTAAGGGGTCACCTGTCTTGAGCAGCCAATTTGTGGCTTCCCTTGGGTGACCCCTTAAGACAGGTTTGACTATACAGTCAATAAGGGGTCACCTGTCTTGAACAGCCAATTTTGTGGCTTCGCTTGGGTGACCCCTTACGACAGGTTTGACTGTATAGTCAAACCTGTCTTAAGGGGTCACCCAAGGTTAGCCACAAAATTGGCTGCTCAAGACAGGTGACCCCTTAATACAGGTTCCTTTACACTGTATTTTCGTTTAAGGGACCCAGAAAAAAAGGCCGCTAAAGGCAGGTGACCCCTTAATAGAGGTGACCACATAAGCAGGTTTGACTGTACTTCCCATATCTACAGGCCCAGATAATTCTTTAAAGCATTTGCAACAAAAATGGAAGCTCTTCAACAGACTTCTGACACTGGCTTATTGAGAACTATAATGATCTTGAACAAATAACCAACTGTCTTCATTTTCTGCAGTTAATAAAACAGAGCATGAGACAGCGTTCTTCATGGTGTAGGTCTGATAAGTCTAGTATGATCTCCAGGGCGTTGACTTAATACAATAGAATAGCCAGCCATTTGTGTTTAATGTTCTATGATGGAATAAACAGTCAGTTCATTAGCTATTCAAATAAATACAAGACCTTGAAATCTAAATGTTGTTCCGGAGCTATAGACACTTGATAAGAAATAATTCCAAATCTTATCTAACTGATCTGAGACACAATTCACCACAGCAAACCAATCCAAAGTTTTGAAGACAGAAGTTTGACATTCTTTCATCATTACCATAATTGGCTATAAGAGGGTGGGTTTTACCTTTAAAACAACCTCAAAAATCTAAATCTATCTTTTAAAAGAGTTTGATCGTTGGGAATGTTTCCGAAGGGCAATCCCTTCTTATCGCAAAATTTCATAAGACTCATTTGGATATTTGAGATCCAGCCCCGGATCCAGGGGTAGGGCTTTGGGGCTTGAGCCCCGCCGCCTAGGCCTAGTTAGATTAAAATATAATAATTTATAATCGGTGAGGCGATTTTAATGAGATATCACAAAATATATTCCAAGGCAAACTGGACATTATTAAAAAGTATCATCAAATTGATTCCTAATTATGTCATATATATTCAAGCCCCCCCCCCCCACACACACAAATTGATTCCTAATTATGTCATATATTTTCAAGCCCCCCCCCCCACCCACCCACACCCACACCCACACACACCTCAGCACCTACAAGCCCATCCAGTTATCCAGAGCCCCACCAGTATGTGGTGATCTGGATCCGGGCCTGAGATCATTCCAGAAAGGGCCAGTCAGTCTGTTGTAAGAAGATATATCACTTGCACTCTGCGGCGCACATGCCCCAATAAGCGCACATCATAGGAATATCTGAGGCATATGATTATTAGCGCACATATTTTTACTGGTTTATCTCTGTGATTACTTGTTTACAAGTGCTGAAAACACTATAAAATCTAGTTTTCACTTACAAAGCTTCTCCATCCTACATGACTATAAGCAGCTTTTCTCTGATGCTTCGCACATTAAATCCTGTTTCTTTCTATATAAAATAATTTTTTGAAATGTGCGCTTATCAGGAAGAAAGTCTATTAAAAGTATTTAATGCCATTTTGAAAATGTTAAGCACACACTGTGCTAAAAGGGTCGAATATGGTATTACCAACTTACCTGGATGGTCTGTTGTTTGCTTAATAAGCTGAAGATAAAACTCATTACAAAGAGCTTCAGTTTCCTGAGACTTCTGCATAACAGTCTGTATCATCTCCGTATGATCCACAGAACCGTATTCTCCTGAAAAACACAGCCAGACATATTATACAGGAGTGCCGTAAAATTTAAATATTGGGATGGATAGGTCTGAGCAAACAGTGCAGACCCAGATCAGACTGCTTTTACACTACTTGCCATCATAGATGTATTACTGCATTGTACAACCAAATTGTTTCATTTTCAAGAAATGGCAGTAAGCATGGGTTACTAAATACCCCGGCATTTAGCACCTAGTCAATTTGCTTTGTCATCCAACTTTTACACAAAGTATACATGTTAGAAAAAATACAAACAGATATAGCTTATCCCTTAAATCTTCCAATCAGTGCCAATGCGTGCTTAATTTTAAGAATATTGGTCAAACAGGGGCAATAACTCAGTCCAGAATTTAAAATCATAACCCTAATGCACAGCTTTATACTAAGATGTGTTCACATACTTAATTTCAAGAACTGTCTTGGAGAAGTAGTGATAAACCAAAATGTTCCCACTTTTCAGACAGTTACGGTAATAATTTTAGCTGTCCCTATTGTTAGAATTTTTACGGTAAGTCTTTGCTGGTTACATACATAGAGAATACCATGTTAAAGTCTTTTGATATCAAGTTTATCAGGCGAGACCAGAAACAGCGTAGGAATGGCGAGGCTTGCCGAGCCAGTCTGACGTGTTTCTGGTCGAGCCTGATAAACTTGATATCAAAAGACACTTACATGGTTTTCTATTTATCATGCATCATTAGAAGATTTTACGGCATATACAGAGGCAAACAAGTGATAAGCAAACGCAGTTTTGTTCGAACTTGCTGACGTCGCGAATATGTTATGACGTAAGTCGGTGATATCAATTAACCAATCGAACGCTGATATCACGGCCAACGTCAGTGTCTTCAGAGATAGCTTCTTAAGGCATGACCTGATAACATTCGCCCAAGCACAGTTCTACAGTGACATGATATCACATCATGTTATCATACCCCTGTTATCAGGTGAATTTTGCAGCAGATGCATGATAAACCCCCATATCTGTTTTGCTGGGATTAGCTCCCAATGCCTACCTGCATCAATCACACCAGAGTATATGAGTATGGAATTAAAGACTTTCAATGCCAGCTCCTCAACACTAGGATCCTGCATCGCTGTTAGAGACTGTTTCAGCGCCACCTTGCTGTAGGACCAATAACTCACGTCAAACATTCCAATGTTTCCACCGGCATAGCAGCTCCGTAATCTCTCCATCTTAGATTTGGTGATTCTGTAAAGAATTAAAGGCTCTAGATAGGAGTGGGTTTTAATTATAATCCAGAGTTTTATTTATATGTAAAAATATTTTTGCTCCTCTTTAAAACTGTTTCAAATGTCAAAATATGTTAAGTATGTTAATTCATTGTAGTCAAATGTTATATTTAAGTAATTCAAATGGGCAAAAACTGAACATTCAAATGGGCAAAATCTGAACATTCAAATGGGCAAAAACTGAATATTCAAATGGGCAAAAACTGAACAGTACCTGCGTAGAGTATTTTTGAAGAAGCTTGAATCCTTGTCCTGAACTGGCCTGTGCAGCAGACGTGTTTCTGACAAGCTTCTACGGGCTCTAACAAGATCTTCGTAAAGTTTCAACTTCTCATCATCTGTCATTTTAGCCTGAAACGAAAGAAATTCTCTTGAAATTTCTTCCTTTCAAAATCAAGACACTATAAAATCTACCATTCTAACCAAGATAATTCCAGTTCAAGTTCTACAACTTTGATGTTTACAGAGCTCTAGATAAGAGGGGTATTTGATGATAATTGAGGGATAATTTTTTTTTATTTCTCATAGAAACTATATGTTGTGACCCCTCATCTGAACCGTCTCGTCGAGACGGTTCAGATGAGGGGTCACAACATATGCTTTTATGCAAAAATTCACAAAAATTATCCCTAATTATCACTAAATACTCCCTCTTATCTTAAGCTCTGTTAAACAGTTTAAATTAACAGCCTAACCACATGACCAAAAGATGAAATTCAAGTCAAACAATTATAACAGTTTAAAATATATAATTGGCAAATTTTTAAAGAACAAAGTAGAAATGCTAATAATTCCCTATCTCAGCAAAAAAAAAAAAAAAAAAAAAAAAGTTTAGTAAAACAGCAATGCAGTGTCTATCCCAAGCAGTAAATGTGCAATCCTGTCAATAATACATAGAACGACACAACTGAAATGTTGTTTGCAACTGGCCTCAGATGTTTTACTACTTCAGCAGAGCTCTACAGTCAAACCTGTCTGAAGGGGTCACCCCCGGGGACATACAAACACTGGCTGCTTAAGACAGGTGACTCCTTAATAGAGTGATCTGTATTTTTAACTTGTTTTACTGAGAAAATTAATGGCCAGATGGAGGACAGTGATGGTATACTGCGATATAGCTCCTCTGAGAACTCAGCACAAAAGTTGATACTTGACTGAGTTTATGCTTGTACAAAGACATGCGCCAAGGGAAGACAACCCTTTTGTCCTGACAGTAAGCTCTAACCTACTCCAATCATTTGTTGCAAGGTATAGGAGACAAAAAAATCCTTATTTTATATACTTTTACCTCATGACATTCCATTGGGGACAACTTTCGATCATGACCGGAAGCTTAAGCTACTTCGATCATTTGCCGTAAGTTTTATAAAAATCCATTTTAACTCAGGAAATATGTAATTTTCCTGATTCATGCATGCATATAGCCTTGTGGCAGGGGCAGACAACCCAAGGGGACAACTTTGATCATTACATGAAGCTTTTGTTACACTGATCATTTAATGCAAGATTTAGAAAAATCCCTAACAACTCATCCACAGACAAAAATCAAAGTAACTAACTTAAGCCTTGAACTAGCAACTAGTTAGTTGTGATGTTATGTTACCACATATAAATTTAGGTTACAAGGGTTGACTAAAAAGTTTTGAGCCTAACTATATGAAGATGTTGTGCCCTTCAAAACACAATACTTTTCAATGTAATCGCCACTGAGGCTGACACACTTTTCCAGGGATGCTGGAGTGTCTGGATTCCTCTTCCATACAAGATTCTTCTTGCAGGTCAAGAAAATCTTCTATAGCTCATGTTGGCTAGTTGGCTAAGAGAATAACGCTAATAACTCATAATCCATAGGTCAATGATTCAACACTGTCATAGTTCATTTATTTGGTTATATAAAATGGGTGGTGGGGGCCCCCACCCCAACAGAATGTCATCAAATATCTAAATCGTTCTCATGTAATTCTGCAACAATATTGTTTTTTTTTTTTCTAAACAATCCCAATAATCTCGATCCACCTTATATGATGGATCTAGATTTCTGGGGTCGTTTTGGCAGGGAAAAATCCCTCCCTGTATTTTAACCAAATAAATACAGTATTTATGCTCAAAACTTTTCATTCAACCTCCTTTTACAAGTAAACAGTATATTTAGAAAACTGGATACAATGAGCAGAAGCAGAAATGTTACTGGCAAATCAAATTCAAAGCAAAACAACAACCAGGTCCCAAACAAATGTGGAAAAGCAAAAATGGACAAAGAGGAAAATTACAAAGAAGCAAGTGTGAGTTACAGTCACAACACTAGCTTTAGACAGCAGTGTTATTTGTTTACATTTCTCTGCAATGTTTCATATCAACAATCAAAAGTTCCCAGAAGACTTTGGACACAGCTGCTACAGCCGATTCTTGTTATCTCTAAATACCCTTGTGTGTCAAAGCAAATTCATGAAAAATTTTGTACACATTTTCTATATCTTTACGTCACCTTCTGGTTTTCCAACTACTGATATCTCAAAGTATTAAAGTTTCTGATCCCTTGGACTTTGAGATAATGAGTTAACTGCATTTGCAATCAACATAAAAGGCAGTGTTAACTCCTATAACCTAACAATGATTTAACCAATCATTACTGATTTTAGAAGTTATGTTACCAAGTATTTTTTTCCTTCCCCCCCCACCCAACCTTTCCTGCCTCCACAAAACTTAATTTTTTTACACAAAAGTGATGTCATTATTTTAGTCTCCCCCCCGCGACCCCCCCCCCCCCCCCCCCCCCCCCTTCCTGCCTCCACGAAACTTAATTTTTTTACATAAAAGTGATGTCATTATTTGAGTTGACTTGATTTTTCTATTCTACTGCTGAAGAAGGAATAACATTGGCAGAGAAATAACCTTTGTATAAAGCATTAGTATGACTATATAGAATACATACTACATCATTCATGCGCCCATGCTGAAATTAAGTGACAAGATACATGAAACATTAGACATATAGTGCTACATTAGACAAGTGCAACATATTACTAGATATAAACAGAGCATCGTTGACCCAAGGGTTTTCACCCTTCTAAAAAAATTCTTTTATGCAGTTTTGTAATGTGAGGAATAAATGAAGAAAATATTTTGATGTCTTACAATTTTGAAAATGATGAAACAAGAGCTTTCAGGGGATAATCATATTATCAAAATATCTGAAAATTTTATGCAGACTCTGAGAACTCTGATCAAATTTCTCCCCTCCCTCATGTGGAAAACTATCGTTATAATTGAGCCGCCACACAACAAAACCAACAAAGTGGCATGTGCTCCCAGTGCAGACTCATATCAGTCTTGGCATTCACCCAGTCTGATTAGATTCTTCACTGTCCACATGAAGCTAGCTTAGACCCTTAGCTACTCTTTAAGTGCACAGCTCTTCGCTGTCCACATGGAGATAGCTTAGACCCTTAACTACCCTTTAAGTGCACAGCGAAGACTCTGATCAGAATGGGTGAATGCCAAGACTGATATGAGTCTGCACTGGGCACACATGCCACTTTGTTGGTGTTCTCCTGTTGCAGCTTATATTTGTTTAGTGTGGCAACTTAATATGAATCTTTTAAATACAAACATCAAAAGAAATTATCATATTTCATATTCCAGTGACACTACATTTCGAAATCCTTTGCAAAAAATATAACTGACAAATAAATGATGCATGTAATGGCTAGAAATAGCTACTATGTTACCATGGTGTCTGACTGGGTCATGTTTAATGCAGTTTCTGTCAGAATAAGAGATTTCTATCTAAACGATGAAATATAGCTTCCAAGATTTAATACTAGAAGATTTGTAAAATTTGACATTCTATCCGATGCTGTTCAGGACCATATGCAGACTCTTGAAAATGGGGCTGCGAATTTCAGCTAGGTGTGAAAGTTAAGAAATGTACCCCAGACTTTGCGGTGTAAACTCAGTTCCTGACAGAAAACTGAATGTTTCTGACAGAAAACTGCATGATTTTGAAATAATTTGCCCAGTTAGGGGGTGCCTTCACACCCTCCACACCCCCACTACATAAGAGCCTGCTGTCATGAACTTCAGGGACAAACATCGGATGACCCTATGACTTGAGCTTTTAAATCATGTTTTTTCTTGTTGAAAAGCCTCTTTAGTTTCTCAAAAAAAAATGTCAGAGATAAAACACAGAATATTTTTCTTGACTCAGATTCGAATAATTATTCTACAAGATTATGAAAGTTGATAGCGCCGACACTCTAAGACATCGCCATCCATCATTGTCATGATAACTATAGTATTCCCACCATAATTCTTTTAAAGTAATCCTTTTAACAAAATTCTGCTTTTAAAATGAATTTTTATGCTAAAGCAGAATCTGTCTGATCTGCCCTACTTATCCTAAATAAATTAGACAAAAATGCTTAAGCAAAACAGTGTTGACCCTGATCAGACTGCTCCTAAGGAGTCAGCACTGTTTGCAACCATAGTGCAGTTGTTCAAAGCATCCTCAATTGTAGGCCAAGGATTCATTAAGTCTTTTAGTACAAAGAAAATTGAATGTGCTAGTAATTTTACCAAAACAATTTGGGTTTTTGGGGTTTTTTTGCAGTGTAAAAACTCCTCACCTTTTTTCAGCAAAAAATGTGAGAGCTTTTGAGTACAATATAATTCAAAACATAATGACTAACAATGCCATTAGCTTTGAAAACTGGGCACAATTTATTCACATTCCCTAAGCACATTTGTCCAAATTCAAAGTGGACAGATTCCCATACAGAAATAATTGAGCGATTGAATATTTATGATTTATGATCCGCGGTACAGGATAGCTCTCCTGACAATGCCTTGCCCATCACATAAGTAACTTTAACTTAAAACTTTAACATTTTGCTAACGCTGACGCTGCCACAGACTTTCTGTACATTCGTACAGGCGAGTTAAAAATGGCGAGGTCTCCTGCCAGCCGGCTGGCAGGAGACCTAAAAGTCTCCTGCCAGCCGGCTGTCACTAGACCTAAAAGTCTCCTGCCAGCCAGCTATTGGAATGCTAATAAATCAATAAGTGACTTCACATTCCATGGAATTCTTGAGTTAAATGTATCTTTTATTTGATATGGCATAAAAATTATAATAACATTAGCAAAATATCTGCACACAAACAAGAAACAAGAGGGCCATGGTGGCCCTGAATCGCTCACCTGAGCATTAATCAGTTCACTGGCTCTGGTGAAGATTTATAAGAGATTTTACCGTACATGGGAATGGCGGCCACCTTGGTCATGTGACCAAGATCATTTGAAGAACTTTCAATCCTTTGACCCATGCAGGCTCCATATGAAATTTGAGTTTAGTCTGCCCAATGGTTTCAGAGATGCTAGAAAATGTTTATGGATGGATGACAGAGGCAGCTAAAACCAATACTGTAAGGCCTAGGTGAGCTAAAAATGGCAGAGTTGCATCTCCGAAGAGTACCCGTTCATGTTGAGTTCCTTTGATGGATTTGATCTAGACTGAACTAGGCGAACACAGATGATAGAATGGTAGCATCATTATCTCTCAGTGGTGAAATTAATGTTTTCCAAGGAGTTTATGGCTGGCATCATTGCAATGTTAGTTCTGATTCTTGCAGCGTAACATTATTAAGATTTGACCTAGTGACCTAGTTTTTGACTGACATGACTCATTTTCAAACCTGACCTAGATTTTATGGAGATAAACATTCTGACAAAGTTTCATGAAGATTGGATCAAAACTGTGCCCTCTTGGGTGTACACAAAGTTTTTCTAAGATTTGACCTAGTGACCTAGTTTTTGACCTGACATGACCCAGTTTCAAACTTGGCCCAGATATTGTGATGATAAACATTCTGACAAAGTTTCAAAAAGATTGAATCAAAACTGTGTCCTCTAGAGCGTACACAAGGTTATTCTAAGATTTGACCTAGTGACCTTGTTTTTGACCCGACATGACCAAGTTTCAAAACTGACCTGGATATTGTGAGGATAAACATTCTGCTAAATTTTAATGAAGTTTGGATCAAAACTGTGACCTCTAGAGCGTTCACAAGGTTTTTCAAATATTTGAGCTAGTGACCTAGTTTTGAACCCGACATGACCCAGTTTCGAACTTGGCCTGGATATTGTGAGGATAAACATTCTGACAAAGTTTCATGAAGATTGGATCAAAACTTTGACCTCTAGAGCGTACACAAGGTTTTTCTAATATTTGACCTAGTGACCTAGTTTTTGACCCGACATGACCCAGTTTCATACTTGGCCTGGATATTGTGAGAATAAACATTCTGACAAAGTTTCATTAAGATTGGACCAAAAAACTGTTCCCTCTAGAGCGTACACAAGGTTATTCTAGAAATTTGACCTAATGACCTTGTTTTAGATCCGACATGACCCAGTTTCAAACTAGGCCTAGATATTGTGAGGATAAACATTCTGACAAAGTTTCATGAAGATTGGATCAAAACTGTGACCTCTAGAGTGTACACAAGGTTTTTCTAATATTGGACCTAGTGACCTAGTTTTCGATCCGACATGATCCAGTTTCAAACTTGGCCTGGATATTGTGAGGATAAACATTCTGACAAAGTTTCATGAAGAGTGGATCAAAACTGTGACCTCTAAAGCGTACACAAGGTTTTTCTAATATTTGACAGAGTGACCTAGTTATTGACCCGACATGACCCAATTTCAAACTTGGCCTGGATATTGTGAGGATAAACATTCTGACAAAGTTTCATGAAGATTGGATCAAAACTGTGACCTCTAGAGCGTACACAAGGTTTTTCTAATATTTGACCTAGTGACCTAGTTTTTGACCCAACATGACCAAGTTTTGAACTTGGCCTGGATATTGTGAGGATAAACATTCTGCTAAATTTTAATGAAGTTTGGATCAAAACTGTGACCTCTAGAGCGTACACAAGGTTTTTCTAATATTTGACCTTGTGACCTAGTTTTTGACCCAACATGACCCAGTTTCGAATTTGGCCTGGATCTTGTGAGGATAAACATTCTGACAAAGTTTCATGAAGATTGGATCAAAACTGTGACCTCTAGAGCGTACAGAAGGTTTTTCTTATATTTGACCTAGTGACCTAGTTTTTGACCCGACATGACCAAGTTTCCAACTTGGCCTGGATATTATGAGGATAAAAATTCTGACAAAGTTTCATGAAAATTGGATCAAAACTGTGACATCTAGAGCCTACACAAGGTTTTTCTAATATTTGACCTTGTGTCCTATAGTGGAGCAAATTTGATTGCATAAGTGGCCTAGAAAAGGAAGATAGTGGTCTACGGAGTGTAACATTTGTTGTTATATATCAAAATGACCGTCTGGGTCTCTAGTTTTCAAATTCAGCGTTTGCCACCTTGGCAAACCTTGCATAACTCTGTAGTGGCCAGTTATTTACGTTACCCCTGTAAATTTTGAATATCAAAAATATTTATTGAAGTCAATAAGAAATGTGTTTAAACTATATAAATGTATCAAATCTAAATATTTTCTGTAAGAACAGTTAATATGCTATGAATTAGGCTGCTCAGAAAACAGTTCAGAACTTTGGTGTTGTTACTTTCGTTACAGTATATCATGTACCTCTTGGAAATTTAAAATTGGAACTTATGTTGTTGCATTTTACAAAGACTCTAATACAAAAAGGCCCAAAATGATCATTTTTACTTACTATTCGATTGGCCCTTTACAGTGCGTTTCTAGCAAAACAAATATGAGACCTCTAGCTTTTATACTTTGTCAACCACGCCCTGTTGAACAGTTACACCTATTCCCTGTTTTTGGCTGAAAAGTCATTTTTCGTATAATTGTTCGTACAAAAAATGGCTAATAACCAATTCAAACTTGAGAAATTGGGGCCTTTTGCAAAAAGATCATGTTAACCATTGTATAACACAATAACCTAAAATTATTTTTGACCTTACAACACATTTTAGCCAGAGTAACGTACTTAACAGATTAAAATATTTGCGTAAAGCGTCTATCATTCCCGCCAGAAAAAAAAAAAAACAACTCTTTTCAAATTCTGACTTTTAAACAACGCAGTTGTGATATACATGCATATTATCTATTGTAAAATGAAATCTTTGCATTGTTTAATAAACTAATCGGACAGCAAACAGTGTTATTTACATGACATGCAAAGATGAGATTGTCCTAAAACTAGAAAAGAAAACCTTCGTGAATTAATCTATCAACAGAACACTTGTATTTTTTTCCATTAATATCCAAATGACATTAAAAATATCACATCATAAGAATTTACTAATCAGAACTTTATGTTTGTACTCAGAAAGGTAACGTTTGTAACCATTATTTGAAACAATCACTGAGATTATGTGTTGTTACTGAAAAATATGCCTAAAACTCATTAGTTTTGTTAAAAATATTTTTAAAACGGCACTTTAGACTGGTTAAAACACACCCTGTGTAATTTATCAGTGAAATTTCCACGGCGATGCATCCGTTGTTGTGTAACGATGTTATAGTTTGTGTTGGCCACTTATCTGTAGTGTTCTAAAATTGATTTGTTTTGTCTGTTTATTCGCCATCATTCTGATGTATATGAAAACAGAAAGAAAGAAGGTGAAAATATATATTTTGTGTGCCTGGGTATGCTTGATGAAAGCTAACTTGTTGACATCTGCATGGAATGGGCGCACTATATTCTGCTACCCACTAGTATCGTTTGAGTACTTGTTATATGCTTTATGTTACTATTTTAGTTTGGTGTTGTGGGAGGGTTGTGGCACTAGTTAAATCAGTTTCTGATCGTTGCCCTTTTTACACTTCTTTACCTGTAATGACCTTTTCTTATAAAAGCAATATATGAAACCATAGTTTAATTACTTTTAGCCGGAAAGAATATATTTAAAACGAAGTAACGAATATAACAGTTTAAAAAGAAAAAGGTATTTTACCCCACTGCTGCTAGTGTCAAGTGGCATGTGGCTAAGGTAAAATGCTTCCTTGTACTTCATGTTCTGGTCATTTGGAATCATCTGCGCTCTGTCTGAGTTAGTTTGAAAAAGGAAATAGCTGGTGCTAGGTGGAATTGGCAGTGTCGCAACATTACATTCCTTAGTTAAACAGAGGTTGCTGTTATTTTTTGTGATTCATCCCTTGCTTCCAGAGACTCATCCTTCAGAATTTAACTTTTTTATCAGTTTTTATCAGTCTTAGAATTTAAGGTGATGGGATACAATTTCACGTAAGTTATTCTGCCAATTTTACTTTGGCTTCCTTTCTTAATGGGAAAAAAGTTTTAAAAAGAATTTGCTGCTGTAAAAAAATGTTTTCTTTAAGAGCAAACCATGTTTGGAAAGGTTATAGCTTTCTCAGAAGCGAATAGGAAACATCTACGGAAATGAATATTGTTTCTTTCTAACAAATTGCAGTAAAACACTGAGGTGTGTCCTTTCACATTAATACAGTATTATTACAAAGACTTGCCAGAAGATCATGTTGAAGCGAGGAACACACACGAGAAAGAACATAGAAGTCTCATTTTAACTGATTTCTTTCAAAATCGGATGATATTGCCTAGAGGCACGTATAAAATGATTATGACATATTGTTATTACTTTAAAATCATTATCAAACTGCCTTTTTAACTGAGTCAATGATAATTCACTTACTTTGACTTCTTGGTTGGTATTTAAAAAGGTAACGTATACAACATTCAAATGTAAACGATTTGTCAGATTGGATTTATGATTTTTAATGATATTTTTTATTTTTAATGATATTTTCTGTTTGATATAATGCAATAAGGTGTCCCTAGCACCTGCTTCAGCTTAACTGGCTCAAATTGAGCCCAGATGATTCCAAACATAATTTTCAATATGACGAAGTACGGGGAAGCTTTCCACAGTAGCCCAACGGTACTTTACTGTAGCTGCAGTAGGTAAAAACTACACACACTTTTTAACCTGTTATATACGTTACTTTGGTGAAAATATATGCTACAAGGCAACTTTGGGCTTATACATTGTTTTTATACAAAAGGTAAATTAGAGTAAAGGGGCAATGAGCAGGAATTTATGTTATCTTTGCAACAAACCTATCACGATACCAAACTGGAAATAGCTGCATAAAGATATCAGACAAGTAGTGAGACGATACTAGCTGCTAGCCAGATAAGCATGCAGCACCTCACAAGTTCTAGCTGCTAGCCAGATAAGCATGCAGCACCTCACAAGTTCATGGGTACAACAAAGCTAGCCTTAAACAAACAAAATTAGGCATACAAACTTTTCATCTATTTTCTTTCCTTTTCCATATATGCCAGTTATACACCAGAATGATGGCAAATATACGTATGAAACAAATCGAGTTTTCGAAGACGACAGATAAGTGGACAACACAAACTATGACATAGATAAACCAGAACTGATGCTCCACCTTGGGGCTGTCAATAATGAGTTACATGAGTGGATTTAAACCGGTCGTTCTAAAAATATTTTTACTCAAAATAATAAAGGTTACGCATATTTGGCAGTAGCAATATTTAATCTCGGGGAGTTTTTTTTTTCAAATGTTACAAACGTTATCTTTCTGAATACAAAACTGTAAGTTACTAGAAGTTATTTGATATTTTGTGGTTTTGTTTAAACTTTTAAAGTTATTTGGATATGAATGAAAAAAAATTCATGTACAGATTAACTCATGAAGGGTTCGTTTGAACATCAGGGCAATCTGAGCATTGCTTGTCATGTAAATCACACTGTTTTCTGTCTTTGTAGGCGACTACCATGCATAAATTTCATTTTACGATAAACAATAAACATATTTATCACAACTGCGTTGTTTCAAAGTCAGAATTTGAAAAGAGTGTTTTCCTGATGTGAATGACAGACGCTTTACGCAAACATTTTAATCTGTTAAGTACGTTACTCTGGCTAAAATGTGTTGAAAGGTCAAAAATAATTTTTAAGCAATTGTGTTATATCATGGTTAACATGATCTTTTTGCAAAAGGCCCCAATTTGTCAAGTTTAAATTGGGTTTTAGCCATTTTTTGTACGAACAATTATACGAAAAATGACTTTTCAGCCAAAAACAGGGAATAGATGTAACTGTTCAACAGGACGTGGTTGACAAAGTTTAAAAGCTAGAGGTCTCATATTTGTTTTGCTAGAAACGCACTGTAAAAAGCCAATCGAATAGTAAGTAAAAATGATCATTTTGGGCTTTTTTGCATTAGAGTCTTTGTAAAATGCAACAACTTAAGTTCCAATTTTAAATTTCCAAGAGGTACATGATATACTGTAACGAAAGTAACAACACCAAAGTTCTGAACTGTTTTCTGAGCAGCCTAATTTATAGCATATTAACTGTTCTTACAGAAAATATTTAGATTTGATACATTTATATAGTTTAAACACATTTCTTATTTACTTCAATAAATATTTTTGATATTCAAAATTTACAGGGGTAACGTAAATAACTGGCCACTACAGAGTTATGCAAGGTTTGCCAAGGTGGCAAACGCTGAATTTGAAAACTAGAGACCCAGACGGTCATTTTGATATATAACAACAAATGTTACACTCCGTAGACCACCCCCTTGAAAGATAGCCCATCAAGTTTGCTCCACTACTAGTTTTTGACCCGACACGACCCAGTTTCAAACTTGGCCTGGATATTGTGAGGATAAACATTCTGACAAAGTTTCATGAAGATTGGATCAAACTGTGACCTCTAGAGCGTACACAAGGTTTTTCTAATATTTGACCTAGTGACCTAGTTTTTGACCCGACATGACCCAGTTTCGAACTTGGCCTAGATTTTATAGAGATAAACATTCTGACAAAGTTTCATGAAGATTGGATCAAAACTGTGCCCTCTAGAGTGTACACAAGCAAAAGTTGACGGACGTCCGTCCGGACGTCCACACGTAGGACAGACATCACGGTATCCCAAAAGCTCACCCTGAGCACTTCGTGCTCAGGTGAGCTAAAAACACAAATAAGAGGGACATTCTATAAATAGATTTTCCAAGGGAAGTAACTCAAATTATACTTTGCAAGGGAACTAACTCAATACACTACTTAGCAATTTTCACTTAAATTTTATATGCGTATTTTGTCTGCACAGTTGCCTTTAGGATAAATGGTAGTTTCATATTATAAATCTATAGTATATTTCTTAGTGGGAAGAATATGTAAAGAAACAATTTTGCCTGACTGAACAGTAAAAATACAACTATAGCGAATAGCTTGACTGTGATGGTTGGTAACCAGTATTAAATTTTGTGTAATTTTTTTCCTTCAACGTATATGTATTACCGTAATCGACCCATTTACCGCACATGCCCCTATAACCGTACACCAAGGCCATTTCCGGACAAACTGCACAAGCGCACACTGCTTTTTCTTTGAAACTCTCACAAAACCCAATAATTAACAGGGAACTCATGAAAAGTATAAACACAAAGCATTTCCAGTCCTACCCATGTTGCCTCTTTCCAGTCACCCTGCATTTCATTGTTCTGAGTGTGCGGTTATTAAATACATTTAAACCACATCTTTTTGTTGCAATTTTGAAAAAGTTAAGCGCAGGGTGCGGTAAATGGGTCGATTACGGTATGTGTATATATGATGTACATATATTCTTGGAGCTATTTGTGTAAATGATTAAATAACTTCCAGACAATAATAAAAGGGATAAAGAACAAAAAAAAGCAAAAATTTACATCAGATTTGCTTAACTGTTTTCTAATAGTTTCATGCTATTACCACAATTAACTTCAAACTTGATCAAAGTGAATATAATATCTATCTGTTTTAACGTTTAATACAATAAAATATAGCTGTCTTGTCTTTATGCCATGCAAAATGCCATTTCTTTATCAGTATTCCAGTGGCAGGCTGGCAGGAGACCTTTAGGTCTAGTGACAGCCGGCTGGCAGGAGTCCAAAAAGTCTCCTGCCAGCCGGCTGGCAGGACACACTTCCGTTAAAAATAGTAATGACCTTTCATGTTCATCATGATAAGCTGCTCAAACTATCTTACATGTCAGTTTTGAGATATTACATGTATGTGGAGTGTTAATTTCAAAGAAAGTTAAAACAATGTCAACATTTTACTGACTTGTTAGCCTTAAACTATTCTTCATGAATGAAATTCTTAATTTTTGCTGTTTCAAATAACCAAAAATTGGGGTGTACACAGGGTATAATCTATTCCGCCAATTTTCGCTTCCTGCAGAGACTGTACATCATATATGGCTTCTGCCGAGACTGTCCGCGAACTCTTGCTTCCTGCCAAGACTTCTGTACATGATAAATAGCTTCCTGCAGAGACTGTCAGCATGATTCTGCTTCCTGCCGAGGCTCTCGGCAGGAAGCAGAATCACGCGGACAGTCTCTGCAGGAAGCCATTTTTCGAGGACAGTAGTCTCTGCAGGAAGCAAGAGTTCGCGGACAGTCTCGGCGGAAGCCATATATGACGTACAGTCTCTGCAGGAAGCGAAAATTAGCGGAATCGATTATAACCTGTTGTGTAGGGTTATTTCTGAGATTCAGTGATTTCATTAAAATGTCATGCTGAGTAGTGTTGACATTGCTTGGATATAGTGATCATGCCAGGGGAATTTGGAGGGAAAATAGAAAACAACAAACCTTCTTCACAGGCTAATGATAGATGAAAATGAGAATATGAATGAATATATGAAATCATGTGATACAATGAAATAAATGAGTGAGTGAATGAAGAAACAAATAAACACAAGCACATGGATAAATCAACGAATATATGAAAAATGTGGACCTTTAGGGGTGTCTCTAATAGTAGCAATTAGGGTACACTGATCTTTTTACCTGAAAACTTAGAGCTCTAGATAACAAGGTGTATTTAGTGATAATTAGAGATAATTTTTGTTAATTCTGCTGAAAAGCATATGTTGTGACCCCTCATCTGAACCATCTCATCGAGACGGTTCAGATGCTGGGTCAAAACATATGGTTTAGATTTTAAATTAGAAAAATTATCCCTCAATTATCATCAAATACTCTCTTTTATCTACAGCTCTGGGAAACAATGTTTTGATACTCTGTTTTATCCCTCATGAATAACCACAAATATCTAAATCAGCCTAGTAATTCTGATACAAAATGGTCTTTCCACTCCAAAAAACAATCTCAATAAAAGCATCGTAAACGACTGCGTAATACCCCGCCACTGCAAACCAATACCCCGTCTTCTATCTTTTATACATTTTTTTTTATCATGACATGAACCTCATGAACAGAATTTTTTCTTAATTTTATACATGTATATAGCTCTGGGGCAGGGGCAGGTAACCTATGTGGACTTAATACTTCTTGTAACAGAAAGCTTATGTTATTTTAATCATTTCTATGAAATTTCATCAAGATATACCGAAAATCTGATTTTATATTGATTTTTTCATGATTTCATACATGTATACAGCATGTGTCAGGGGCAGATAACAACTGGGGGACAAAATTTTGATCAAGACATAAAGCTTATATCAATATGATAATTTGTTACAAGTTTCAGAAAAATCCCTTTCGACTCTAATTTTATACATTTTTTTTCATTATTTCATACATGTATATAGCCCTAGGGCAGGGGCCATGAAAAGGGCAATAACTCCATAAGGAGACATCGAAATTTGCCCATTAACAATCCCAACCGAGATCTTCCCAAGACCAATGCACATGCCATGTATGAATAAAATCCGTTAATAAATACTCAAGTTATCGAACGGAAACGAAGTGCTCACGGACGGACGGACGACCGGACGGACGGACGGACGTACGTACGACGGACGGACAGACACACGGACAGCCAGCGGGAAAACATAATACCCCGCCACTAACGTGTGGCGGGGTATAAAAATCCAGAGTTGCCTTAAGACAGATCTAAATTTTTTTCTTTATCCATCTTTGAGACAGATCTAGATTTTGGGACTGACTTGGAGGGGTAAAATCCATCTTATAGCAAAATGACACATGAATGATTTACAATTTTGGGGGTCAAAAAAGTGAGGGGGAAAAGACCCCATTTTATATTAGAATCATTATGGTATCATAAAAACCTGGCCTTAGCTGGACTTCCGTCAGAAACTTTAAAGTCTGTAAATACCATCTGACAATATAAAACTGTGCATGTGTAGTAACGAAAGATAAAATGTGGTTGATTAGAAAAACTTCATGGAAGTTATTCATTTTATGAACTTACAATATACAACAAAAGATACAACAAACAAATTACAATACAGGACTTTATAAAATCACAAATACAACATAAGTTAAGTGAAAGTAGTTAAGTTCTAATGACAATTCTTTTTTTTTTGCGCTGCATGCAAGAAATTGTCACATTTTCTGTAGGACACTGAAAATCTTTACAAAATAATGCCAGAAAAACAAAGGTTCAGATCTGTATGAAAATCAAGGTGTTTCTTAATAAAATATATCAGTCCTTAGGACATGAATGAACACTCAGGTCAGGTGCAAATCTATGCGAAGCTCCAGATAAAGTAGGGTTTTAAAGATAATTAAGAGATGTTTTTCTTATTTATCATGAAAACATATGTTGTGGCCCCCTCATTAAAACTGTCTTGAACCGTCTTCGTAAAACAGTTCCAATGAGTGGTCACAATTTATGTTTTTACGGAAAAATAATGAAAATTATCCCTTATATTATCCATGTTACCCCTTCTACTCTGGAGCGTAGTCTCTTGTCTGAACATGGCCTTTCCTGTTCATATCAACAATATATGGAACCTACTGGTGAAATGTGAAAATTTCTTGCTGTGTCAAAAAGTGCTGATCTTTGTAAAGGACTATCAAGACTAAATCTACGTACCTTCTTCACTCCCTCGTAGTCCGGCTTGAGCCACACCGCATGTACCGGGGAGTAACTGGAGATCAGATTTCCCACATCTTCTTTATGATTAGTCTCGAACATGAAACATCGTTGAGGACAGTCTTTGGCCACATCATTCTTTAATTCCATTGTAACATAATTATCATTTGGATCAAGGGCTATAGATTCTATTTCAGAGTATTTAAAATCGTGAATGACATATTTGTCTTTGGCACGTACGAATTTTACTCCATCCATGTTTATCGCTAACAAAGCGTCACTGGAGTGAGACCATAATCCTTTGTGAGTGATTGGAAATAATGTACACCCGTAGAGCGGAAACTGTTTTACACAAGTCAAATACCACACTTTGGCTTCCAGCTCTGTTTTACCAGTTCCATAATGCTAGAATAAAAGCAAGGAACCAGTCAGTTTAAAGTTATAATGAAAAATAGCAGAGTTACTTCCCCTGAAAGTGTACCCATTCATCTAGAAAAAGATCTGATCATACACAATACTAACACCAAGGCTTAAAGTTAATTTTTCACACAACAAACCAAATTGAATTTTGACCTGCAAATATATGAACTACAGTAGAACTTTAATGGCTCAAACCCTGATTACTCGTTAACCCTGCCTGGCTAGAACTGTTTTCTTGGTCCCTAGAGGTCAATTTATATATGAACCAACCCTAGATGGCTAGAACTACCCTTGGCTGGAACTAATTTTCATGGTTCCAAGCCAGTTCGAGCCAATGAAGTTCTACTGTACATGTATATGGGTCAACAGATTACATGAGCTGGTTTTACTTAAATATTTATTTATTTCATTTTTATTCATTTGCAATATAAGTTAACCCTAAACGTACCGAAAACAAAAACAGCTGAATTTGCAAACAGCAAAAATCCAGATGAGGTGGCTCATCATGAGCCACCTCATCTGGGTCTACCCTGTTTGCCCTGTAGTCTTTGTATTCACAATATGATATAGCTTGATTTATTTTTTTTATTTTTTTTTTCTTCAAAATTTTGCTGATGCAAATTTTGTCATCTGCATTTTTTGCGCTTTAAGGGTCAAGACTACCTTATGAGCAGTTGCGACCTCCTCACTCCAGTCCCTGCAAGGAGCACTGAGAACTCTCTTGCATAGATATTGCTCCACCTCTCGATACCTCTGGTCTTTTCCCTCCTCATAGGCACCGAGAACAACTTGAGCTTGTAGACCTGCCAACTGTAGGGCCACTCGGTCCGATATCATAAACTCATCCTGTTGAGGAGAAAATTAATAATTAAGACTCATAAACCCATCCTGTGTTCAGCAATTATTTTTAAATATCATGAACTCTTGTTTAAGAGAAATTAATATTTGAGCCGCGACACAAGAAAACCAACAAACTGGTTATGCGCCCAGCTCAGACTCAGATCAGCCTGGGCATCCGCCCAGTCTGATCAGAGTCTTCGCTGTCCGCATGGAGGTAGCTTAGACCCTTAGCTACCCTTTAAGCGCTTAGCAAAGTGTCTGATTAGACCAGGTAGATGCCCAGGCCGAACTGAGTCGGCTGGGTTAACTGGGCAAGAAATGACCCGTTTTATCAGAACTTGCAAATCCCTCCAAAGTACACTTTGTACGTTATAAGAGTGATATGAGCCGCGACACGACAAAACCAGCAAAGTTGTTGTGTGCCCAGCGCAGACTCAGATCTGCCTGGGCATCCGCCCAGTCTGATCAGAGTCTTCGCTGTCCCCATGGAGGTAGCTTAGACCCTTAGCTACCCTTTAAGCGCTTAGCAAAGTGTCTGATTAGACCAGGTAGATGCCCAGGCCGAACTGAGTCTGCGCTGGGCGCATGTCCACTTTGTTGGTTTTCTCGTGTCGCGGCTCATTTCTCAATTTCTCTCTTGGTATTTGTAATGACATGACAGGCAATAAAACGCTGGTGGCTAAGCCCTTAAGGTTGAACAGGGATAACCATGTAAATCATGGACAATATCCAAAGTATACAAAAAAGTTAAGTGACTATTTTACTGACAGATTAGCATAGCGCAGTGCATCCCCTCCACCCCACCCACTCATACTCACCTGTACTCATAGTTGTTTTTTTGTGGCTAGACACATAATTCCATTTCCCCATATAAAGGCACATTCTGTCCAACTACCAAACTATATGAACCGACAAATGGAATCACTGACAAACTGACTGATGGATGGAAAATTGGACACCTATACTGCACCCTGCTGCAACAGGTGTGACATAAATGGGGCCAGTATGTGGAATGCGCCTAATGTTGTGCAGCATATACTTAGATGTACAGTTTACCATTTAGATAGGAAGAAAGTAATGTTCAATAAAGTCATCTTGTATAGAACAGAATGTTTCCCTGTTACAAACATATACTGAGGGAAATAAATTTAGCAACTTTTTACAAATCAGCGTATAATTCAGACTTATTTAAAAAAGTGGGAAATTGTATTATTTCTGCTGTATAAGATATCATTTTGGGTACCAGAAATCCAAAAATTGAGGTCGAAAGTTTATCTATAGAGCAGAATCGTGTCGCATTTGTACCCAAGTGTATAACCCAAAAAATGCCATAAATCTTTTATGCAACTCATCTTTTTCAGGCGCAGTTTCATCTTCAAAGCTTACACCAGAGCCAATTTGCGGCGATGTAGACATTTGTGAACAAGGACACAGTGTTGTATGTAGGGATGCGCAATAATATCGATATATCGGTATATCGCAATACGGTCAGAAAAAAAATACGTATTGCGATACGATTCACCCATATCAATACACTGGCGATATTTTGCTCCTAAGGATGTTGAAAGTCTAAAACAATAATCCATTCAGTTTTTGTTGTGCTGAGGTTTTACACCGTTCTTTCCGGTAAACAGAATCATGCTCAGAAAGCTTTATAATCAAGTACCCCATGGGTTACATAAGCCGTTTTCTTTGTAACAGCGTAGGCTGCAATGTTTTACCAATTTTTAAGCAAGCTGTTTTCTTCAGAAGGGCGTAAGCCGCATTGCGTTAGTGAATGAATGGGGTAAGCAAGCTGTGAAAGCAGAGTGTGCATATACATATCGAATCGATAACACCATAAACAACCGGCTGGCAACAATGGCCGAATACGAAATCGCTAAAAATCCGAAAGGAAAGTCAGATATCTGGCAGCATTTTGGCCTTCAAAAGATGACTGCTACAAATACCATTACTGAAAATGTTGCAGTGTGCCGCAAATGCGATATGGTTGTCAAACATTCAGGAAAATAAACAGTACTTACAGTTAGTAAGTAACTCTGGTATCCTAAGTTCTCCTACTGATAAACAGCTACCTTTAGGCAAATGCATAAAAAGCTAGATATAGGATTGCCCTTGTTTTTCAGACTAAGCCTTTAACCAAAATCTTAGCCAGACAGTTTATTTAGAGGAGTTCCACTAGTCTTTCTCTTGTCCAGTTCAAGTCACACTTTATGAAGGATAAATGAAAACACCAAAGATAAACATTATACATCTTTATTATCTCATATCTACTTTCATGCATAGCCCTCCAGTGTACTTTACATGTAGAAAACAAATGTCACAATATATTGTGATACGTATTGCAATACAGTGTGAGGGTATTGCAATATATCGCAATACGAAAATTCTGGCAATACCCATCCCTAATTTACAACCTAAAAGACTGTTACCTTCATAAACGTAAATGTGCTTATGACGCCGTCAAAATTGGCATCCGCAAAGCAATTCAGACTGAGCAAAAACAACCGTCAACGAATTGTTCCTAAATCTTGAACCAAACTGCAATGGCTTGGCCTCTAAATGACCAGAACACTTTCAAGCAATTTGTTGCTGTAAATTGGCGCTATTTCCGCAGATTTAACCACACCAGGTTCGACAGTTACGTCATTCTGACGTCAGTTTTTAAAACCATCAAAAATCCTCTTGACATCACTGATATTGTACTTAAAGTTTCTCTTCTCAAAGTTCGCATAAGGGTCTTTGCATATCCACAAATTTTGTCAATTTCCGTCATAACGTAAACCTGACGCTTCCATTCGAATCTTGAAAGGTACTGGTGGCAGCATTTAAACAAATGGATTACCTGGGTTAATTTTTTCCATGATAGAGTATCCTAAGTTGACAGTAATAAAGCGCAAAAAGATTCGAGTCGAAACGTCAATCGACAATGTTTAAAATGGCTGTTGCATTTTTCGGCAAGTTAACGTCAAACTAACGTGCCCCATTGCTGGCTTCTTATGCGTTTATTTGCAAACCCATTAACGGTTTGCTTGTTCATGGATCCAGTTAAAACCTTCCAAAAGCATTTTGACAATTTTCTTTGTTTAATTGTTTGTCAGCTTGCGCAAGAAGTGAACGCATTTAAAGTGACGTAAAACGTGCGTTAAGTCACATTTTTTGTCCAAGTTTGATGTAATTGCAGTCTCCTAACGTAAACTATGTGTATGCGATCAACAACCTGGGAATTCTTTCTCCTAAAGAAAATTTCACAACCCCTTGGAAAAATTGCTAAATTTATTTCTCTCAGTATATGATCAGCTCACAAACAACTACAACAGCCAAATAAAACGCTTGCGCAGCTGAACACAATCTTGATGTTAACATAATTTGAGCCGTGACATGAGAAAATCAACAAAGTGGTTGTGTGCCCAGCACAGACTCAGATCAGCCTGGGCATCCGCCCAGCCTGATCAGAGTCTTTGTCTTTGCTGTGTGCTTGAAAGCTAGCTAAGGATCAAAACTAGCTCCATGCAGACAGCGAAGTCTCTGATCAGATCAGACTGGGTGGATGCCCGGGCTGATCTGAGTCTTCGCTGGATGCACAAGCCACTTTGTTGATTTTGTCTTATCGTGGCTCATTTATCATCAAATTCACAATGTACAATATGTCCGTTGAGTTTCCATGCTAGTTCAAGCAGCCTCTTCTCCCGGCCAAACTTCCAATACGTACCTTGACCACTTTGTTGACAGCTTCTGCATAGAGTAGGTGATATTCCACAGGGTCATTAGGAATATCATGGACATGTCTGTACACCCTCTTTCTGAACACCAACCTCGCATCACTACCCCCAAGGGCCATCTTGGGACCTTTCTTTGAGACAGTTTCATACTTGCTGGGTTGTGCTGAGAGTTTTTCTTGTCTGAAATAGATATGATAACAGAAAATATGACTGCCGTCCTCAGAGCTACAGATAAAGCAGGGTTTTGGTGATAATTTTTGTGCAGTTTTTTCTTATTTCTGTATAAAGATGACGGTTGTGACACATTATTAGAACTTATCTCGATGTCCATGAGAAAATCAATAACCAATATACAGTCAACTCTCGATATCTCGAACACTGATATCTCAAAGTACCCTCTTATATCAAAGAATGTCACATTTTGGACACATTTCCCAATTTTCATGTACATTTCAAATCCTATTATCTTAAACAATTGATATCTCAAAGTAAATTTTCTGGAACCAGAAAATTTACTTTGAGATATCAGTAGTTTGAATTGAGCTTTGACTTCGAGATATCGAGAGTTGACTGTATCTTCTGTTTTACACAGCCAATTTTAATTTTAAAATGTTCACAATCATACCCCAATGACCTCCACCTTAGCAAGCCAAGAGTACAAAGTTTGGGTAACAGGGATAATTTAGGAATAATTTTCCATAATTCTCAATAAAAACATACTTTGTGACCCCTCATTAGAACCGTCCCATCAAGACGGTTCTAATGAGGGGTCACAACATATGTTTTTGTTGAGGAATAAGAAAAATTACCTTTGAATTATCATAAATACCCCCTCTTATCTGGAGCTCTGGGACTCAGTACCTTGGGCTTGCAAAGATGAATGACCTTCGGTATTCCCTATCAATTATTTGGTATGGATGAACAAGAGGGTAAAGATTACATCATTTCTTAACAGACTGAAATGCTTCAAACAGCTTTAATAACAAATTGTCTATAATCCAGTACAATGTACTTACTGTTCCCAGCTTGCTAGAACATCAGCAAGATACTCATATGCCCTGATATACCTCTCATACTCGGACGTCATCTGAAATATCATAAATGATCACGGCACTTAGGTTAAATTGTCCAAAACGGCAATACAAAGAAAAATCAAGCTTGTCAAGTCTTTATAGTGCTCCTGATATGAATGGATTTTAATGGTAGTTCTCTAAGATATTTTCTAATTTCAAATTATTAACATATGTTGTGACCCCTCATTAGAACTAATGGTAGTTTTTTAAGATATTTTAGTTTAAATTATTAACATATGTTGTGATCCCTTATTAGAACTAATGGTAGTTCTTTAAAATATTCTATTTAAAATAATTAACATATTGTGTGACCCCTATTAGAACTAATGGTAGTTCTTCAAGATAGTTTATTTCAAATAATTAACATATGTTGTGACCCCTCATTAGAACTAATGGTAGTTCTTTAAGATATTTTATTTCAAACAATAAACATATGTTGTGACCCCTCATTTGAACCAATGGTAGTTCTTTGTGATATTTACTTCAAATAATTAACATAATTTGTGACCCCTCATTAGAACTAATGGTAGTTCTTTAAGATATTTTATTTCAAACAATTAACATATGTTGTGACCCCTTATTAGAACTAATGGTAGTTCTTTAAGATATTTTATTTCAAATAACATATGTTGTGATCCCTCATTAGAACTGCCTCAATGAGGCAGTTCTAATGAGGGCCACAACATATGTTTTTCTTTTGTTGTAGAATGAACACAAGTTATCTCAGAATGCTCAACATCTCATCCTATCTGGAGCTCTGGATGATGTATGAATAAATGGCCATGATTTTTTCTTCATTTTTTTTTTCTTCAAGAAAATAGAAATGTCTGGCTCGGTACAAAGAATGGTCAAAATAATTTGGTGATAAACTAATTTTCCCAAAATGCTTTTTTCTCCCAAATTTTCTCTCTCAAGCATAACAGATTGTCATTTTCAGAATATTTCAATTTCCTGGAGCATTGTCTGAAGGACTTAATGACCTTCAGGAACAATAACATGTCAACGAGATGGAACCATGTCATTATTTATATATATTACAAGTCTGAGCTATTTATTTTATTTTGTTTACCAGCTCCTCATGCATAAATGTTTCTTAGTGTATACTGGAACAAATAAGACTTGCTCAGCTAAGCCTGTATATCTTTGTAGTCCGGATGACTTGCAATTTTACATCCTATTCAACAGTATTTCAGTCATATCAGGACAATGGGAGGGTGATAATGGCTTGCATACTGTCTTTATTCTGTTAAAAGACGGATTTTTCCCAGCTTTTAGAATGTCTTCATCCAAAGTTCTAAACATCTATATCAGTCTACTGTAAGTCTGCTAGGGTAAAGTCGGGTAAATTCGGACAGCAGGTAAGTTCAAACACTGACATTGTTTCCTTCATATGTCAGTTTTTTGGAATTAAAACACAAAATTAACTGGACAAACAGTGAAAATCTGGATGGGACGGCTCATCATGAGCCGTCTCATCTGGATTTTCACTGTTTGCAATGGTATGTCCAAATTTACTCGCTGTCAGAAGTTACCCGACTTTACCCTATGTATATTTCCCCTTCCAAAATAATTCCCTAAGACAGATCTAGCTTTTAGGGGTTGTTTTTGCGGCATAAAAACCTTTTTTTTTTTACCAAATAAATACTGTAAGCGAAGGACCTTTGATGTATGTTGCGCAAGTAAGCAGACTAACCCACTTGTGTAACATTTCATTAATTATTAACGCAACTGTCTACATTATACCATTGCTAGAAGAAATATGTCATGCCTAGAAGATATTAATAGTAATAATAACTGAAGGAACAGCCAGCTGGGAAATCATTATATGACACCTTGTGTAGGGGAAAATTAGCACACAACATATGCATGCAGGGAAGACCCAGATTAAGATAAATGGATACATTTTCAGGGGAAGCAACTCTGTTAGTCTCTTTTTTGGCTCTCTTCTCAATAGGGGTCATCTCGAAGGGAGAAATTCTTCCCCTAAGGAAGCAAATTCTTTTCTTTAAGAGTAAAACCCTTTATCAAAGGGTTTCACTGTCCAGGGAAGCAAACAGAAAGTCACAAAAGTTGTCTCACTTTCACAAAATGGCATGAAAACATGGGGGTTATTGATTGATTGATTTGGTGCTTAATGTCCACAGTAAACAGCTATGGTCGTGTCGGAACGGTCAGTTAACCTAACCACACTATTCCTGGGCAGGCTTAGACCTCCTAAGCGGTTAACCAGTACTAAGTGCACATACTTTCGCCAGCAACTGACAACTGCCCTACTTGAATCAGCAAAAGGAGAAGCGAAAGTTTGTGGCCAGACCAGGTTTCAAACCCAGGACCACTGACTTATGAGTCAGGTGCCCTACCGATTGCGCTACATGGCCCGACATGGGGGTTAATCGTACATCTTAAATTACTGGATGGCTTAATTGTACATCTTTAACTAGAAATGTTTTTCAGAGAAAAACTGATGTCCCCCCACCAGCCCATTTCCAATCCCCCCTTATGAATAACAAGAGGACCAATGGTCCTGTAGCTCACCTGACACTTGGTCCTGATATATATTTTAATGCTTTTATACATGTATATAGCACCAGGGCAGGGGCAGATAACCCCCCTCCCTTGGGGATTAATGTTGAGTCCCAATTCTATATACCAAGCCACAAGGTCACTGGGCCTTTGTTTCTGGACAAAGATTTCTGAAGGGTTTTTATCATAAATGGGTGTGGCGGCCACCATGTTCATACGACACTGACCATCTGAACAAACTTTGATTCCTTTGACCCAGTATTAAAGCTCCATAATATATGAAACACAGTAATCATTTGTATAAACTATGATGGGCCTGAGTGCCCAATGCTACATACCGGTACCAAGTTTCAAGGTTATAGGCCTTTCGGTTCTCGAGAAAAAGATGTTTGAAGAGTTTTACCATATATGGGCATGGTGGCCATCTTGGTCAAGTGACCATGACCATCTGAACAAGGTGATTACTATAGGGCCTCCGCAGACTTCGTCTGGCGGGGCCCTAACAAACTATGGTTCCTTTAAGCCGGTGAAGCTCCATATGAAATATGGCTTCAATTGACCCTAGTGGCCACTGAGAAGATGTTTGAAAATGTTGACGGGTGACAGAATCTCAATGACCTTGTACAAATGTCAAAGAATGACCTTGACCTTTAACGACACAATATCTTCATCTGGTCATTTAGTCAACCATATATACCAAATATTGCACCTTAGACTTAAATAGTGTCTGAAAAATCCACTGTTTAAGCATTCCCATATAAAAGCCTACATAATGTACCAAAGTTGACAGTGTCATAAATTAGGTCAAGGTCAATGCACGATCATTTGTATAAACTATGATGGGCTTGAGTGCCCAAAGCTACATACCAACTTTCAAGGTCATACACCTTTTGGTTCTGGAGAAGAAGATTTTGAAGGGTTTTTACCATATATGGGCGTGGCGGCCATCTTGGTCAAGACCCTGAGAACAAACTTTTATTCCCTGATCACACTTAGACTCCATATGAAATTTCGCTTCAATCAGACCAGTGGTTTCAGAGGAGTAGATGTTTTGAAAATATTGATGACGGACAGACCGACAAAATGACCTTGACCTTTCAGTGACATAATATCTTCATCTGGTCATTTAGTTGACCATTTATACCATGTATTGTACCTAAGACTTAAATAGTTTCTGAGAAATCCACTGTATAAGCGTTTTCCCATATAAAAGCCTAACATACCAAAGTTGACCATGTCGTCAATTAATTCAAGGTCAACACATGGTCATCATTTGTATAAACTATGATGGGCCAGCATGCCCGATGCTACATACCAAGTTTCACGGTCATAGGCCTTTTGGTTCTAGAGAAGAAGATTTTCGAAGGGTTTTTACCATATATGGGCAATGTGGCCATCTTGGTTATGTGACCCAGACCCCGGGTATAAACTTTCGTTCCCCCATCCCACTGAGACTCCATATGAAATTTGGCTTCAATCGGCCCAGTGGTTTCAGAGGAGAAGATGTTTGAAAATCTTGACGACGGATGGTCCGACGGAATGACCTTGAATTTTAGTGACATAATATCTTCATCTGGTCATTTAGTCGACCATGTATACCAAGTATTGTACCTAATACTTAAATAATTTCTGAGAAATCCACTGTTTAAGCCTTTTCTCATATAAAAGCCTAACGTACCAAAGTTGACCATCCCGTAAATTAGGTCAAGGTCAACGCAAGATCATGATTTGTATAAAATATGATGGGCCCGCATGCTCGATGCTACATACCAAGTTTCAAGTCATAGGCCTTTTGCTCTGGAGAAGAAGATTTTTGAAGGGTTTTTACCATATATGGGCGTGGCGGCCATCTTGGTCATGTGACCTGGACCAAATATATAAACTTTCGTTCCCCCATCCCACTGAGTCCCATATGAAATTTGGCTTCAATCGGCCCAGTGGTTTCAGAGGATAAGATGTTTGAAAATCTTGACGACGGATGGTCCGACGGAATGACCTTGACCTTTAGTGACATAATAGCTTCATCTGGTCATTTAGTCGACCATATATACCAAGTATTGTACCTTAGACTTAAACAGTTTCTGAGAAATCCACTGTTTAAGCGTTTTTCAATATAAAAGCCTAACGTACCAAAGTTGACCATGCCGTAAATTAGGTCAAGGTCAACGCATGGTCATCATTTGTATAAATTTTGATGGGCCCGCATGCCCAATTATACACACCAAGTTTCAAGGTCATAGGCCTTTTGGTTCTGGAGAAGAGGATTTTTGAAGGGTTTTTACCAAATATGGGCATGGCGGCCATCTTGGTCATGTGACCTGCACCAAATATATAAACTTTCGTTCCCCCATCCCACTGAGACTCCATATGAAATTTGGCTTCAATCGGCCCAGTGGTTTCAGAGGAGAAGATGTTTGAAAATCTTGACGACGAATGGTCCGACGGAATGACCTTGACCTTTAGTGACATAATATCTTCATCTGGTCATTTAGTCAACCATGTATACCAAGTATTGTACCTTAGACTTAAATAGTTTCTGAGAAATCAACTGTTTAAGCATTTTCCCATATAAAAGCCTACAGTACCAAAGTTGACCATGTCATAAATTAGGTAAAGGTCATCACAAGGTCATGATTTATATAAATTATGATGGGTCCGCATGCCCGATGCTACATACCAAGTTTCAAGGTCATAGGCCTTTTGGTTCTGGAGAAGAAGATTTTTGAAGGGTTTTTACTATATATGGGCCTGGCGGCCATCTTGGTCATGTGACCTGGACCAAATATATAAACTTTCGTTCCCCCATCCTGTTAAGGCTCCATATGAAATTTGGCTTCAATCTGCCCAGTGGTTTCTGAGAAGAAGATGTTTAAAATTGTGGACGCCGACGCCGACGACGGACGACGGACCAAGTCTATACTATAAGCTCACCTTGACAGGTGAGCTAAAAAACCTGTGCAATTAAAATACTAGGCAAGTTTGGAGAAAATCCATCCACTGGTTCTAAAGATATCCTACATAGATGACTACGCCCTTGCAAATGAGGTCAAGGTCACCAAAATCTAATAAGCTCTTAAAGTTGACCCAATGATGTATCCATACAAGTTTGGTGAAATTCCATCCACTGGTTCAGGAGGTATAGTGAGTACAAGAAATTGTCATCTAAGTCCACCAGTGACCTTGAAAATGAGGTCAAGTCACCAAAATTTTATCAGCTCTTAAACTTGTCTCAATGATGTATCCATGCAAGTTTTGGTGAAATTCCATCCATTGGTTCAAGAGATATAGTGGGTACAAGAAATCGTCATCTAAGCCCTCCAGTGACCTTGCAAATGAGGTCAAGGTCACCAAAATCTAATAGGCTCTTAAACCTGTCCCAATCATGTATCCATGCAAGTTTGGTGAAATTCTATCCATTGGTTCAAGAGATATCATGGGTACAAGAAACTGTCATCTAAGTCCTTCAGTGATCTTAAAAATGAGGTCAAGGTCACCAAAATCTAATCAGCGCTTAAGCTTGTTCTAATGATGTATCTATGCAAGTTTGGTGAAATTCTATCCATTGGTTCAGGAGATATAGTGGTTACAAGAAACTGTCATCTAAGTCCTTCAGTGACCTTGAAAATAAGGTCAAGGTCACCAAAATCTTCTCAGCTTTTAAACCTGTCCCAATGATGTATCCATGCAAGTTTGGTGAAATTCCATCCATTGGTTCAAGAGATATCGTGGGAACAAGAAATTGTCAGCTAAGTCCTGCAGTGACCTTGAAAATGAGGTCAAGGTCACCAAAATATAATCAGCTCTTAAGCTTGTCCCAATGATATATCCATGCAAGTTTGGTGAAATTCCACCCATTGGTTCAGGAGATATTGTGCATACAAGAAATTTTCACGCCATTTAAGTCCTCCAGTGACCTTGAAAGTGAGGTCAAGGTCACCAAAATCTAATCAGCTCTTAACCTTGTCCCAATGATATATCCATGCAAGTTTGGTGAAATTCCATCAATTGGTTCAAGAGATATCACGCATACAAGAGTGGGACGCCGACGCTGACGCCGACGCCAATGCACCGGGAACTGCACTGAAAACAATATGTCCCCCCTCACCTTTGGTGGGGGGACATAATTACTGGATGGCATAGGCAAACAGAATACACTCATACAAACTGCACATCCATGTACTTCAGTAAATGTAAATGGGAACTTTTCCAGGGTAGCTACTTTTATGAAGCTGAATTTGACTTCCATTCCTCTGGGGTCTTCTCCTAAAGAAACAATTTGCTCCCTCGAGAAACAGATTCTTTCCTTTAAGAATAGTCTCTATTTTGGAAGGGCTTCATTGCCCAGGGAAGTAAACACAGTTACTGCCCTTTGCAAAATGGTGGGGAAAAAATATGATGTATACCCATACACCTTAACGTACACTATTTAACGGTCTTACTGCTGTCTGGGTCAGCTCTGCTTCAAATATGCTTTTTGTCATGCAAGCCTTTCTATATCAGATAAACCTTCGTCAAAACAGAATCTGTCTGACTGCATTATGGGAGCTAAGCATGTTCAGATAAGTCTGGTGTAAGCATGTGAAGTTACACGGAAATACACCAAAATTATATATGACCGGACCAGAAAATGATCACAGTGCCAATATTTGAGAGATTTTAGTCTTCAATGAAGGCACTTTTACCTGTGTCTTCAGTATTCGAAGACATTTACATGAATAATCTGTTTTCATGTCCATGTGTGATAAAGTATTTGTCGTCTGCTGATAGTCAGAAGGGAAATCATCATACAAGGCATACTGAAAATGGCCATGCAAGGCATCTTTCTTTATGTGTTACTTACAAGACCATGGACATGACCACCATAAGCAGAAAGGAATCAGAGCTCCATAATATGATGTACTTTTGAGGATAATTCTAAGATATTTTTCTATCTTATTTCTCAGAAGAAATGTACATTGTGACCCCTCATTAGAACTGTCTCCCTAAGAGGGTTCTAATGAGGGTAACAACATTCTAAGGGTTCTAATGAGGGTAACAACGTATGATTTTATGGCGAAATATGGACAATTATTCCTAAATCATCCTTGTTACCCTTTCTCATTTGGAGCAATGAAAAATGATATCCTTGCACTTTTGAAGTCAAGACTATGGCATCTAATAACTTACACAAATTGAAACAACACTAAGGCATACCTCATATATTGCCCAGCCCTCAACAGACTGCAGACCAATCTTCTTGGCGACTTTAACCAAGGCTTCAGAAGTTGTATCACATGGCATAATACTGATAGCTTTGGTTTTACCATCCATAAAGTGAACCTTGCATATCAATGGGCTCAGATTCTTCATACTCTGAAAACAGAAATAAAAAAAATGACCTTGAACTTCAATGACCTTGAACTTACTGACAGCTTTAGATTCACCATCCATAAAGTGAACCTTGCATATCAAGGGGCTCAGATTCTTCATACTCTGAAACAAAAATAAAGTGACCTTAAACTCCAATGGCCTTGAACTTACTGACAGCTATAGATTTACCATCCATAAAGTGAACCTTGCATATCAAGGGGCTCAGATTCTTCATAGTCTGAAACAAAAATAAAGTGACCTTGATCTCCAATGACCTTGAACTTACTGTGAGCTTTGGTTTTACCATCCATAAAGTGAACCATACATATTAATGGGCTCAGATTCTTCATACTCTGAAAACAGAAACAAAATAACCTTAAACTCCACTGACCTTGAACTTGATATGGAATAACATTGATAGCTTTGGTTTTACCATATACATGTATAAGATATGAACCTTGAATATCAATGGGTTCAGATTCTTCATAGTCTGAAAACAGAAATAAAGTGACCTTGAGCTCCAATGACCTTGACTTAATTGACAGCTTTGGTTTTACCATCCATAAAGTGAACCTTGCGTATCAATGAACTCAGATTCTTCATACTCTGAAAACAGAGAACTCCATTGACCTTGAACTTAACATGGAATAATATTGATAGCTTTGGTTTTACCATACATAAAGTGACCCATGCATATCAACAGGTTCAGATTCTTTATTTTCTAAAAACAGAGAGAAACCAATGACCTTGAACTTTAACATAGCAAATGACTAATGGCTTCTGATTTACCATCAATAAAGTGAACCCTGCATATCAACAGGCTCAGATTTTTCATACTCTGAAAACAGAAACAAGATGGCCTTGAACTCTGCTACACTGATTTTGGTCTTTTTTCTTTAGCCTGCAGGAGTAAAAGTTGTATTTGCAAACAGTGTAGGTCCTGATCAGATGGCTCAATAGGAGCCACCTGATCTGGACCTACAATATTTGCAATTCCTTTTTATTTATTATTATTTCCCTGTAAAGTAATTTCTCAAATAAGAACTTCAAAGGCAGAAGATTACATTAATTATGGAAAATCAGCAGGTTAGGTGTAAGAATGGTATCACTATATTTTCTGTTATCATGCTCATAGCTTTAGATTTTCCATTTAGACTTTCCATGCTCTGAATTAATAATATGCTTTTAAGGTGGTGATTTATGGTAAATGTAAAAATCTGCATAAAACCATAAAAAAGTAACGTATCTCCCTGAAAGTTAGCAGACTTCTTATTTTTGTTGTTCTTTACAGTTTAGAATACAAAATAGACGTACATGCTGCTTAAAAAAGTGTTTTTATAAGGAAAGATCAAAGGGTAGTTTTCTGCGCAATAATCAAAATAATCAACATCGTTATTGAAAATTTAGGTAGTACTGAAGGTGGGTTATTGCATAATGAAGAGCGAGCTAGCAATTATTTATTCCAACTCTTTCTCAAACTGTAATGTAGACCAGATGAAAATGGTAGCTTTTTCTCAAATGTTCAACCATGTACAAGGTAATGTACACTGGATGCATTTATTAAATATAGGGTAGGCAAGCATGCCTATGTAACACCTACAGTATAAATAATACATTACTTACATGATCAGTGGTGTGTAGATGAAATTGTTCAACCTTGTTAAAATAGTCTCACCTGTCTCACCTGTGTGTTTTGACAAAAAAATTTGGACACAGACTACATCTTTTTTCATCTGCTCAGCCTGATAATGTGTGAAAGAGTTTGAAAAAATAATTGCTAGCTCGCTCTCCATTATGCAACAAGGAACTCTCAGCACTAAGTATATTTTCAATAACAATATTATTTTTTCAGATTATTGCGCACAAAATTACCCTTTGATCTTTCCTCATAAAAACACTTTTTAACATTAACAAATGCTGCATTTTGGGAGTCTGAATTGTCAGAAACAACATAAAGAAGGCATATGCTAAGTTTTGGAAAGATCAGTGGTATTTTGAGTGTTTTATGCAGATTTTTGTCTTTGCCCCAAATCAATGATTATCACCACCTTAACATCATCTGGCTGAATGTTGATAGCTTTAGGCCTACCGTATTCTACCTAATTATAGCACTGTGCACTTAACTTTTTCCAATTTGCAGCAGAAAAATGAAGCAAACTTTCCTCCTAAAAAGCACACGTTTCAATCAATGACTAGGTATAAAAGCCAGCAGAATTTAATGGTAATTTAATGGTAAAAGCATCAGATAAGTCACAGAATGATGAAGAAGCTCACCACAAGCTCAGGCTTAATCAGAATTTATTCAACAACTAACCTGGTGGATCAGAAACACTTCACAACAAGCATAGCTGGTTGCTGCACTTACCATAATTTCAGCAAAGGATGGTGGGTATTTCCTGGCCGTTGCCCTGGGAACCGTCACTTGTCTCACCACCTGAGCAGCATATTTTCCTATCACAGGGTGAGACTTGTTCCGTTTTGCATAGGATACCAAATACTGGAATTAAACAATATAACAAAAGTTTGTATATGTATTATTAAATGCTATCATACTAAAGAATGAAATATTATTTACACTTTCAGACATCTCATGTGACATATATAACCACCTGTGAGATTTGAGAGTTTTACTTAATTTTTCATTATTTAAACAGCGTTCATACAGAAATAAGAAATTAGAAAACAGAATTCCAGGACTTTTCCAGGACATTTTCCATTTTTCCAGGGTTCAATTTCACAGACAGTTTATTCATCTAACATTGCTTCTTTAATCTGAGTGAGTCAGTTTCAATTCTGGATTCATAATTATTTCAACCTCTGCGAGCCAAAGAAGTCTGTTATTTTCAAAAAAGATTCAGCATTTTCTTTGTGGGACACATTGGTAAGGTGTTTGTTCCCTTTTGCATGGAACTTTAAAGGTGATTCCCCCATGTCAGAAATGTCTTATATCCGACCACAGACTGAACAGAGCATCTTCAGCTTCTCACCCTTAAAGGGCCAAATACATTACTATATGCAGGACTCTTTTCCCGTTCATTTTATAAGTACATGTATATTTCCCCTTCAAGCTCATTCTTGACTGTTTTCCACATGTTCTCAGCAAAACTTCCCCTTTTTGCACATGGCCCGAAGAGGTTGCACTTAATTCATACCACCCACTTCATAGTTAAATACCAGAACTACTGGACTTACTGAATCTGAATACGGTGGTTCATTGCCTTCATTTAACCTATCAAGCTATTCTTGCTCATTTTTTGCACACTGTACCCCATAAATCTCAAAGAATCACTGTTTTTTTTTTATAATTTTCAAGGACCTATCTTAATTTTCAAGGAGAATTTTGCAAAATCCAGGATATTTCCAGGACAAATTGCACTTTTTGAAAATTCAAGGAGATTTCCAGGATAAATGCAAATACCAGAACTTTTCAAGGTCTGTGCGAACCCTGTTTAAAGCGACATTGATATTAATAAACACTTTGTATGATGCTATATCACTGAAAACAAGAGGGCCATGAGGCCCTGAATCGCTCACCTGGGCAATTGGCAAGGTGGCTTTTTCTTATCATGTCTGAAGTTGTCAAAATATGAGTCTTGGGTCAAAAGTCAAAGAATGACCGCTTGTACTCATAGATCTTCATGTACTCATTAAGACAACCATATACACAATTTTTAGGCCAAAATCTTCAAAACTTTCCACAAAATCTTATGTTCTAGCATTTTCCCATATTTGACCATGTCGCAAAATAAAGGTCAAGGTAAACCCAAGGTCACCATTTGAACAGACTTGGTGGTACTCTAGTACTCCATGCTACTTACCCAGTCTCAAGGCCATAGGTGTATTGGTTCTGGAGAAGAAAAATATTAAAGAATTATACCATAAGTGGTAATGGCGGACATGTTGGTCATGTGACCTGGACCGTTTGAACAAATTTTTATTCAATCAACCCCTGGAGGCTCTATATGAAATGTGTTTACAATTGGCCCTTTGGCTTTTGACGAAATGGTTAAAATGTCAAAATATGAGTGATCTGGAACCTCTTGTACTCATAATTCTTCATGACCTCATTAAGACAACTGTATATACCAATTTTTAGGCCAAAATCTTCAAAACTTTCCATGAAATCTTATGTTATAGCATTTTCCCATATTTGACCTTGCTGTAAAAAAAGTCAAGGTCAACACAAGGTCATAATTTGAACAATCTTGATAGTACTCAAGGCCATCGGTCAATTGGTTCTGGAGAAGAAGATTTTTAAAGGTTTTTACCATATATGGGCATAGTGGCCATGTTGGTCATGTGACCAGGACCGTTAGAAATTTTTTTAATTCCCTCAAACCCTAGAGGCTCTATATAAAATTTGGTCACAATTGGCCAGGTGGTTTTTGAGGAGATTGTTTGAAATTGTCAAAATATGAGAGTTCTGGGTCAAAGAATGACCTTGACCTCTTGTACTCACAAATCTTCATGTACTCATTAAGATGACTGTATATACCAATTTTTAGTCCAAAATCTTCAAAACTTATCATGAAATCTCATGTTCTAGCATTTTTCCATATTTGACCTTGCCGTAAAAAAGGTCAAGGTCAACACAAGGTCATAATTTGAACAATCTTGATAGTACTCAAGTACCCAATGCTACATACCAAGTTTCAAGGACATCAGTCAACTGGTTCTGGAGAAGAAGATTTTTAAAGGTTTTTACCTTATATGGGCGTGGTGGCCATGTTGGTCATGTGACCTGGACCGTATAAATAAATTTTTGTTCCCTCAACCCCTGAAGGCTCTATATGAAATTTGGTTTCAATTGGCCCAGTGGCTTTTGAGGAGATTGTTAGAACTTATCAAAATATGAGAGTCCAGGGTCAAAGGTAAAAGAATGACCTTGACCTCCTGTACTCGCAAATCTTCATGTAGTCATTAAGATGACTGTAGATACCAATTTTTAGCCCAAAATCTTCAATAGTTTCCAAGATATCTTATGTTGTAGCATCTTGCCATATAAAAGCATAAGGAAGCAAATTTGACCTTACTGTAAAAAAGGTCAAGGTCAACCCAAGGTCATAATTTGAACAATCTTGGTAATACTCGCCTGCCCGATGCTATATACAAGGTTTCAAGGCCATCGGCCTATCAGTTCTGGAGAAGAAGATTTTTCTAGGTTTTTACCATATATGGGCGTGGCGGCCATGTTGGTCATGTGACCAGGACCGTTTGAACAACTTTTCGTTCCTAAGTTCCCTAGAGGCTGCATATGAAATTTGGTTATAATTGGCCCAGCGGTTTCAGAGGAGAAGTCATTTGAAATTGTGGACGGACGACGGACGGACGACGGACGACGACGGACGACGGAGCCTTACCATCCTATAAGCTCCCCCGGAGCCTCTGGCTCAGGTGAGCTAAAAATAAGGATTTACAGTTATTATATCTTGATTAAAGGCATCTCTTCACAACTCTCCCTCCCCATCTAGTAATATATTTCACAGGCTGGTGAAATTGTGGTACACATGAGCAGTAAACAATAGCACTAATTCAAAACAATAATTAAGGATTATTAGCATGGTATATAGAGAAACATATTCTACCAACCTTGTGTAGATTTTTGCTAGGGGTGAATGATGCTGTACATAAACACATGAAGAGCCAAACCAGAACGAGGCTGGCGGTATCTGGATTGTCATTGGACTGTCTGATCAGCTGACACAAAATCTCGTCTCTCAGTTCAATCCTCTCTATGCCTTGCTTCACAACGGTCTGTATGACACCCGCCATCGAGTCATCTTTAACCTCATCTCGTAGACACCTTGTGATATCCTTCACACAAAAATTACCAAAAAAATGTGTTATCTTTAACTGTGCTTGGAATGAAAACAATATGACACAGGTTTTTTTATCATTATCATTTCTGCTCATAATATGCCATGGTTAAAGACTAAGCAATGTATGAGTAATCTAATACACCACTCTGGCTGAGTTGGTTTGAAGGGTTAAACTCTTGACTTGGGTTATGGAATGTTACCTTGAATATTCATAAAGCATATCTAAGCAAACAGTGTAGTTAGTGATCAGGGTTTGCACTGCTTGGTAACTGTGTTGCAAAACATCTGTTAGGTAAAATGGACCTGTTCATTGATGGCAGTGTGCATTACACTTTAAGATCCATCCATGTTTCCAGCCATTTTTACAAAGGGAAACAGCTTTTGTGACTTCCTGTTTGCTTCACTGGACAAAGAAGCCTTTCAACAATGGGGTCTACTCTCAAAGGAAAGCCAATTCTTTCCTCTGAGAAGGTAGACACCAATAAAAATAGACCTGCTTCCCCTGAAAGTTTACACATTCACCAAAATGGTAATTTCCTTTTTATACCAGAATATTGAGATCACAGTTCATAAATTGAAGTTTCAATCAACTTCTGCATTGAGGATTTGATACTTATATTATATACAGAAAATTGAGTGATATGGCCATCAAAGTCTTGTGTAGGAAACTGACTGATAATATAGTCATCAAAATCTTATCAAGACTGCAGAAAAGAAGAATTGCAAAATCTTAACTTGTGTGGACACAAACTCCAAGTCTTACTTTGAATATATTACAAGCCAGTATGATATTTTCTGTGTCATGGATGTGGACATGTGATGTCGCTATCAATCCTGATTTTGTGTATTTCAACATCTCTTCTTTAGCCAAGAAATCTTTCTGCAAAAGAAGGAACATAAATTTTAATTTATATCCATTGCATATTTTTACGGACATCAAGATCCTTGACACACTATAATGTACAGATAGAATCCACTTTCTGGACCTATAATACAGTACATTCCATTTATTTTGCTATATTAAGAGAACTGGGGCCGTATTCATAAAACAACTTAAGTCGTTGCTATGCTGTTGCTAAGGCTAAATTTCTTAGAAGGAGATTCCCTACAACTATGAAATTTGCTCTGGAGGAACAGTCTTACAAAGACTGTTCCTCCAGAACAAATTTCATAGTTGTATGGAATCTCCTTTATAGATATTTAGCCTTAGCAACAGCATAGCAACGACTTAAGTGGCTTTATGAATACGGCCCCAGCATCTTAGAGACTAAGCTACAAAGGAATACAAGTCAAATGCGCATTAAATGCCCTGAGCTAGCTTCAGAAATTTTGATTCAGATGGTCAGGAATATGTTTATCATACAATCAATTTTTAGGCATATTATTTAAGCCGTGACATGATGAAGCCAACCATGTGGCATGTGCACCCAGCAAAGACTCAGATCAGCCTGGGCATTCACCCAGTCTGATCAGAGTCTTTGCTGTGTGCTTAAAGGGTAGCTAAGGGTCTAAGCCAGGCGGACAGCAGACACTCATGCTGTTCTGAGTCTTGGCTGGGCAGGTATGCCTCTTTGTTGGTTTTGTCGTGCTACAGCTAATATAGTTGTCTCACGTCATGAACAGAAACATGAAGTTACCGTAATCGACCCATTTACTGCACCGTGCGCTTAACTTTTTCAAAATTGCAACATAAAGGTGTGGTTAAAATTGTATCTAATAACTGCACACTCTGAACAATAAAATACAGGGTGACTGGAAAGAGACAACATGGAGTAGGACTGGAAATACTGTGAGTTTACATTTTCTATGGGGCAGAAAATGATACTCAAGACTTGAGTTCGCTGTTGAAACAGTAATGATAGGTTGTTAGGTTTTGTGAAAGTTTCAAAAGGAAAAGCAGTGTGCGCTTGTGCAGTTTTTTTCCGGAATTGGCCATGGTGTGCGGGTATAGGGTCATGTGCGGTAAATGGGTCGATTACGGTACATGCCATAAATAGGTGTTGTATGCTGTGCAATCAGAATTAATTTTTGCAATGAATTTACATCAATACATAACAGGTACATATAATTGTTATGGTGAGCCCTACCTGAGTAGAATCCCTTTTCTTTTTGAAACTCTTCATCAAGGTACCACTCGTATCTTTTGGATGATCATTGAAATACTTCTCAGCATATTCCAGCATGTCATACACTTCACCAAAGTCACCACCATCTGATCCGGGGCTCAGTGGAGTCATCGGTGACATTGGTGGTTTGCCATTTGGTATAAGAACAGCACCATTCTCATTCTCAGGCCCACTTAACAAAGTATTCAGTTTACGCTCCATTTTAGGAGATAGGGCCTCAACATTAGAAGGTCCTTTAACCTGAAGTTTGTTCAGATTCTCATTGTCTGGTACTTCTATTGTCAAACTCTGCTTCATGGCAAGTTTCTGTTTGGCTTGCTGACTCTGATCTACCCCTGGTGGCAGGGGTGGTGCTGGGATAGTTGGAGGTGGGGGAAGAATGGGCGGTTGTGGAGTGTCAATGTCTATGTTGTCAATCTCATTAATGGCATTCTGAATTTCCTGATACTCTAGTGATGTTATTGAAGAAGTTTTCTGATTCCTAGTTTCACTGGGGATTGCTGGTAATGGTCTGCCCTCAAATGATGGTACAACTGGAGGTGTCACTGGGATTGCTCCACCCCCTGGCAAAGGTGGGGCAGGTGGTGCTAGTGGGACTGATCCATTGGTAGGTCGAGGGGGTAGAGGTGGTGGTGCAGGTGGAGGAGGAATACCAGACGCACTCTCTGATGGTGGTGGAGGTAAAGCATCATCTAGAGTCAGGTTCTCTACACTGGCAGACAGAACAGGGGGTGGGGGCAGATTAAGATTATCAATACTGGCTTCTCTGGCTTTTCTCTCAGTATCTTCTCTGTCCTGTCTCTCCTGCAAGAAACAAATCAATGTATGACAAAAAAGTTAAAGGTACTGAAAAGGTGTGATTTTATAATCTGCAATGAATTTTTCATTTTACCTTACAACATCTAGTGTGACCGCTCATTAGAAATATGACTTAGTGAAGTTAATCTATTAAGGAACCAAAAACATATATTTTAGAGAATGAATAATTTATATATCACTTTGCTTTCTGAGACCTCATGGCAGTTTTATCAACAAGGCAACACCATTTTTAACCCTTAAAGTGCCAAAAATGAAAATAGTTTTATTTGCAAACCGCAGAAATCCAAATGCCAGGTGGCTCATAATGACAACAAAATTTACATTTGCAAATTTTCAAAAAGTGTTTCTGCTCATTATGAGCCATCTCATCTGGATTTACACAATTTGTAAATTCACTTATTTTCATTTATGGCACTTTTAAGTGATAAGGTACCATTTTACAGACTGCAACTCTTATGAAATCAAAGCTACAGCTTTATAGATTAGATTTTCTACAGAAACAGATGAATTACCTCAAATTGCAATCCATGCTAATAATGTTATACAAGAGAATGCAATCATATATATGATGAGCTGCGTTATGGAAAACCTTACCATCCTTAATATATACCCGACTCAGAATTTTTCAAGTTAGTCTGTAGGTGGCAGGTAGGTATTGATTGAAAAGCAAAAAGAGAAGGAGATGTAGAAAAAATGAAGAAATATGAAAAAAGTTTCCAAACTATAAACAAAACAGAAAAAAAATGACAAAACAAAACAATTTATTTTACTTGAGTACGTGCCTATAAGAATAGCCATTTGTGGTGTTTAGCATGGTACAGCAAATGTTAACTTTTTCAAGGCTGGCCTTGTACATATATCAGGCTCATCACAGATCCTTAAGTGTAACTGACATGTTGTCAGTAGCACATGGCACAAACTGACAACAAATCAATATAGAACAGGAAGTATTCTTACTTTTTTCTATCAGTTTAACCCTTAAAGCGCCAAAAATTAAAATTGTTGAATTGGCAAACAGTGTAGATCCAGATGAGGTGGCTCATAATGAGCCACCTCATCTGAATCTACACTGCTAGCCCTCTAGCGTTTGAATTCTCAATATGATATCGCTTGGACGAAAGATATTTTGAAATTCTGCAGACATAAATTTTGTTGTCTCCTTTTTGGCGCATTAAGGGTTAAATGAACACTGACTTACAGCTTTATGCTTTTCTGCCTTCATGAAGGAAAACAACTTTTGTGACTTCCTGTCTGCTCCCTGGTCAATGAAACTCATCCAAAAAGCTGTCTACTCTCAAAAGAAAGAATTTGCTCCTTTCCAATTTATCTTGAGATGACTCCCACCAAGAAAAAGCAAGAGTATATGTACATTTATGTGCAAACAGGCACCAAACAGCCTTCTGCAAACACAACAGGCCCCTGCACTACCTTGAATTAACAACAGTAGTACACCCAATGCCAAATGTTTCATGGCAGCATTACTCCAATCCTACCACCCCCACTTGAACTAGAAATATCAGAGATTACCTCAGGTAATAATCATTCATGACTATAAGAGTGCATGCCAACAGTGTGACAAGTCTGATTTAGCTAATTTGCTGGCTAAATTAAATTATTACACCAACAGCACTGTCAGACAATTAACAGGTAACTAACTTGTAGGTCACTGGCCAAGGAAACAAGAGCTGTCACAGGACAAGATAGCTCTCATTCTGGTTCCTTGTTGGCCACTGTGCATTTTAACAAGCTACCCTGGGGTGACAGCAACACCTATACAGAGCTCTAGATAAGAGGGAGTATTTGATGATAATTAAGGATAATTTTTTTTTATTTCTCATTGAAACCATATGTTGTGACCCCTCAATCTGAACCGTCTCGAGACGGTTCAGATGAGGGGTCACAACATATGTTCTTATGCAGAATTAACAAAAATTATCCCTAATTATCACAAAATATTCCCTCTTACCTATAAGTAAAACCTTGATGGGCAGGTTGGTTGTTTTGGGTTTAAAGGCTCTTTGAGACAGTATTTCAGTCTATCAGGAGAGAGGGAGAAAGAAGAGATATGATACGCGGGAGAAAAGGTAAACAACCCCCACATGCACCTAGTGCACTAGGCCTTAGCCTTCCAACTATCCAAATTAGTAGGACGAAAGTACTGAAAGTTACTCAGCACTATTGCCTGTCACCTGATCACCCTATTTCATTGGCAGGTGTTCTCACACTGAAGAATCGATGGTCGCCCAGAATTCAGTGAACGCGCAGCCAATCAGTGAACGCGCAGTTTATTTTAGTTTTTTGGAGCGGGGTACTGCTACTTAAAGTGGTAGATGGTGTTATTATTTGTGTTATAACCACTTCTATTGCCCTTTATCTAAAGCTAATTATAATAATCTGCTGCTATTTTGACATTAATTTTGTCAAAACAAGTTATTAGAAAAATTATAAGGAACCGATTGGTCTGCAAGGTGATTTTCATGTCAGAAATCTTCTAAACGCCGGTTTTTCCCCATAAAACAAAGCTCATGATGTAAATTTGCTATTGTTAATGGTTACGACGGAAGGTAATCCTGAACCTATAAATCGTCGGTTGAGAGCATAAAGGTGCCAACTGCATTTTTGGTGAAAATTGGGATTTTTGCATCAATAACGTCCCTATTATCATAGCTTTGTAGTGTAAAATTTTCTCAGCAGTACCCTAAGCATAAATATTCCAGATCATGAATGCATTACGGTGCCATCATACAATGCATGAATTATTTTCTGCATAAAGGTTCCAACTGATCAGTTCGGCTGCATAAAGGTTCCATATGACAGATGGAACCTTTATGCATTCAACAAAGTCAATTACTTGAATATAATGATTAAAGCATAAAGGTTCCATGTGCTCTTAAATCCCATTAATTTTGTATTACTACCAGATGTTAGTTATTACCTATGGAGAAAAAGATAAAAAAGCTTTGCTGAAGATGTAATCTGAGCTTGAAAAAATATGTTTCTTCAGTAAATAAGCACATTTTGCTCTGTTTTTTGTAGCCATTATAGCATCACAACTAAAACCAAGGGGCTATAAAAATTGATTTCTAAAATAAAAATGGATGAAAAAGATGCCAAGGTAAGAATATTTTCTCATTATTATTATAATGTCATTCTAATAACGGAGGCTTTATAACATATGTTCTCACAAACTGCTTTCTAAAAGCAAATGACTGCCCAGAATTGTTTATTCTGTTTTGTATTGATATGAGAGGGTTCTCTCTTTCTCTCTTTCTGTCTGTCTCTCTTTCTGTCTGTTTGTCTGTCTGTCTCTCTCTGTTGCTGGATGAGATTGTTACATTCTGCATGCTGTATTGCATGCAGAATGTGCATACCTGAATGTGGATGTATATTTTCTTATGTTTCTAAAATTTAGATCTGAACGTATGACATATCTTACCAGCATCTGTTTATCAGCATATACTTTATCTCGTTATAAGTTAATAATGCTTGCAACTTAGTATGTTTTTAAACTGTCCTGCCTTTTTCAGCCACAGCATGGCACTGGGGATGACAATCTGTCGGACTGGTCAGATGATACACTGGAGCAGTTGTCTGCTTTAGATGCCAACAGTGTTACACAATCAGCAACAGATACAGAAAAAAATGGAACTATTTCATCTAAACATCAGGAGTCAGATGAAAACGACACATCAGTGAGCCATACAAACAAAAATGAGAATCAAGGACAACAATTGAATGAACACATTTCCCATAATAGACAGTTAGATTCAGACCCAGATGAGGATATTGACATTACCTTACAAAGATTTAAAGAGAAATATATTTTTGATTCGCTGGACAAAGATGCCGATAGTTCATATGATGATGACAACAACGATGAAGATTACAGGCCTTCAAAGAAAGATCTGAATAGTTCAGATACAGATCAGTCAATAAGGGACATTCCGTCAAGACCATACAAGGATACTAAGAGAAAGAAAAATCATAATACAAAAGGAAGAGAGAATGAACAACAAACAAAAACCAAACCCAACTCAAGTTCAAAAAGCAAAAGAACAAAGGAAAGAAGTCGTAGAAATCTGTTCAGTGCACATAACAGTGAAGCCGAACAGGAAAATGGAATGTCTAGTCTTACAAAGGTGCAAAGTACTGAAACTAATGTAAATTTAAGCAGCCCTAGAAAAAGGAAAAGACAGCTGACTGGACAAAATATACTTGATAAAGTGAAACAGAGAAGTAGACAAGAAGCAATGGCAAGGAAGATAATAGACCAGTATCATGAAAAACGGCTGGATAACTTATTAGCAAGTAATGGATTTGAACGACTAAAAGTCCCAGCAGATGGTGACTGCTTTTTTAATTCTGTAAAGTGCCAGCTTGAAGAAACAGTAACAGCTCAAACCCTGAGAGAAAAGCTTGCCATGCATATGGCACAAAATAAAACTCATTACAGTCAATTTATGAGGGTCAGTGAAAAGAGACAAACAGACTATGAAGAGATGATTTATGACATTAAAACTGAAGGTGTTTGGAAAGTCGGACTGGCAGATTGTCTGCCTTTAGCTGTAGCAAATTTATTTGGAGTTTCTCTAAAGATATTTTCTAGTCGTATATCTACCCCAGTCTATGATATTCGACCTGACCTAGCAACACAAAGTGGCAGGCCTGTCATTCTAGCTTATTCAGCATTACCTGGGAGAGAACACTTTGACTCTGTCCAAAGAAGATCACAAACTATAAATGGCACCTTAAATGAGTCAACCTCTGAACAGAAAAATTCTGAAACTATAAACCCTAGTCTAAATGATTCAAGGAGTGAAAATACTTCATCTGGCCGGGTGGGTCCTGACATTATAAACAATATTGTAATTGATTCATTAAGTGAAAATACAGAAACGTGTTTAGAGACTGATAGCTTAAGAACCCCAAGAAGAGGTCAAAGTTGTGACGATGACTCTGCTCATGTAACTCCGCATAAAGATGCTAAATTTCAAAGTCCTCAGAAATCAGATTTGAAACGGAAACGGAAGTGCACACCGCAGATTTGGAAAAGGAATGTTAGGAAACAAAACAGAGATGCTGGCCTGGAGTATATTTCTCAGAAGGGCAAAACTGTGTCTGCTCGACATGTTAAAGCAGTAAACTGTTCAAAATGTAGATACAAATGTTCTGATAAATTTAGTAGCGAAAGTCGAGAGAGAGTATTTAATACATATTGGGCTTTACAAGACTACACAAGACAACGTGACTTTATTTGTCAACATGTGTCTTCTTCACTACCTAAACGCTCATCCGGGCACAAATCAGTGTCATACTCATACTTTCTGCCATCTGATACAGGAAATGTTCGTGTTTGCAGATCTTTCTTCATTAATACATTGGACATTGGCAAAAAGGCGGTCCAAAATGCAATGAAAAAGAAGTCTCATGGAGTTTTTGCTGCTAGAGATGAGCGTGGCAGATTTCCCTCAGCTAATAAGACGTCACCAGAGCGGATAGCAGAAGTCAGAAGACATATCGAATCTTTTCCACGAATGGAGTCTCACTATGTGCGAAAAACATCAAAAAGGCAATACTTAGCACCAGATCTTTCAATAAGACAAATGTGGGATTACTATACCGAAAACTGCAAGACAAAAGGAATGAAGCCTGTTGAAGAGAAAACATACAGGGATATATTTTGCAAGGAGTACAATTTATCATTTTACAAGCCAAAGAAAGATCAGTGCTCGGTATGTAATTTGTATGAAATGAAGAAGAAACAGGGTGTAGTTGATGACAATATGGAACAAGAATACGTTGATCATCACGAGAGAAAACAGAAATCAAAGGATGAAAAAGAGAAAGACAAAACGCAAGCGCAAACCCATCCAACATACTATGCCGCTACCTTTGATCTTCAGGCAGTACTCTCTACTCCGTGTTCTCTTGTGGGTGAACTTTATTACAAGCGTAAACTGGCATGCTACAACTTGTCATTTTATTCTCTTGGCGATCAGGCTGGCACATGTTATGTCTGGGATGAGTGCCAAGCGGGGCGTGGCTCGTGTGAAATTGCCACTTGTCTGCAAATGCATACAAACTCCGTAACAAGTGGAAATTCAACCATTAAAGAAATCACCTACTTCTCTGACACTTGTGGCGGGCAAAACAGGAACCAGTTTGTTGCCTCATCATTGCTTTATTCTCTTAATAAATCAGAAACATTGGAAATTATCAATCACAAATTCTTTGAAAGGGGTCATTCCCATATGGAGAGTGACACAATTCATTCTTCAATTGAAAATGCAAAGAAAAATAACCCTGTTTATGTGCCTTCTCAATGGAATACAGTAATATTAAAGGCTAGAAAAAAGAAGCCATATGTTATAGTTCCTATCAAGTACAGAGACATAACGAATTTCAAATCTTTCTGTAAAGACCACTGTCCAAATATGAAATGTTCAGTTAATGGTGACCGCGTTAACTGGTTAAAGGTCAAGTGGATTCAGGTACGGCGCTCTGACCAAAGGAGTATTTTTCTGAACAACTCATTTGACCAAACACAATTTGTTGAACTGAAAGTACAATCATCTACCCGCGGAAGACCGCAACAGTGGCCTGCCGCTCTGGCAGCTCTATATACACATAAACTACCAATATCAGAAGCAAAAAAGAAAGATCTTGTATCCTTGTGTCAAAGTGGCATTATCCCTGAAGACTGTCAGGGTTATTACTACTCACTTCCAACAAAGAAAGGGTTGAAAGACAAAATACCCGTACCTGATCCACTTGACACCGATAGTGACAGTGAATACGATGGGGATGATGAAGAAGTTTGATGTCTGAAATACATTTGTTTGTGTAAACAATCTAGAGAATTATTCATGAAAGGATTTAGCAAGTCATGTTTTTATATAATTTTTCAGATGCGTTTTGAATTATATCCTGTATGCTTTGTTTTGCTTTAAGTATCAAGTTACGAGCCAAAATGTATATAAATATCGCTGATTTTTTTTGTGTATGCCGTATGTTGTTTGACAGCTTTGTTACTCCTGACAATAAATTGTGTTTAAGCTATTAAAGAGGAATCAAAGGTTGTACAACACTGATATAGATTTCCAGATGGCACCTTTATGCAGCACATTTTCAGAAAAAATCTTGTCTGCATAAAGGTGCCATCTGATTTATACCATATTTGTACATATATGGAGTATATTTGCCATTCACACCAGTCATTATCTAGTAACCACTATATAACTCTAAATGATGTAGCAATAAAATACTATGTAGCTTGTACTTCTGATTTTTAATTAACATCCAAACCTTTAAATGCATTTTTCTCGAAAGTAAGAAAAATGCAGATGGCACCTTTATGCTCTCAACCGACGAAATGTTTCGTGCCATGAGATGCAGGAATTTAGGAGATACAACCCATTTTAGCATTGTACGCTCTAAATCAGTGAACGCGCAAACTGTATCAGTGAACGAGTAGCACAATAATCTGTGTGTACGAAGCAAACGCGCTGCGTTGTACGAAGTGAAAGGGAAAAAGTGTACGCATTGAACGCGTCGGAAAGGTTGCCATTAAAGCCAGAGCTACATTTAGCTTAAAATTACAACCTGAACTCATCTAAATTGCGTACCCATAATCCCATCTTGTATCATGGCCTACTTTATTTTCCTTTGAAGTATCCCGTTCGGCAATTTTTTTTAATTTGCACTTTTAGAAAATACTGATGAAGAGCTCTAGTCTGAGCTAAACTCTACTTTCATTTTACAATGAAATGTGCCGAAATTTGGTCCATCTTTCATGTAAGACCATCACAAAAAGAGGGTTGGTGGGTGGGCAATGTACAGATAGATCTACTACATAATTAAAAACAGTACCCCTTTAGAAGCACTGCTTCACAAGATATCTTTAAGTAGCGCAGCGGTAATAGCGCTACTTCACAAGACAGCTTCTGATAGTAGCCTAGCGGCAATAGCATTACTTCAGAAGATAGCCCCTGATACTAGCGCAGCGGCAATAGCGCTACTTCAGAAGACAGCCCCTGATACTAGCGTAGTGGCAATAGTGCTACTTCAAAAGACTTTTCCTTGTAACAGCGCAGCGGCAATAGCGCTACTTCAGAAGACATCCCCTTATAGTAGCGCAGCGGCAATAGCGCTACTTCAGAAGACATTCCCTTATAGTAGCGCAGCGGCATTAGGGCTACTTCAGAAGACATTCACTTATAGTAGCGCAGCGGCATTAGCGCTACTACAGGAGACAGCCCCTTTTAGTAGCGCCGCGGTAATAGCGCTATTTCAAAAGACTTCCCCTTGTAACAGCGCAGCAGCAATAGCGCTACTTCAGAAGAATCCCCTTATAGTAGCGCAGCGGCAATAACACTACTTCAGAAGACATTCCCTTATAGTAGCGCTGTGGCTTTAGCGCTACTACAGAAGACAGCTCCTTTTAGTAGCACAGCGGCAATAGCGCTACTTCAGAAAACATTCCCTTATAGTAGCGCAGCGGCAATAGCGCTACTTCAGAAGACATTCCCTTATAGTAGCGCAGTGGCATTAGCACCACTACAGGAGGCAGCCCCTTTTAGTAGCGCAGCGGTACTAGCGCTAGTACAGAAGACATCACCTTTAATAAAGCAGTGGAACTGTGCAACTTTAGAAGTCGTCACCTTTCGGTAGCTCAGCAGTTCACAGTATCCGAACTCACTGTGCCATCTCTTGCGGTTTTCATAGTGTTGAATCGAGAGTACAAAGTTCGCTTATAATCAGTAGTCGGAAATCATTATGTTTTGAGATTTTATCCGGAATCTGCTGCGTCATTTATAGTTATTCAGCTTCGAAAATGTAAAGAGGTAAGTTTAATATAATTTGCTCTTCGGTCTTTTACTTTATTACCCTGTACAATGAAAACCTCCTGGCCGTCACAGAAATTTTATTCCGAACAGCTTAATTTAACACGAGTTTGTTTCGTGCAAAACCTAGCTATCATCCTATTATCAAAACTAACACACTGTAGATTGATAACGCATTCCGTTTATTTTAAAGCTTTTTATAAAACGTGTAAGAAAAGGCTCAAAATGGTTTTAAAATCATGCCAAGGTCGATTTGAATACTGTACCGTTTATGTCCACCCATACACGACATTGCACAGGGCAATAAAGTAAAAGACCGAAGAGCAAATTATATTAAACTTACCTCTTTACATTTTCGAAGCCGAATAACTATAAATGACGCAGCACATGCCGGATAAAATCTCAAAACATAATGATTTCCGACTACTGGTTATAAGCGAATGTTAGTACTCTCGCTTCGACGCTATGGAAACCGGAAGAGCTGGTAAAGAGAGTTCGAAAACTGTGCATTTTATTCATCCCTGAGTCTTCAGTCATAACTCAGTTGCCAAAATTCAAAATTCGTGTTATCTTTATGGTAATACTTTAGACTTTTTATCAGACATTATCAGACTAACTCCCTACAGGGTCAGTGCAACCAGGTGGAACCAAGTTGATCCTGGGAACTGGAAAGGGTCACAAGCAATGCCCAGGTTGAGCTGAACCAGGCATATTGTCACCTTAATAAATGGCCTGAGAATGTCACGACAATGCTTATTCAGTGTTACTGCAACTCAATTTCTGGAAGCAATGAATCCAAATCTACCTGACACATGACAACCATTTACAACAAGATCCTTATGCAAGGGCCCGAAGGGCCCGGGATCGCAGGGCAGAGGGCCCCTGGGTCAAGGCTATTTTGGCGGTGATGTTCATTACTGAGCCATCTTGGCGGTGGCCCCTACTCGGATTCTTTTCAATTGTAGCACTGCTTACTATCAAGCATGATCGAATCAGCTCTTTACTGATGACACCGGATACTAGGCAAGCATCATGGCCGAAGGCCGCTGGGACCAAGCTTCCTACAGGGTCAGTGTACCAGACGAAGTCAAGTTGATCTTGGGAACTGGTGAGGGTCACAAACAATGCCCAGGTTGAGCTGCTCTACTAAAGGGGGAAGTCTTCTTAAGATGCGCTAATGCCGCTGCGCTACTAGAGGGTGACGTCTCCGGAAGTGGCGCTAATGCCGCTGGGCTTCTACAGGGGGAAGTCTTCTTAAAGGGCGCTAATGCCGCTGCGCTACTAAAGGGTGAAGTCTCCTGAAGTGGCGCTGATGCCGCTGCGCTACTACAGGGGAAGTCTCCTGAAGTGGCGCTAATGGAGCTGTGCTACTAAAGGGTGAAGTCTCCTGAAGTGGCGCTAATGCCGCTGCGCTACTAGACGGTGAAGTCTTCCTAAGTGGCGCTAATGCCGCTGCGCTACTAGAAGGTGAAATCTTCTTAAGTGGCGCTAATGCCGCTGCGCTATTAGAGGGTGAAGGCTTCTTAAGTGGCACTGATGCTGCTGCACTAGAGTGTTAAGTCTCCTGAACTGGTGCTAATGCAGTAGTGCTGGTTATCCTATGCTATAGGAGAATATCTTCTAATTTTTTTTCGTGATTTCTTACATGAAAGAATAACCCGGAATGTATGTGCGGATATCTTAGTTGTACATGTGTATACTGCACAATTCTGCCAATTGATTGACGAAAAGAGTCTTAGTGCGTATGCAAACAACATACATTCAGATCAGCTTGCGCACTCGCTAAGTCTGAGTAGTGTCACATAAACAATGTATGGAACCTCAGGAATCAGTATTGCGAACATCAAAGACTCTTATCAGACTGCAGACTGAGCCAAGCTGTCACAGTTCGCACTTGACTGACGATCCATGGCGTGGGTCGAAGCTTTGTTTAATTTCATTCGATGAAAGAATAAGACCGTCTCAGATTAGGGACGAGTCCCTTATCATCAGGTGTGTGTGTGTGTTTTCATATGTTCACACACCTGATAATAAAAGACTCGTCCAGTAAAGAGGCAATTGCTCTTATTGCAGCAAATTCTATCATACATACCCTAAATATTTAATGGCAAACAGTACAGATCCAGATTAGGCAGCTAAATGAGCAGATTAAGACTGCACTATTTTGTCAGTTGTAAACAGTTATCAAGTAAAATAAATTCAGCAGTTAACTGAGACTCAATATTTGGTTAGTTTTCATATGCTGGAGATTACAATCGTTTAACCTTCAGGACAAGAACAAAGTAGCTGTCTATACTATTAAGACAGGATCCCAAAAATATTTTGTTTGATTCTTGACAAAATTTCAGCCTTTTCTATGAGGTACTTATAGTGGACTACAGTCCGGATCCGCTTTAATAACAACCTTTTCTTGTACTGAATCGAACATTATTTTTTTTTTCTAGATTCAACTAGAATGTGTCTATAGGCCACGGATGCTCCCGCCTTGTGCCCTAAATAAGATGGCGCCTTGTTTAAGGTACTGGCACTTGTAGGATAACTAGGTTCACAAAGGCAGACTTATGTGGTACATGTTTTATTGTTTTCTTTAGGCAGATGTACTGTGCTTCTCGGATCAAGAGAAGTATGTGTGGGTGGGGTAGGGGGAGGACGGGGGGACGTCATGGCTGTGATATGTGATAACATTCTGTATCTTATCACAAAAATGGATGTCATGCAACTTTCAAAAAGATATAGCCAGGAAACAAGTAACTTTTCAAAAACTAAAAGACCTGTATTTTATGATTATATACCTGTGTAGAGAACATGAATTCAATACACCAATGTTTTCAAAAGGTATCGAACGGAAACCATTTCGTAAGGGACGTACGTACAGGACGTACGGACGTACGTACAGGGCGCACGTACGGACAGCGGTGATATTATATGTCCTCCCCCCATTTTTAATGGCGGGGGCATAAAAACTTCTTTGGGTATTTTAGTACATTGTCAGGGTGAGAGTAAACGAAGTGTTCCATGACATTTTGAAAGTCTCTATAAAACGAGCAGCTATAGCAACTGTACTCAGGGGTATTCACTATCTCGTACCTCTGTAAAACACAGAAGAGTACTTAAAACTAAAGTCACGCATAACTAACACCTAGCGGTAAACCCACTGACAAATTTTGTGGACTTCCAGGCAGATAATACAAAACTTGCGCATTCACTGGCAACATATTACGCATTCACTGGGTGCAATATTAGCGTTCACTGGGTACATTACAATTGGTGGTTTACACGTTTACTTCGTTCACAGTGTCGCGTTCACTGATACAAATTACTCGTTCATTGATTTTCAGCGTACAATCATATAATACAGAATATCTTATAAACTAAAAGACAGACAATGGCGAAATTTAATGTATTTGTAGCAATATACTTGATTCTACTTCTGCTTGCAGAAAACATCAAACAGAATATAGCGTACTGTGGTAAAAGAAGAAAACATTGTTATTTTCTACGTTTTTAAGATAAGGAACATAATAAAACGGGTTTTACCCGACTCCATGAGATATTCGCAAAGGTTTATTATCATAATATGAAACATACCATTACAGCCAAGTAATGTATGTGCAGATGTATTTTCAGAACATCTTATATGAACACGAAAATCCGCACAGAAGCTGACCACAAACGTAAAATTAAAACACTTTTACTGCGCGTTCACTGATTGGCTGCGCGTTCACTGAATTCTGGGCGACCATCGATTCCTCAGTGTGTGTTCTGGTGTAGCATACAACTTAGGGTAGATGTTTTATAGACAATAATGACATGCAGAGCTCCAGGTTATGGGTGTATCCACACAAGAGAAGTCTTGAATGATGATTTGTTTTCTTGTGTTCCCTCATTAACACTGACTCAATCGGGCAGTTCCAAGGTGTATGCTATGGGTACACTTCCATTTGTTTCTACCATTACAAATTCTGTGATTTTCTGTTAGCTTACCTGGGTAACAAAACCCTACCAAAAAGGGGTCTACCCTTAAGGAAAGAATTTACTTTTAGGGGTGACCCCTCATGGGAAGAAAAGGCAAAAATGAAAATGAAAGAACTGGGTACCCATCCCCTTTAACAGAAATTTAAAACAAAATATCTGAAAATTATCATCAAGTACTTCGCTACTTTGGAGCTCTGGGATTCAATATCATATAATGACACCACAGAGAAAGCATGCAACTTCAATGAGAATTAATGTCATATCCAATCAGGTCTTTCTATAGAATTAAGACAAGTCAAACGGTGAGTTATAAGGGAAACTAGGCTTGGAAAAACCTGGAACTGGCAGGACTCAACATGTAGATGCATCGATGGAAACAAAAATTATCAGACTGGAATGGGACTTCAAACACCAGTGAAATGTGCAATCTTAACTCCTTAAGCCCCAGTGACGCAATTACCAAAATTTGCAAACAGCATAGATCCTGATGAGGCGGCTCATAATGAGCCGCCTCATCTAGATCTACACTGTTTGCCCTCTAGTCTCTGAATTCTCAATATAAAAAGTGCTTGGACAAGGCATTTTTTTTTAATTTTTGCAGACGTAAATTTTCTCGTCTGCTTTTTGGTAGTGAAAGAGTTAAACCAATGCATGCCTTTAAAATCTAAACCCTTGTGGACACTGGGGCAGTGGGTCTTAGAGGCCAACCATACTTTGGGCACTGCATATGAAGGACTGAACTCAAACTTATCCTTTTGCTACCTTTAAACTTCCTTTCTGGACACAGCTTACCCATTTACTGCCGGGCTGACAGTGACAGTTTTCAGTTGTTGGCCCACTGGGGATTTGAACCAATGACCTTCTGCAAGGAAGTCAAGCATCCACTCAATCTTGGTGCCTCTCATGCCATGCACACCCTTACTTCTTTTTTTGAAAGGTGCAAAGTCACAGTTATTGTTTAGGCAAATTGCACATGCCTGATAAGACTAGTATGACATGCATAATAAGTAAATTATGTGTTAACCCGATCATGCCTGGAGACCCATACAAGGGAAGTTGGCAAACACTGTAGACCCACAAATGTGGCACTTGATCAGTGTCTACACTATTTGCCTTAACTATTGGAATTTTCTGAAGATCAATATGAAAAAAATAAATGTAACACCCCTTAATTGGAAATTGACTTGTCAAAAAAGGAGATAGAAGAGTCCACTCATCTTATATCGGTTAAAACAGGCTTTCTATAGTTGTGGATCACAGCAAACCAACTTGCCACAGGTTTCCTGTTCAGAACTTCATTATCATTAAGAGAAGCAAACGATGAAAAAAATGATTGTCATACTTATTCATAAAATGACAATTATCAGACACGTCATTGAGTGACATTGTACAAAATTCTGTTGCAGGGCATGAAAACTGTAATGAGTAGCACTGAAAATTTTTAACCCATTGCATTCTGGGTATTTTTTGTCGTCTATGCTGAAATTGTCGTCTGCATAAAAAATTAAGAATATTTTGACAATATTGGTCTAACTAACTTTTGTAGAAATGATATCTAGGCAGCAAAAGTTTGGATCTCAGAACAGGCCCCACATTTGTGGGGCCTGATCTGGATCCAAACTGTTAGCCCAGATTAGGGGTATCCTGACTGGAAAGAGTTAACTCTGTATAGTAGTGAAAATTGAACTTGTATGTGGCAGTGAGAAAAAGTAATTTTGTGTTGCAGAGAAAACTTAACTTGTTTTTAGCAGAGCAAGAATGTTTATATTTTGTGTTATACATGTTATAGTGAAAGCTTTTATTGTATGAAGCTGTGAAAAAAAATGTACTTGTGTGTAGTAATTTTGTGTTGCAGTAATAACTGTACTTGTATGTAGCAGTGAAAATCTGTGTAATTTTGTGTTGCAGTGAAACTTTACTTCTATGTAGAAGAGCAAGAATGTTATTTTGTGTTACAGTGAAAGCTTTAAAGATTGTCTCCCTCGTTCATTTCATGTTTTCAGAAACAAATATTTTAACAAAATTTCGTTAGACAATATGTAATAGTCTCATAATTAGCCGTAAAAGTTTTGAGAAAATGCATGTTTATTCGATAAACGTGGAATGAAAAATAATCTTCAAATTAAAATGCAAATTACCTATTTCCTCACGGCGTGTTAGAATATTGATTTTGACCACGTGTGTCATGTGGTCATGTAGAGGTATTTTTCTTATTCGTGCATGTGATTGTGACGTATGAATAAATTATTTTTGTCCAATAATGCGGTTTCAACCGCGGTCCGCGATTGTTTAAAAAATTATCTTATTTTTTGTTTAAAGTCACTGACTTTCATCAAATATTATTATCTAAACTCTAATTCAAATGTATAATTAGACCATGTCGGAGGTATTGCATGAAATATTTCATCAAATCATTTTTGTTATCATTATAAAGGGAGTAAATCTTTAATTGTTTATAGCAGTGAAAAAATGTAATTGTGGGTGGTGATTTGTTGTTGCAGTGAAAACTAAGCTAAGCCTTGTAATTAGAGCAGTGAAATCTGTAATCATGTCTGTGCAATGAAAACTGGAAATATTGTACTGTAATAGCTAGATAAGTCAGAAAAAGTGAATATGAGTATATATTTATGGCAAAACTGCCTGAAATTGAAAGAAAACAACCATTTTCCTTCAGCTACTGATAATGCAACATATTTAGCAGCTAACCTTTCCTTTCATCTAAAAATATGTATGCTTGAAACGTTGTTAGCACTTTTGAGAAGAAAATGACCTTTCCATAAATGCAACAATAATTTTGCTGTCTCGAACACTAGTACCAATAATGATGATCTGACATTTACATAGCTTCCTGTGTTAATTATTTGATGGCTGTTTTATAAGCTAATCAGCCATTGACAAAATGTTATTTTTTTTTCTCTAAAATACAACACTGCCTGAAGTTGTTTTTATAACCTTGACTCTTTCAGCACCGAAAAGCAGACGACAAAATTTACGTCTGCAAAAATTAATAAATACCTTGTCCAAGACATTTCAATTGAGAATTCATAGACTAGAGGGCAAACAGGGCTCATCATGAGCCGCCTCATCAGGATCTACGCCGTTTGCAAATTTTGCTAATTTTGTCACTGGGGCTTAAAGAGTTAAGCATGCCACTTGCAGTTTCCTCCAAAGTAAATTCAGGTCTTTAGATACGGTCATGCAGTCTGTTCAGTCAGTCTGTTTTCAAATTTAAGTCTTCTTAGAATGTGTTTTGCTGTCATTTTAGAGTTAGAACAAGTTTACGAGTTATTTTAGAGTTACAACAGTATACACAAGGTTTCAAGTCATTCTAAAGTCAGAACATTTCTCAAGACATTCTGAAGTAAGAAAATATTTTCAAGTTATTCTAGACTAAGAACAAGTTTTAGAGTCATACTTGAGTTAGAACATGCTTTTCTGTCATTGACAGAACAGTTAGAATTAGTTTTCTGACATTTTAGAGTTAGAACAAGTTTACGAGTCAATCTATAGTTACAACAGAAAATATACAAGTTTTCAAGTCATTCTAAAGTCAGAACATTTTTCAAGACATTCTGAAGTAAGAAAATGTTTTCAAGTTATTCTAGACTAAGAACAAGTTTTAGAGTCATACTTGAGTTAGAACATGCTTTTCTGTCATTGACAGAACACTTAGAATTAGTTTTCTATTTCTTCCAGAATTAGAACAAATGTCCAGTGATAATATACAGTCACAACAAGTTTAACAGACATTTTAGAGTTACAACGGAAGTTTTACAGTTATTCTATAGAGTTAAAACATGATTTTCAGTTGTTGACAGAGGAGTTTCGACTAGTATTATGTCATTCTAGAATTAGTATAATTATGTCATATAGTTACTCTGAAGTTCTATAATTAGATACAAATTTGCCAATCATTTTTTGAGTTATGACAAGTTTTTGCAAGTCACAGAAGGATGCTGGATCATACTCACCAAACTCTCTTCTTCAACCTAGTTGTATATTCAGTACACAATGAGTTTTTATTTCATTTTTTCAAAATATTCTATTTCTTCTTTAGTAGGTGTTAATTCATTAAGGTACATACTCAGATCCAATTCTGTGGCTGTTATCGATATTTTCCCCAAAGCCATTTAGGGAGTTCAAACAACAACATTAATTTCTCAAACACACAATAATTATAGACAGTAATAAAAAACATGCTGTAAATAATTTTCTTATACCAGACTACTATATAATTATCTACCTATATGTAGTCATAATTTTGGCCAAAAAGTACTGCCAGCCTCATAATTTGAACTGTCTTAAACTTAGAACAAAACATTCTTTATTTCTGTGTAAAACTTGGAAGGAATCAAATTCTTAAACATTTACCTTTTCTACATATAATCCAAACAGGAATCTTTAAATCCTAAAACAATTCACAAATGGTAATTGAAATCGCTGATCTTAGACACTGAATAACCGCAAGTTGTATGAGTATATTTAGGGCAGTTATTTAGATCTATTCAGATTTGTCAAATGACTGTATCCTGTATATTTCAAAAGAATTCCTAAGAAAACAGTGTAGATTCTGATCAGAGCAGTCTGATCACAGTCTACACTGTTTGCCAGTAGGTTTACAAATTACAAAACATCCTGTGTAAGGACACACTAACTTGCCCAAGAGCTGAAATGTATCCCAAATATATGATGGGCACAGCAAGGACATTCGAAACTCCTACCATCTAACCTTTCAAGAAACGTTCAGCGAGAAAAAATCCCATATAAAAAACACACAGTCAAAATTTCTTCACTAGCAACTATCTCTTTTTTTTTTTTTTTTTTATTTTTCAAAAAAAAAAAAAGGATTGTGATCACCAATCAAAAAACCACACATTGACAATCCTATTACGGCTATGTGAGATGCATTTCTCATGGAAGCAATTGTTTAATTGTTTTACCAGAATTTTTTGTTTATCCAAAGCACTTTTCCACTATCCAAAGCACTTTTCTAAAACAGACAAAAACTATCTCCACTATTCAGAGAGTTGACAGTAGAAAACTATCATCAATATCAAATCGCTTCATTTATAAATAATGTACAAGCTATTCAAAATCACTTTAGAAACCCCATATTGGAAAACGCTAGCTCTCTCCTCCGCCAGCTGAAACCAACTATTGCTTTTCCTGAAACATGCTGGAAACAGTGATGAAACGTTGTTTATTTATAATTAAACTGACAATCGAAGATGATATAAGCATCCTTTATCCTTGATATTTTGTTATTATGCTGTAAAACTCCCAGAAACGGAACAGACTTTCTGGAGCAAACAGTGAACACACAGATCATACCCCAATAGAGCTAGAGCATTTATTTTTGATTAAACTGACCATCAGTGGATAACTGAAGCATCCTTTGTACTTTATGCTTAAATGACCTTATAGAGGATCTTACATGAGTGGTCAATTCATATGAATCTTATGAAATGAGCCTTGGCGAGTTTCATAAATTTCATATGAAATCAACATGAGTGTAAGATTCTTATCACATGACCCATAAAAATGGGATTTTATCACCTTCAAAATGAACATTATTTCAATGAGAAAACGCAATGGTGACACATACCTTGTCAATGATGTAACATGTATGCATAAAACTGTTCATACATGTGTGGTCATACGATTTTTATGACACAATGTTATATAATAATAATATCAGCAATGTTATACTAGAAATGGTTTTTGACAAAAACAGATGTCTCCCCCACCCCCGCTTTCTTAGCAGTATCATTTTCCCTAAATGTTGCCAAGTTAAGACCTCCTGTCACCTTGAAAATAGGGTCAAGGTCACCAAAACTTGGTAGTTCTTTTGCACCTCCTGATTACCTGTATACACTTGTCTATGTTTGGTCATAATCCATCAATCCCTTTTGGATATATGGTGTAGAAAAGCCATTTTTCAACATTTCTTGACCTATGTGACCTTGAAAATAAGGTCAAGGTCAACAAAATATAATCACTTCTTTTGCATCTCCCAGTGATATATCTGTACAAGTCTGGTTAAAATCCATCGATTTCAGGAGATAGAGTGCAGACAAGGCATTTTTATATACTCTTTAACCTCCTGTGACCTTGAAAATGGGGTCAAGGTCACCAAAATCTAACCAATTTTTTTCCCCATATCCCAGTGGTATATCTGTGTGAGTTTGGTTTAAATCCATCCATCCCTTCAGGAGACAAAGAGTAGACAAGGCATTTTTGAACACTCTTGGACCTTGAAAATGGGGTCAAGGTCACCGTAATATAATCAGTTCTTTCCCATATCCCAGTGATATATCTGTGTGAGTTTGGTTAAAATCCATCTATCCCTTTAGGAGACAGAGTGCAGACAAGGTATTTTTCAACACTCTTTGACCCCCTTTGACCTTGAAAATGGGGTCAAGGTCATCAAAATATAATCAGTTCTTTCCCATCTCCCAGTGATATATCTGTGAGAGTTTAATTAAAATCCATCCATCCCTTCAGGAGACAGAGTGCATACAAGGCATTATTCAACACTCTTTGACCTCCTGTGACCTTGAAAATGGGGTCAAGGTCACCAAAATCAAACCAGTTCTTTCCCCCTACCAAATGATGTATCTTTGCAAGTTTATTCAAAATCCATTTAACCCTTCAAGAGACAGAGTGCAGACAAGAAGCTACGCCGACAATGACGGCGACGGGATCCACACAAAAAGACAATACGTCTCCCCCCACCCTGCCCCCATGGTGGGGGGGGGGGGGGGGGGGGGGGACATACTGATTAAAAAATTATTTGAACTGGGACAAAACTAAGTAAAAAGCAGTACAAATCTTGATCATATGGCTCTTAGAGATGTTTTTTCTTCAGCATGCTGGTAACAGTGACAGGAAAACTGGCGACTATGTCTCGCTGACTGCAAGCGGGATCGACAAAAAGTAACAAGTTTTGAGTTTGGAAAGTTTTAATATCTCTAGCTTTTAGGTTCACAAGATGCCTTAGACTTGGATGGCCTCATGCAAATATGTGCCTTATGTAAAATGCCTGAAGGGCCCACTGCTCCTGCAGTGGCAGAATTCATATAATATCTTAGACTGGGGACCTTTGCAACCTTCCACTACAGTTCTGCATTATAAATGACCATGACTGGCTAGGTTGAGACAAATGAAATATCCCTAATTGATTGATTGATTGATTGATTGATTTGATGCTTAACGTCCACAGTAAACAGCTATGGTCATGTTGGGACGGTCAGTTAACCTAACCACACTATTCCTGGGCAGGCTTAGACCTCCTAAGCGGTTAACCAGTACTAAGTGCACATACTTTCGCCAATAATTGACATCTGCCCTTCTTGAATCAGCGGAAGGAGAAACAAAAGTATGTGACCAGACCGGGTTTCGAACCCAGCACCTCTGACTTATGAGTCAGGTGCCCTACCGATTGCGCTACGCAGCCTGAGTTTCTCACAAAAAGTGTTGAAAAATGATCTGAGTGATTTTAGTTGGCAACCAAAATTATCTTCTTTTGAAACCATGAACTTGAATATATGTTAAAAAGAAATGTTCAGCATAGGATCTCTGTTTATATTGCATTGCTTGATGGAGAATCAGACAATTTAAAGAAGCTGTATTTTGTGGAGCAATTTGTCATTTATCATAAGCATGATCCCTCAACTTTTTGCCAGTTACATTATACAATATTATGCACAGAACCCACATTTTGTCACCAAACTTAAGACTGGACCGCTTTTAATAATGATTTGTGTTTAGACATACACTTTTAAAATTGGGAGGAATATGGAGTCTTTGAAGCCAAGACAGAGACATCTTTGCTTTTCACAATATAGAGGCCTCATGATCCATGGACAGTTGATGCAAACAGAAAAGTTCTTAACTCTTATTACACCAAAAAAGCAGACGACAAATTTTAAGTCTGCAGAATTAAAAAAAAACGCATTGTCTTATATCATATTGAGAATTCAAAGACTATAGAGGGCAAACAGTGTAAAACCAAGTAAGGTGGCTCCCTCATCTGGATTTACCCTATTTGCAAATGCAACGTCTTTTATGTTTGGTACTTTGAGAGTTGGGACATCCTTTCTTGAGACGTATATCATTAGATTCCTTGGGATCTGGTTTTACTGTCATTGTGCATTTAGATCCAATTGTGTTCCATTTCTGTCCAATTCCATAATCGGTAAATCAATCAGACCTGATCTAACACATAATTTCCTGGCTTAAATGACAGTGTTTGACCCACTGTTCCCAACAATTACCCTCATTTCCTAGCAGTTGCCAGGATTTATCAATACATGTAGCTCAGAATCACTCATTACCGCAATTACCAAATAATTTGTGACATCATAAACAATTACCGTAAATTACCCAACATTAGAACAATTAAGTCAATTTTATTGTTCACCAATATGTCAAAATCTTTTTACCTGAATGGCAAACAGTGCAGACCCTGATCAGACTGCTCCAAATGGAGCAGTCTGATCTGGGTCTACACTGTTTGCTGAAGAAGACCTGTCCCATTATTTTGGACCATCACGCTAGCTTGGAATCACACACTACATCTTATTTAAATAGAGCTTGATCAGACAATGTCCTTTGATAGTATAAAATCCCTGATTGCTTGTCTCTTTAATACTAGATCTTGACTTTTGCTTTGCTATAAGATTGCTTTGAGACTAGCTGAAGTGGGGTGATTACAGAGAAGTTTGAATGTGGAAATGTTCTCTCCCAAGAGATAAAATGTGGAAACAAACTGACGAATGTGGAAATATTGTTAATGCTAGAGTGAGTGAGTGAGTGAGTGAACTCGGGTTTAACATAGGTTATACAGAGACCGCACTGGACCTTCGTTTTAAAGTCTCATCTGAAACATCGAAGAAGAGGCTGATCAAACCTGCAGCCCCTGGATTGGTATCTTTGCTATCTAAGACCAGACCTGTTACCAGAAAGATGAAATGTGGGAATGCTTTGTTTCCAGAAGGAATGTGGAAATGTTTTCCAGAGACAGAAAATGTGGAAATGTAGACATGTTCTCTGCCCAGAAAGAATGCTGAATGCGGATATCTTCTCTCTCACTTAGCTAGAAAACCTAAGACCAGCTGTGAAACAGAGTGGTTAATGAAAATATGGAAATTCCATGCAGAAATGTTCTTTTTCTAGGTCGAATCAGGGACTTAGCTAGTCTAAGAGAAGTTGTCTCCGTGCAGGGCCCAAACTTCCTTCTTCTATGCTGAGCTGAAGGAGAAATGTAAATATATAACAGGCAGAAACTTCTCCATAAGAGCAAGAAAACTTCTCCAGCATTCAGGTCTCTATTTGATCCTTGGGGAATGTGGAAACAGGGAATGCAAAAATACTTTCGTTCTCTGTGCTAGAATACCAAAGACCAGCCAAAGCAGAAATGTTCTCACTCCTCAACCTTTTCATTCACTCATTAAATTCACTCCTTGAAGACAGATTACAACATTCAAAAACATTTTTGTTGAAATGTAATGTGGAATAACACAATGTAGTGCTGTTATAACTTGGTGACAGTAAAACATGAAAATGATGATCGCTAGAAACCACAAAAGCAAAGGCTATATATACTTTTCTTACCATATCTTCTGAAAGAAGAGTATTAAGTTCATTCAGCTCATCTGTAATCTCATCCAGAGTTTTGTTCTCATTCTTAGCTCCCTTGGATTCCAGAACTCTCTCTTCTTGAAGGAAGGAAAATATCTGGTCCAGATTCAGGTTGTTAGGGGAGATGGTGGGTTCATAGTGGGTCCACATAGATTCTATCAGTGTTGTCAGGGAATCAAGCTCATGCTGGGACTCTCTGAAATTAGATAAAATGAGCATAATATTAACATCTTGCTTAATTCATACATCCGCTCCTCTGACAAAATTCCAAGTACGGAAATGGAAACACCTACAAAATACTGAACCAGTGACAAATGAGTCCACAGTACACAGATACCCCACCCATCACCTTGTACTACAAGGTCATACCCCACCCATCACCTTGTACTACAAGGTCATAAGTAGGAATATGAAAATCTAATTTTTCAAAAGCTTTGAATTGCTTACCACAGAGTAAATGGGTCATGGTCATCTGTACCAAAATGTATGTGTCCACACAAACCTATGTTAATGACAGAGGCATAAAATTAATGCTGTATTTATCCTATTAAATGCCCCAATGGCTTTGCATTTTGCGAATAAGGGGTGTTATTTAGAGCCTAAATTGTAGTAAATCAGCCACTGCCAAAATACGTCTAATAAACACTATAATGGTGATAGGTCACTTCAAAGGAAGCAACTCTACTATTTTTAGCCTCCCTTTTCAGCAGGGGTCGACTCTTAAAGGAAATAATTTGTTCCTCTAGGAGCAAATTCTACCCTTTAAGAGTAGACCCAATTTAAAAGAGCTACCTTATCCAGTGAAGTAAACAGCAATCAATAATTCATGCAACATAATACAACATTATTTTTGGAAAACAGGCAGGGGGCATTTATTAGAGCTGCGTGAGGGGCATTTATTAGGATCAATATGGTACTTTAATTTTGTTTTCTTCCAACAACAACATTTTCTTACTCAGTATCACAAGAACTATTATTGAAACTCGCAAGAGTTATTACTGAACTCATTTTCTCCCCACCACAGGAGTGGCACCGACTCCATCTTTATATGCTTATATGAAAGAATAAATGATACCATTGGGGAAAACTAAATTCTGTAATTATCAGCAAAAGCAATTCTTGGCATTCGAATGGGCTTAGTCTACAACCTAGAATGGAACAGGCTGGTATGAAATGGGGGCATTATTATTAGCCTGAACCCATTCATTTTGAAGAGCCCCAGTAGCTCAGTAGGTTTAGCTCTGGCCCCGACGTTATAAAACTTTTTTCATGCTCAACTCAGCTGAGCACGAAATTTTACTTGCTGATAAATAGCAAATTACTGATAAGTACGGTCGTTTTCTTGCCCAGTTTGGCTGAGTATGAAATTTTCTCTGCTTATGAATATGAAAATGCCAACATTAGTTGGCATTTTCATATTTATCAGCAGAGTAAATTTTATGCTCAGCTGAGTTGAACACGAAAAAAGTTTTATAACCTCGGGGCCTGGCCTGCTAATCTAGCGGTCCCAGATTCAAGACCTGCTGGAGGCAGAAATCTTTTCAACCCTAAATGGGATTCAACTGCACACAGCCTTTCATTATCACCTGCCCATCATCCTGATACTACTGAAATACCGTATACGTGGTAATTTTCGCGGGTTCAAATTTTCGAGGTTTTGGGTCCAAAATATAAGCACTAATTTTCGCAATTTTTAGTTTTCGCGGTGTGCTATGTGCGTGAAAATTAAAAGTGCTTGTATAAAAATGTCAAAGTATTCACAGGAAAGTAATGAAGAAGTAATTTAGTTCAGACAGTTTTTACTCAGACTGACAATTCTGTACTTAAACCAGAAGACGGTAATTGTATAGTGGCTGTGATTAAAACAGGTGAAGGTGTCATCAGAAATTATCCGTTTGATTGGCACAAATCAATAACCCTGTAGAATTGTCGGGTAATCAATTAGCATGTCATATAGTTTTTTATGATCCCGTCCTCAGATTTTTATTGCATGTATGTCTTAATTATAATAAGCATTGTGGATGAGTCGATGGTTACACCTTTTAATAAAATGTACAGAAATTACCCAAGCAAACAGACATTGGGTTACCGAAGACTCTTAATCAAGAAAAGGAAAATATTCGGCGATTTTTAATTTTCGCGGTTTCATAGTGCCGCAAAAATTGAAAGACCCCGAAAATTACCGCATACACAGTACATACTGTTGAAAAGGACATAAAATTGCAACTCATCCATCAATTTTATATTACTGTCCAGCCTACCTAGAGAGCGAAAAGTCTCAAAGCAAAAATATGATTATCTCCTCCATTCCATTCCATTCCAGGTTTTACACTATGCTGAAGGATCAACCAGGGCATTATTGTAAATGTAATGTGAACCAGACAATTTGGACAATTGCTGAAGCCATATGGTCGCAAAATACAAAATGGTCTGGCGGTTATGTCTAAGAAAGGTTTGGCAAATTATTAAATGTTTCAGTCAGATATTCCGTCTCATTTTAAGGGTCTTTCAGAACATTTCAGACGCTTGTTTACCAAGACACAATGGTTCAGTGACAGATGAGGCCTCAATAGAAGCACAGAGACCAGGGGCCGTATTCATAAAACAACTTAAGTCGTTGCTATGCTGTTGCTAAGGCTAAATTTCTTTGAAGGAGATTCCCTACAACTATGAAATTTGCTCTGGAGGAACAGTCTAATAAAGACTGTTCCTAAAGACTGTTCCTCCAGAGCAAATTTCATAGTTGTAGGGAATCTCCTTTATACGTATTTAGCCTTAGCAACCGCATAGCAACGACTTAAGTGGCTTTATGAATACGGTCCCAGAACTCTAGAGCAAAAGAAAAACACTATTATAGAAGCCAGTCCAGAAGTATGTGTAAAAAGTATGTGTACTTAGCTGAAAGGTTGAAAGAAGGGTAAATGCCATATTACTCCTAATAAACACCCCAGGGACATGGAATTTTTCCAAAGGGCATGTTATTTAGAGTCTTAATATTATTGTAGTAAATCAGCCACAGCCAAAAATACCTTTCATAAACAGTCATAAGGTGAATGGTTATACATTTAGAGGAAGTATCTTGGCTATTTTTGCCTCCTCTCTCAGTAGGGATAGGTGTCAACTCTTAAATAAAAAGACTTTGCTCCTCTAGGAGCAAAGTCTTTCTTTTAAGAGTAGACCCCAAACAAAAAAAAAAAGTTATCTCATCCAGAGAAGCAAACATAATTCAAGCAAGTTAATACATCACTATTTTCGAAAAAGAAGTGGGAAGGGGGCAGGGGGAGGGCATTAGAGCCAAGGCCTTTATTAGGATCAGTATGGCATATCAGGTTCATTATTTCGAGTTAACCAAGCTGAAGCTGGTGTCCTTATTTTCTGTTTAAAACATCATATCTGGCAATTTGTTTACCATTAGGCAGTCATCAAAAACAACTACCTGTCTACTGTTGATATGAAAATCTCCAAGATAAATAAAACACCTTCCAGGAACTTGTCAGAATTAATTTGTATACTAGTAGATTAAGAGATGCCAGATATGCAGCTGATGATGTTCAGCTTTGGCTATAGCTCATACAATTTTGATTACTACCAGTGCAGATGAGGTAACACCATTCCAATCTTCAGCAAAGTAAAAAGACAAGCAATACAATACAGGAAATGATACAATACAATCAAATCCTCAAAACTAAAAGGCAAAGAAGCATATACATGAATTAATAGCAGTTAGCATCATGTATTTGCAACCCTATTTTTTCCTATTTAGTAACACAATAGGTCACTTTATGTAGCCACAGCAATCAATACTTGTTTTCACACAAACTTCACAAATTCAACAACAAATTGTTCAGCAAAGTGTACCCATTCAGCAGGTCAGCACAAACTTGCTGAGTGCGAAATCTGCCAACATTTATACATTTTGAACATAACGTATTTTAGAGCTGCAACGATACGTCAGAAGCGTATTGCGATATATTGCAATATAGGGTAAGTGTATTGCAATAATATCACAATATATTGCTTCAAACGTAAACATATAATACGTAAGGAATCTGAGATAACTCTGCTGTTTGTATTTTTCAACTTTTTAAAAATCTACAAGTAGAAAAAAAGAACATCTAGATTGAAAGCAGTTTTCTACTAAAAACTGAAAAGAAAGTACTAGATTGAAAACTTGAAATCAGTTTTCCACAGGCAAAAGTGGTCCCAGATGCTATTCTTCCCCTTTTATTTGGCACATTAAGGAACTCTTTGCCTTTTCGACCCAATCGGAGCACCACTCTGTCGATTCCTTAAATCAGACCTCGGATGTATTGTCGGCAGAGAAATATGTTGCAAAAATGCAACATTTTGTTCGCCTGAATAAGTATACGCCGAAGACGTAGCACTCTATGTCTACGAACGATAGTTAATTCTCAACCTGCGGCCTTTTCAGCTATTGCACAGACACTCATTTAATCCTTTGCTGTTGTCAAAACAAAATAGTCAATTATTAATACCAATAGAAAGTACATTTGTTCTTTTCATTCTATTTTTTACTCGGTGCGACAGTGCGGCCATCTTTGTTTATGTCTCTGTTCCGAACAACAGTCGTGTGACGTAAGTAGTCCCATGTCATACATCCGAGGTTGATTCACGGAGCTGGCCGAGTGATGTTTCGATTGCTTTTCGGCCATGCTTGGGAGGTGATTGTTTACTAGTTTCGCTTTATTGAAGCATCCCAAATCTGAGCGGGCTGCCCGACTAAAAACCGGTATTATCGCCATTTGCATTTCGAATCGCGATTTGATATCGGCTGTGGTCTGTACCGCAATATACAGGTATACCGGTTTATCGTTGCAGCTCTAAACGTGTCCTTATAAATGCCCCTGCTCTAATAAACACACCCTGCTTCTTTTCCAAAAATAATGTCATATCAACGGCATAAATTCCTATTTAATTCTCTCAGGAGCATATAATTTCTCTAGAGAAATTATATGCTCCTGATTCTATGGATGTAGAAAATAGGGTCTACTCTGAAAGGAAAGAATTTGGTTGTAGAGGAGCAAATTCTGTTCTTTTAGAGTTCCCCCTCTGAAATTAGACCCCTTCCCCCCCTAATAGTGTTTCTTAGAGGTTTTTTGGCAGTGGCTGATTTACTACAATATGCCCCCCATTCGTAAAATGCAACGGCCTCAGGGCATTAATAGGGTTAATATGGTTTGTAACACTATACAGTAATATGTTGAAGACTAAACATAAAATGAAGAAAGTACATGTCCCTTCCAGGTTTCTAGTAAACAGGGCAATTTCACTCTTTTAAACATGATTAATATTGTTTTAAAAGATTAAATTTTCAGCTGAAATATCTCTTTTGTTACATTTTTCAGTAAACATCGTATTTAAAGCCATGGGATACACAGAGCTTATATTATCCCTTGGATGAATCAATATTTTGTCATTCTCAAAATAATACAACATGACAAAACGTATGATTTATGATGTCCCGTGATAATAGTAATTCACTCAAAATATGATTATTATAGTTTTTTTTTACAATCTTTTGGTCCATATGCCTCCACTAATCATTTATTTTCCATTCTGAGACTAGCAGTTTTACTGCAAATGACATTTTAAAATAATATGTCTGCAATTCATTGTTCTTCCAACAAAAAATCCACTAGCCCTTTAAGTGCCAAAAAAGCTGACGGTAAAATTTACGTCTGCAAAATTAAAAAAAAATGTTCTTTTTGAAATGAAGCTTTTCCATTGCGAAAGATCCTCAAATTTTTTGTCCAAACATGATAGCGTTTTTTGTGTACATTTGAGAATTTAACGTTACGTTAACTAACAACATCGTAAAACTGATAACTGCCCTTCTTGAATCAGTGGAAGGGGAAGAATTGATCAAGTTCACTGTGGAGTGTCACCCTTTTCTTGTCTTGCCATTACTCGCAGCTGTAAGTTCACATCTCAGAATGCAAGGTTTTACCTTGACAATCAATCTGATAATGTATCTGAATCCCCCCTCAGGTGGGTGCTCCATGATTAAAAGTAATAATATTCATACTGTTTCAACCAATATTTTCATTCAGGGTCATGCTGACCGATATATATATTGGACCATATGAGCCACGACACAACGAAACCAACAATGTGGATATGCGCCCAACGCAGACTCAGATCAGCTTGGACATCCGCCAAGTCTGATCATACTTTTTGCTGTGCACTTAGAGGGTAGCTAAGGGTCTAAGTTAACTCCATGTGGACAGCTAATATTCTGAACAGAATGGGCAGATGCCCAGGCTGATCTGAGTTTTTGCCTGGTGACCATGCCACTTTGTTGATTTTATCATGTAACAGCTCAAATTCATAATAATCTACCTCCACCAAAATCATCTCCATTTCATTTCTGTTTATCCAAATCAATAGCAACAGTAGATCCAAATGTATAATATCATTCTTTGCAATCATCAAGGAACTTTAATTATAAATTCAGACTATGATTAAACAATCAATGGTCGAACTTAATTAAACAACACTAAATGTGGAACCATAGTGAACTCTAAATAAAGCATGAACTGCCAGCCAAGCTAATAGTTTAAATTTTGCAATTTCCTGGAAGTCTCTCTGATCTAGATCTACAATATTTGGTTGTCTTCCAAGTCATGTTTAATTTACCATTTTTATTCTAATAAAAGTCCCTGCTCTAATAAATGCCCCCTGCCTCTTTTCTGAAAATAATGTTACATTAACTTGTATGCTTTCCTGTTTGCTTCTCTGGACAAGTAGCTCTATAAAATGGGGTCTACTCTTAAAGGAAAAGATTTGCTCCTACAGGAGTTAACTTTAAAGTTAAAAAGCTAAGCACTCTTTCAGTGCCTTGGGGCACCGTGACTTTTACAGAAAAAGCAAACATACTAAGTAATGTCAAATTGTAAGAGGCTTTTAAATTTTTTAGTTAGGCTTAGAATTTCTTAAACTAATCAATCCCTCTATTTTCTTCTTAAGGATGGTACATGATATCGTGCACCTCTCCAACAATGGAGAAATCAATATAACATTCAATCCAAGTTTGAAATAGTCAGAACTAAGCAAGTGCTGTATTTTTGCTATACATCCGGTCACCTACTCTAATTGTTTTAAAATTTTGAACAAAGTCATTTTACCATCTAACTGATGAAGAAAAAAGATGGCAACTGGAATGGCAAACAGCGCCAGCCCTGATCATACTGCTCCATTTGGAGCAGTCTGATCTAGGCCTACCATGTATGGTCAGGCGTTTTTGTCCTAATATTGACAGTCTGTGCTGCAGCTGAAATTAAGCAATAGATAATTTGCATACATATATCTAAATCAAGTAGAAATTCTTATAGAAGAACATTTTTAAGGCCTAAATATGCTTAGAGTTTCTTTTCTCTTTTTGCTACAGCGAATTCTTGAGAAACGCCAAAAACAGCAAAATCTTCAGAAACTCCATAAGGCAGACATCAAAATTTATGTCTGCAAAATTTCCAAAACTGTTAGGTCCAGGTTATCAAACACTGGAGAGTAAACAGTGAAGATCCACATGAGGTGGCTCATGATAAGCTGCCTCATCTGGATCTACCCTATGTGCAAATTCAACAATTTTCATTTTTGGCGCTTTAACTGATAAACTTTTTAAATTTTAAGATAATTACTGGTTACAGTGTTGCAATATTTAGGAAACGAAAATATGGATAAAGAGGGAATCTCATTCTAAAAGGCTTTAAAGACGAAAATCCCCCATGGACTATTTCTGCGTCAATTCTCTTTACTTGAGCAAACACAGCCATTATCTCGAGACGTGTCAACAAAATGCTTGTATTTCTGTTTGAAAAACATGTTTGGTAGCAAACAGAACTGTTGATTGGGTCATTTTCTTGTTGTTTTTTTCATCTCAATTTGAAACCATGAAAGTCATGAACATGCATAAGAACAATGTATTACACAGATAAATCTGACCCCTACAGGACTTAAACAGTACCCTCATATTTCACTATTGCACTCCTTACAAGTTCTTCAATAGTTTTGACCTCAGCATGATTTTCCAATCCAAGAGTATGCTTCAAATGAATTCCTGTAAAAACAAATGTTTACTTTGGTCAAAATGTCTTTCAACCTTTAAATAAACATTTTGCTTAAAGAAACCAATTTCACATAAAGAAACCAACATTCCATTTAACAAGACAATTAAGTCTTGTCTTGTCTGCCAATTCAAACCTGCAAAAGATGCTTATACCGTATACGCGGTAATTTTCGCGGGTTCAAATTCTCGCGGTAAAGTGTCAAAAACATAAACAATAATTTTCGCGGTTAGCAACATGCGCGAAAAGCAAAACTTCTTTTTTACTCGAACAAGTTCTTTCATTAACCTGCGGCAGGGCTGCCGCAGGTTAATGAAAGAACTGGTTCAAGTGAAAAGTACCAGCAATTACCGAAGCAAACAGAAGCAAAATATATGAACACTGTGTCTACAGAATATACTTTGTAGGAAACAGGAAATTATTTCGCGACTTTAATATTCGCCGTTTCAAACTGACAGCGAAATACCGCGAAAAATGGAACACCGCGAAAATTATCTTGTATACAGCATTCTATTGCTGCATGGTTCCTCTTTATTATACTCTGGTTTTTAACAAATAGCATACAGAGACAAGCTTTATTTTTTAACAGAAGATGTGAACATCTATCTCACTATAGTGAACATCTCACAATAACAATGAGATTTTATTAATAGTGCAATATCCTACAAATATGTAACAAGTTTAGCATCTTACAATAAATCATTGCCAAATCTATATTTGACCAGATAAACTGATTAATCACCTCCGTACATAAATCAGTATAGATGATTTATAAGATTCCATATGTTTTTTCTCATAATGTTTGTCTAGGCAGCTATTACACCATTGTGGAACCACACTGCCAATACAAATGGAGCAATTTCGAAGAAAAGGGGAACTTTCACCCATTTCAAATACGCAGAAACAGTTTTCCAAACTTTAATAATACGGACTGAAATATGTTATGCAACCCCAAAGAGAATCAATTGACAGATCAAGTGACGTTCTTTACTCAAAGGAGCATGCATCTGATTACTAGAGAGCCAACACACTATGGAGCCTACAAAAGCCAAAATACACTGAAATATTCAAATTCTACTCAATTTCAAGAAAGCAAGTCACTGTGACCAAAAGATGCCCAAGGCAGATTTTCTTGTGTGACCAGTCACACATACTGGTGAAATATGTTGGGTTCAGAGCTAATACAAGCCCAATCATTAAAAATCTCTTAATTTCCATGAATTTTAAGAAAGCAGGTCTCGAGAAGATAACATAGATACCAAGCAAATAACTGATCAGATGAAGTCACTGACAAAAATCTATGAAAATCACAGACTCCCTGATATGTTGAAATCTGCAAACTATACTAACTCATAATAGAAGGTCACATTGCAATATGACTACCTAGTTCCTTGATTACTAACGAAATCTAATGGCCCTTGACTTTGATTTGAATTCAAAATTTGAATTCTGCCAATTTGCACAAAAGCAGGTCATACTGAACAATCAGCCCAACACCAACACATATTCAAACACTAAAGCCATAATTAATTGCAAGGCATTTGCTTTGTAGTCACTGCCTTGTCATCATTGTATTTCAAGACCCCTCTTGTTTAACCTTTTGCACTCAGAACAGCCAAAACTTGGCTGTTCTGAGTGCAATAGGGTTAATGACTTAATAACCCTCTCAAGAGACCAAGCATGCCAGGCATTTCCCTGTTATCACTTCTCCAGCTTCCTCTACCATGACTGGCTGGCCCCAAATACTTGAAACAGTCCAGGGTTGCCACTCATCCTCCACTGATTTTGCCGGGCCGGGTAGCGCAATCGGTAGGGCACCTGACTCGTAAGTCAGAGGTCCTGCGTTCGAATCCCGGTCTGGCCACATACTTTCGTTTCTCCTTCCGCTGATTCAAGAAGGGCAGTTGTCAGTTACTGGCGAAAGTATGTGCGCTTAGTACTGGTTAACCGCTTAGGAGGTCTAAGCCTGCCCAGGAGTAGTGTGGTTAAGTTAACTGACCGTCCCGACATGACCTTAGTTGTTTACCGTGGAAGTTAAGCATCAAATCAACCAACCAAAATCCACCGATTTTTCCCTGATATTTTCCAATTTTCCAAACCCTTTTATGGAACCCGTATTCTTTACTTCAACAGAGGGAGATCTTTCTCAAATTTATACCCTTTTAACCTTGAGCGGAATAAATATACTTTCTAAACACTGCTATAGTCATAAATGCCCTTTTTTTCAAGTCCTTGCCAAATTTCCCTGACAATCATAAAATTCCCTGACATGTAAAAACAAAAGGGCCATGAGGCACTGAATCGCTCAACTGTGCAATTGGCAAAGGGGCTTTTTCTTATGTCTGAATTTGTCAAAATATGAGTTCTGGGTCAAAAGTCAAAAAATGACCTTGACCTCTTGTACTCATAAATCTTCGTTTACTCATTAAGATGAATGTATATACCAATTTTTAGGCCTAAATCTTCAAAACTTTCCCTGAAATCTTATGTTCTAGCATTTTCCCCTATTTGGCCTTGCTGTTAAATGGTCAAGGTCAACCCAAGGTCATCATTTCCAACAATCTTGATAGTACTAGAGTACCCAATGCTACATACCATGTTTCAAGGCCATCGGTCAATTGGTACTGGAGCAGAAGATTTTTAAAGGTTTTTACCATATATGGGCGTGGCAGCCATGTTGGTCAGGTGCCCCAGACCGTTTGAACAAATTTTCATTCCCTCAACCCCTGGAGGCTCTATATGAAATTTGGTTACAATTGGCCCAGAGACTTTTGAGGAGATTGTTTGAAATTGTCAAAATATGACAGTTCTGGGTCAAAGGTCAAAGAATGACCTTGACCTCTTGTACTCATAAATCTTTAAGTACTCATTAAGATGACTGTACATACCAATTTTTAGGCCTTAATCTTTAAAACTTTCCATGAAATCTTATGTTCTAGTATTTTCCCATATCTGACCTTGCCATAAAAAGGTCAAGGCCAACCCAAGGTCATATTTTGTAATCTTGATAGTACTTGAGTATCCAATGCTACATACCAAGTTTCAAGGCCATCGGTCAACTGTTTCTGGAGAAGAAGATTTTTAAAGGTTTTTACCATATATGGGCGTGGCAGCCATGTTGGTCATGTGACCAGGACCGTTTGAACACTTTTTCGTTCCTAAGACTCCTGGAGGCTACATATGAAATTTGGTTAAAACTGGCCCAGCCGTTTCAGAGGAGAAGTCTTGAAATTGTGGAAGGATAACAACAGCAACGGAGCCTGCCTATCCTATAACCTCTCCCGGAGCTGCTAGCTCCGGTGAGCTAAAAATCCAGATTAGGCAACCCTGTATTCTGGATGGATGGTACGACCATTGTTTAAATACAATATTGTTTAAGGCAATATTGTGTTAGCTTAGATAGTTTTGTTCTGGTACAGGTCTGAGGTAATTAATTAAAACTTTAGATGGATTGATTTACAATGATAAGTTTTCTCTGAGGAACCACAGCTAACAGTATTAATCCATCAGCTTAATAAATAAACATGGGAATGGATGTTTCAAGAATTGAAAGATATATTTCTCCTGGGATTAACACTTTAAGCATCAGAGACAAAAATAGCATAACTTGCAAACAGCGTAGGTCCTGAGGAGGCGGCTCATAACGAGCCGCCTCGTCATGATCTACACTAATTGCCCTCTAGTCTTTGAATTCTCAATACGAAATGTCTCGGACAAGGCATTTTTTTAATTTTTGCAAACGTAAATTTTGTTGTCTGCTTTTTGGTGCTAAAAGAGTTAACAGTAGTGCTGATTGGGGAAAACAGCTATGAAATAATCAGAATAACTGAATAATAGTGAAATCATATGTGGGTGTAGAAATGAAAATAATCATTGAGGAGAGAGTTAACCCTTAAAGTGCCAGAAATTAAAATTGTTGAATTGGCAAACAGTGTAGATCCAGAAAAGGTGGCTCATTATGAGCCACCTCATCTGAGTCTACACTGTTTGCCCTCTTAAGTTTGAATTCTCAATATGATATAGCTTGGACGAGACATTTTTAGAAATTCTGCAGACGTAAATTTTGTCGTCTGCTTTTTGGTGCTTAAAGAGTTAATATGATAGTTTGGTGTGAGTGAATAAATGTATCTTAGATATTCAATCTGCAATTGTTATTTTGCATTTTCATTACTGTAACTGACTCCCACATAATTTCAATTACCCCGTTGCAAGGCAAACCAGAAACATGTCCACGAGAACACTGGTGCCCCTGCTGCCTTTTAACAGAAAAGCTGGTTCGATCATGTTTGGTAGTAGACAGTGTTACAACTGAAAAGAATTTAAGTAGAGGCCATCGCCAAGATGGTTTAATAATGAACAGCATCAACAAAGTAGCCTTGACCAAGGGGCCTTTGGCTCTGAGATCCCGGGCCCTTCGTGCTTTTGCATAAGGAACTAAGGATGCCATGTCATAATATGTAGCATTACTGCTATACATCTAGATTTGACATCTTGTATGAGCCTACAAGTCTGATAAATATCTGATAAAAAATCTTCTGCTTTTACTTAAACTGTCTCTATGTTATACATTTTCCACTATCTTCCATTTAGTTAGCCGAGACTATGACAGAATCTTCTGCTTACTTCTGTTAAGTTTACCCAGACTATGAAATCTTCCACAACTTTTACCCAAAGTACAGTAGAACTTCAATGGCTCGAACAGGCTTAGGACAATGAAAACTAGGTCCAGCCATTGGTAGTTCTAGGCACCCAGGGCAAGATTAATGAGCCATCAGGGTTCAAGCCATTAAAGTTCTATTGTATGTCCTTTTAAATCTTCTGCTGCTATTATTTAAACTGACCCTTTTTCTCAATTTTCTATTTTGCACACTATGACAGAAATATTCCGCAATCTTCCATTCAATTTACCCAGACTTTAACAGAAATCATTTGCAATCTTCCACTAGTTTCACCCAAGCTATGACTGTGCTTGTATTTTATATCCTCTGCAATGTTTCATTCAACTAAATTTAGTCAAGACTAATCTGATTTACTGAGTTTGAAAAATACATCTTTCTAATTCTCAGGCCATTTGATGCTTGCAACAGTAGATCTTTCCTTAACTCTTTAAGCCCCAGTGACGCAATTAGCAAAATTTGCAAACAGCGTAGATCCTGATGAGGCGGCTCATAATGAGCCGCCTCATCTAGATCTACACTGTTTGCCCTCTAGTCTTTGAATTCTCAATATAAAAAAGCCTTGGACAAGGCATTTTTTTCATTTTTGCAGACGTAAATTTTGTCGTCTGCTTTTTGGTACTGAAAGAGTTAAATCTCCCTGACATATTATGGAATTATTTCTCATCAAGTGTCTATAACTCCGGAACAACATTTAGATTTCAAGATCTCGTACTTATTTGAATTGCTAATGAACTGACTGTTTATTCCATTACAGAACATTAAACACAAATGGCTGGCTATGCTGTTCTATTAAGTCAACTCCCTAGAGACCACACTGGACTTATCATACCTATATCATGAAGAACCTTGTCTCATGTTTTGCTTTTATAAGCCACAGAAAATAGAGAACACCAATTTTTGTTAAAAATCATTACGTACTTTTTCTCAACAAGCCTGTCAGAAAGGCAACTTCAAGACTTCTCATTATGATATATACACTTGCCACTGACTTCCCTAGGTAACCCCGTTTATCTAGTTATGGTGCGCACAAGACTAGTGTGGAAAAAATAATCAAAGGGCCATAACTCAGAAACTATGAAAGAGAGAGCAACCATTCTTAAACCTGATAGGTCACCCTGACCTAATATATATTCCTATAAAATTTCATGAAGATATCCCAAAATGGTTAATGAGTTATGGTGAGCACAAGAATGATATATATGGATGGATGGACAAACAGTGCCATGACATAATATGTCTGTTGTTTTTTTTTCAAAATGAGCTTATAAAAATTAGCATTCACTAAGTTTACAGTATTTCTTCACCTTATTTATTTCAGTGACAAATTCTGAGAAAATTTCTTTTACCACAAAAAAATATCCAAAAAAAAAAAATCTTGCATGCAAATGATGGTACATCAATAAAATATGAGTATGGCCTTGACTGCAGCCATCAAAACTTTGTTAAATATACAGCCACAACATTTGACACCTAGAGTAAGGGGACATGGCTTCGCACACTTTTATGACTTTTGCAGCATTAGCTGACAAAGCTTGTAACATAATGCCTGTTTGTTCATATTATAATATACCTTGGCCCTTTCTGGAAATTAAGAATAAAAATATTTGGTCTCAGACTATGACGTCATATGTAGCACGTGCCGTAATATGTACTGCAGTCCTACGTGATATTTTGGGTATATGAGGACATGGCTTCGCACACCCCTTCTAGCAGGAAATAGAAGCATTCTAGGTGTCTTTGAATATTCTGTCATATACCTTACGACCATTAAATGAAAACCATAAACCAACAGCTAATATGCTATTATTATTCATAGTTTGCAAGGTAATAGTGTAAATTCCATGCGTCTTCCATAAAGGGAAAGACGAACTTCAGTGATTTTCAGAATTTAATACCATTTTATGAAACTGGTTAATAAGTGGCTGACAATTTATTGTTGTATCCATTACATCTCGACTGTGTGATCTTACAGTGGACTTACGACTAGATAGGATGACAGCCAAAAATAATATGCGGACTTTTCTAATAAAAGTGAGGGACAAAATTCACACCCCATAGCATGGAAAATCTTTTGTGTTCATATAACCGATAGTTTTTGATGATTGTGCATTTTATATTCTTAAGAAAGCCGATGACAATTTCATTATCACTTCAGGAGACAAATTTCGACAGTTTGCTATCAATAATATTGCCTGTTCTTAAACTGTTAAACTTTGCCGACTTTCATCTGAATGTTTTGATTATTTTGGCGCCAAATTGCACGTGATGCACTGCACGCGAAAGTGATTTCAAAAGACTTTATTTATCAACCTTGAAAAATTTGCAGAACAAAATTATGTTCCAACAACTGATGCCTGACACATACTAAGAAATCCCGTAGGTGTGCGAAGCCATGCCCTGTGCGAAGCCATGCCCCCTTACTCTACTCTGTTTGAGCAAAAACAGAAATGCCACATTTAAGTCACTTTAAGATGTACTGGTACTGAGTCATGTTTTCCTACCATTTTTTCAAGAGGAGACAATTTTTTTGTCTTCCTGTTTGTTTCCCTGGATGACAAACCTCTTCCAAACTAGGGCCTACTCTTACAAGAAAGAATTTTCTTCTACAAGAGGAAATTCTTTCTTTTCTTTTCCTTTACAAGTTGACCCCCATTGGGGAAGGAGGCAAAATGACAGAGCTGTTTCCCCTGAAAATGTACCATTCACCTTGATGTAAATACAATGTGGCATTTCTGTTTTTGACACATAAACAAAGCTAAAAGAAAATATTAGAATCAGAAAACACTATAACAGCACGACTTCAATAAGAAATTCTATGCCTGGTCATAAGCATCAAATACAACATCAATACACAAGAACAACATCATAGAACTCCACAATAACACCCCTAATGGACCAAGTAAAAGATAAAACAGCATAATCCACAGCAAAAGAAGGCTTGACAGTAGCATCAATGATCATGGAAACTTTTCAAACTACCATATTTCTTCGGTAATAAGTTGGGGGTTTTCCCTGCCAAAACAATCCCCAAAATCTGGATCCATCTATGGACAGATCTAGATTTTTGGGACTCTTTTGGAAGGAAAAAAAAAAAAATCTTATGGCAGAATTTCATATGACTGATTTGAATATTTGGAGGGTCATTCTAGAGAGGGGAAAATCCAGTTTTATAGCTGAATAAATATGGTATCATTATGCAAAAAGATGCTGCATAAAAGATTTTCTCAGAAGGCTGTTTTGACTGCCACATTACTATTGTATTTCTCTGGGTACTATCAACAGATGCTACTAGTCTCCTGTCCTATAGATTAATTTTAGCCCCTGAGCAATGGAGCTCAATCCACTGAGACTATGTTAAGCTGAGCAAGAAAAGAAGGTCAAGGTCAGTACATGTATGTGAAACTAGTGATGCTGAAGTGATGTCATATGGTAAGTTTGTTCAAAAGGTCTCTTATTCTCTAATTCAGTGGTTAAATATAAATGTTCCTCAGTGAAATATAGGTCTAGGTCAGCAAGTATTGGAGAAACGATGTTATGATATCAATTTATACACAATTCCATCACAAAAAGGCCTTTTAGCGTGAAAAATGCTATGGAAATATATGCTGTGGGTAGAGATAAACTCTCGACAGTGCAGGAAAAAATCTGGATGGAGATCAGTAGATGATGGAGGCAATACCAATGCAGATAGAGACAATGCCAATATCTCAGCTTCTATGAAGTTTCATAATACATGTAAAAGGTTTGTAACAAGAAGATTTGACTTTCCTATATATATATCAGTTTAATGTTACCCTATTGCACTCAGAACAGCTAAAACTCCAAAAGTTTTGGCCATTCTGAGTGCAATAGGGTTAACAACAAAATAGGTTCCAGGAAGAGGCAACACATGAAATTCAACAACACTATACATGTACAACATCCAACCTACTTTAGTCTCTGATACAGCTGCTCTCTGCTTAGCAATCTGCAAAGGTGCAAGTGCAAATAAAATGCCAGAAGCCCCTAAACCAAGCAAACAGAAAACAGAGCAATTGTGCAATACCATTTAATACTTTCAAAGGCGCAGCATTTCACAAAATAACAAACACCAGAGGCTTATACTCACTACAGTGCAAGGGCGTAAGTACCTATACGGCAAATACGCAAGTGCGTATTGAAATTTTGTCAAAATTGACAAAATTTCAAAACGCACCTGCATATTTGCATGCTGAAAATTTATAATTTAGACAGGATTTCAATACCAATTACCAAAGTGGCTGAAATACTAGCTTTCCCTTCAAGAAGTAGAGAATAAAACATGGTTGTGCGTATTATGAAATTGCCCCTAGTTACGCCCCTGCAGTGAGTAGTTATAAGCCTCTGCAAACACTGATAACCATTTTCAGAAATCAACCGCTTCTCTATGATACTTTATCTGCTGCCAAAGCACCGATTTTTTTTCTGTGTTATGGTAAACAGCACTTCAGGTTTAAACACTGTCAATATATGTTTGCATGATTCATGACTACTAAATAAAATATAGCTTGCAACTATGATGGTTTAACTTATGCAGAAACTATCATCAACTTCTAACCATAATCACCATATCTTTTTATGCTATGAGAATCTCTATTCCTACATTCTTACATTCATGCCTCTATCAGCATTCTACAGCATTAGCAAGCTAAGGCAGGCTTCTAAGAGAAATGCATGTTCTATGAAATTTTATGCACTGATGAATGGTAGATTCAACGAAATCTTATGCACTGATGAATGGTAGACGCAATGAAATCTTCAATGAAATCTTATGCACTGATGAATGGTAGATTCAACGAAATCTTATGCACTGATGAATGGTAGATTCAATGAAATCTTATGCACTGATGAATGGTAGATTCAATGAAATCTTATGCACTGATGAATGGTAGATTCAATGAAATCTTATGCACTGATGAATAGAAGATGAGCCATAGTATTAATTCCCATCCTGACAAAATCTGTATTTGGGAATAGGGAATACACAAACTTCTCTACTCCCAAGTTAGTTAAATATGAAAACTCTGATCTCTGCTATGTGCAGGAGCCACTCTGGGCATGTGAAATTCCCACACACTAAATCTTGAAAGTGCTAAAAATGAAAATAACTGATTTTGCAAACAGAGTAGATCCAGATGAGGCGGCTCATAATGAGCCGCCTCATCTGAATCTACACTGTTTGCCCTCTATTCTTTGAAATCTCAATATGATATAGCTTGGACAACTTTTTTTTTTAAATTTTGCAGACGCAAACTATGTCATCTGCAATTTTGGCATCCAAAGGGTTAAACCAAGTTTTGTCAAGATGTTGCTACAAGTGCAAGCTCATGATTGTTAGAATCTGTACATACTTAAGAGATTCTTCGATAGACACTTCATCTGCCGCTTGTTTCTCCCTTGCCAGTCTCTCCTTTTCTAACTGCTCCAGACGTAGTCTCTCTTCTTCAATACGCTTCCATTCCCTCATCTCAGCCGCAATACGGCGGGCTCTCATGCCACGAACACAAGACTGAAATGAACAATAACTGTGCAGTTATGAGAAGAAAACAAACATTACTAGTGTTTCTGCGTGGTATGAAGGAAAATTCTAAGCATAGTGTCTGCCCATAGAGAGACAGTAAGCTGAAATTTAATGTAAAACAGAGAGGGCCCAGACCAGCTTAGTAACTTTGAGCATGGCTCCACAATGCTCAGAATTGCAAACTAAAATGATACTTCTTTAAAGTGGATACCATTTTGTATGTTTTCTATCCAGGCTTCTTACTTTTTATGCAATACACAGTCTGATAAGGAGTCTACACTGTTTCCAAAAGCCTATATGTTCACCTGCAGCAGCCTAACCTTAGATTATTATACTAGTCTATTGTACATTCTGTGGAGATGTGTTCTTAAAAATATCCTTACTGCAAATTAATTACACCCTTATAGCAAAAGGGACATTTTCTCCCTGAATGTCCCATATCAAACAAAAGTTAAAGTGACATGGATTTCTCCCAGCAGACAGTTCAGAGTCTCTGCCAGGAAAGGAAATTATTCCAGATAGTGCTGATAAAAACATTTTATATGCCATCATAGACTTAATAATTGGGACAGAAGGCCCTGGGGCAAACAGTGTAGATCAAGATCAGACTGCTCCTGATGAGCAGTCTGATCAGGATCTACACTGTTTGCCATTTCACTAACAAGTATTTGACACATTGTTGGATAGCAAATCAACTTCTTAAATGTTTAGGACAATTATGATAATAAATTAAGATGTCCTAGTATTGACGGTAATTACATTATTAATGGATATGGAGAGTACGTCTGCAATATTCCCACATACATGGCCAAAAAAAAAAAAAAAATGAAAAAATTCAACTTGCCAACACCATGTTGGGTTTTGCCTATGACCAGTCTCACATATGGCCAAGCACCCGGAATTCGACCACACTCGGTTTTCGACGATGCATGCAGTTCCGAGATAAACCAAGGAATTGCTATGGCATAATGCTACTAAAATGTAAACCATCTAAAATCAATATCGTCAGTGGGTGCATTCGACCAATACAAAAAGAGTAATAAAGTTAGGCCCCGCCTACTTGTGCAATGGATCCTTTTCGCAATGAACAAACTATTTTTAGGAGTAGGTCACGTAAACTCAATGCACTGCATATTTCCGGTGGACCAAAAAAATTATAAACCCATCTGCTAAAGTCAGAAACACTGTGCAATAACATAACCACCCTCTCTAACCGTTCCTTTTCATTTCATGATGAATATTACGATACCGATTTCCTATCGTCGAAAACTGGGAGGTGTGGTTACCAAAAATTGACAGGTCATGTGATCAAATATGGCCTCCTCTGTCAACTCGCCACAAGTGTGGATGGAAAAGAATGCTCTGGTGTTGAAAAAGAAAAGACTGTTTGGTCATTTAGAATGATAAGTTGGGTTCTGGATATTCAGTGTACTTTGAAATCACAACGGACACAATTTGATCGTCAAAAACCGGGAGTGGCGGCATACTTTCAGATTCCCAGACTGCAGTGTATAAAAAAAAAGATAATAATACAGTCTAAGATTCAGCCAACAGATTTGATAACTTTTCATGGTAAGCCAAATAGGATTGTCACAATGTTCATGTGGTCACCTCTATTATGGGATCATCTGTCTTAAGCAGCTACATTTTCTGGGTCCCTTAAACCAAAATACAAAACAAATGAACCTGCATTAAGTGGTCACCTGTCTTAACTCTTTAAGCCCCAGTGACGCAATTAGCAAAATTTGCAAACAGCGTAGATCTTGATGAGTCGGCTCATAATGAGCCGCCTCATCTAGATCTACACTGTTTGCCCTCTAGTCTTTGAATTCTCAATATAAAAAGTCTTGGACAAGGCATTTTTTTAATTTTTGCAGACGAAAATTTTGTCTGCTTTTTGGTAGTGAAAGAGTTAAGCAGCCAAGTTTTGTCCTTCCCCTGACATTAATAAATCCAATATAACTGGACTTATCCTAATAAGTGTCCTGGAATTATCACATTTTAAGAAAGGGACTTTATTTAGGGTCCAAAGGATAACAAATAAACCATTTGCAAAAAGGTTTTCAAAGATGTGTAACAGTGTAAGAATTAGCTGACAATTCCCTCAACTAAGATCTGAGGAGTTTGTGCAATTTTGTCAAAATCCATTTATGTTAGGAGCGGCTGTAGCGTAGTGGATAACACTCCAGACTACCAATCCAGGGGTCACAAGATCGATCCCCCGCTTCTCCGGTCTTTGGGATGAGACTTTAAACCGAGGTCCCGTCTCCATATGACCTCGTTGTTGGTGGGACGTTAAACCGGAGTTCACTCACTCACTCACCATTTATGTTAGAAGAAACGAGGACAAGAATTTAGTAGATCAGAGGCATGATTAGTGTGATGTGCTACTTGATAAGATATAGTAGTTGTTCTTTCTCATTTGTAATTTGAAAAAGCAGAAAAATTTCAACCTTCTAAAAGGCCAAAAAAGAAAATAAATGAATAAGGAGTTATTGCAACAAAGTTACTCCATTTCTGGAATTGACAAATCTACCAATTATGATGTAGGTCAGAATTTTGTTTTGATCAACCAAGAAAATGAAGAATCATCTAATTTAAAGCTTATTCATTATATCAGGCACTGCCTAGAAAATCATGTACAGCAGCATCGGCAAACGTTAAAGGCCCAGATCAGACTGTGCATCTGAGATGCACAATCTGATCAGGTCCTTTAATGTTTGCTGTGTAGTTGATATTGATATAGAATATCAAGTAAGCACTGACTCCACAGGCAGCATGGGCCTTCGCTTTTCACATATGATCAACTTATGGGTTTTTCCATGTCACAGCGAATATCTGCTTGAAGGATGATGTTTTTCTTTAATCTGTGGCGTCCCACGGGAGGAATATTCTTACTGAATCAATAGCTTGGATATAAAGCTGTGAAAGAATACAAATATACATCATTTATTTTAGTGGGTTAGTTTCAATTATAGAGTTTCTAAGTTATTATGCTTCATCATGCAAGTTTTTGGCACAAATATTTTAAATTGCATAGACACAGCTCAAGATTGTGCAGATCTGGAAATATCAATTTGTCTCTATTCTCTTTGATGCAAAGATGATAGTGATAAAATGTTTTGCCAAACATTGCAGATCCTAATCAGACCCATCTACACAGTTTGCTCCTGTAATCCTGTAGTCCACCAGTTTCAGATAAGTGAAAATACAGAATATGGAATAAAAGTTCACAAAACAGTTTTGGGCACATAGGATTTTTTTACCCTAAATGATAATTAGAGTGTAATGTTCTGTATCACACTTAAAGTGACCTGAATCCCATCCAAGCTGTTTCAGAAAGGCAGCTCAGTGGGCTAAGCACTGGCCTACTGATCTAGAGGTCTCGGGTTTGATTCCCGCTGGAGACAGAAATCTTTCCAACAGTAAGTGCCTGGGTTCTATTGCACGCAGCCTTTCATCATCACCCTTCCATCGTCCTACTGTGAATGAAATCCTGTTGAAAAGGATGTAAAATTGCAAGTCATCCATCCATCAGAAAGGTTAACACTTAAAGTGCCAAAAATGGAAATGAGCCGCAACACGACAAAACCAACAAAAGGCATGTGCACCAGCGAAGGCTCAGATCAGCCTGGGCATCTGCCTGGTCTGATCAGAGTCTATGCTGTGCACTAAAAGGGTAGCTGAGGGTCTAAGCTAGCTCCATACAGAGAGCTAAGACTCTGATCAGATTGGGCGGATGCCCAGGTGGGAGTCTTTGCTGGGCTGCTCAAATAGCTGAATTTGCAAATATGAGCCACCTCATCTAGGTCTACACTTTTTGCCTTCTTGTCTTTGAACTCTCCAAATGATACAGCTTGGATGAAACATTTTTTGAAAATTTGAAGACGTAAATTTTGTCGTCTGCTTTCTTAGTGCTTTAGGGGTTAACAAGAACATCAGAGTGTGCCATAGCTGTTTCGTTTTTCCTAAATTCAAGACCCTAGATCAATTCAGATATAGGAAAAAAACAATCACCTAAGAACAGAACTCATCAAAACAAGATAACTCAATTATGATGTTATTTCGGAAAGGTCCGCTCCCGTCATTAAACCAATGCATCATGATTAGGTCATCGAGCGCAAGTAATCTGCCATTATATCAATTGAATTACCCCAGAAACTAACCCTGTCTTTACCAGAACCAATAAATTGATGGGACAGTTAGGGACTATTAATCCACACTTTACTTTTCTAATCCCTGAAGACTCCTCTAAAGCCATTGACCTTGTTTACAATCAATTCCTGTGTCTTTGTTTATCCATGACAGCGCTCGGGGTAGGCAAATATTTTGGGATGTGATCTGAGGAATTTTGAATAGTTTTCCATTGAAATATAAATGAAGTGGGAGAGATGATGGATGGACTTGGTAGTTTTACATCCTTTTCAACAGAACTTCAGTCATGTCAAGACAATGAAAGGGGGTTTATGAAGGGCTCTGTGCACTGAAATGCTGTTTAGGTTCAGACAGAAGTTTAATCTCCAGCTGATCTCAAACCCGCAGCCGGGCTGGGTAGGGCAATAGGTAGGGCACCTGACTCGTAAGTCAGAGGTCCTGGGTTCGAATCCCGGTCTGGCCACATACTTTCGTTTCTCCTTCCGCTGATTCAAGAAGGGCAGTTGTCAGTTACTGGCGAAAGTATGTGCACTTAGAACTGGTTAACCGCTTAGGAGGTCTAAGCCTGCCCAGGAATAGTGTGGTTAGGTTAACTGACCGTCCCGACATGACCTTAGTTGTTTACCGTGGACGTTAAGCATCAAATCAACCAAATCAAAATCAAACCCGCAACATGGTTTAAAGACATTTGTTAGTTATTATCAGAGTTACAGTGAGGTCTCTGCCACAACCATTGTTATGTTTTCAACTTGTTATGCTTTATACTGTACATGCCGGCCTCATTTCTTTGTCAAAACCATGGTCATGTTTTTGACTTGTTATGCTTTAGACTATACATGCCGGCCTCATTTCTTTGTCAAAACCATGGTCATGTTTTTGACTTGTTATGCTTTAGACTATACATGCCGGCCTCATTTCTTTGTCAAAACCATGGTCATGTTTTTGACTTCTTATGCTTTAGACTATACATGTCCGCCTCATTTCTTTGTCAAAACCATGGTCATGTTTTTGACTTGTTATGCTTTAGACTATACATGTCCGCCTCATTTCTTTGTCAAAACCATGGTCATGTTTTTGACTTGTTATGCTTTAGACTATACATGTCCGCCTCATTTCTTTGTCAAAACCATGGTCATGTTTTTGACTTGTTATGCTTTAGACTATACATGTCCGCCTCATTTCTTTGTCAAAACCATGGTCATGTTTTTGACTTGTTATGCTTTAGACTATACATGTCCGCCTCATTTCTCTGTCAAAACCATGTTCATGTTTTTGACTTGTTATGCTTTAGACTATACATGTCGGCCTCATTTCTCTGTCAAAACCATGTTCATGTTTTTGACTTGTTATGCTTTAGACTATACATGTCCGCCTCATTTCTCTGTCAAAACCATGTTCATGTTTTTGACTTGTTATGCTTTAGACTATACATGTCGGCCTCATTTCTTTGTCAAAACCATGTTCACGTTTTTGACTTGTTATGCTTTAGACTATACATGTCGGCCTCATTTCTCTGTCAAAACCATGTTCATGTTTTTGACTTGTTATGCTTTAGACTATACATGTCGGCCACATTTCTCTGTCAAAACCATGGTCATGTTTTTGACTTGTTATGCTTTAGACTATACATGTCAACCTCAATTCTTTGTCAAAACCATGGTCATGTTTTTGACTTGTTATGCTTTAGACTATACATGTCCGCCTCATTTCTCTGTCAAAACCATGGTCATGTTTTTGACTTGTTATGCTTTAGACTATACATGTCAACCTCAATTCTTTGTCAAAACCATGGTCATGTTTTTGACTTGTTATGCTTTAGACTATACATGTAGGCCTCATATCTTTGTCAAAATCATGGTCATGTTTTCAACTTGTAATGCTTTAGACCATAAATGCCAGCCTCCATTCTTTGTCAACATCATGGTCATGTTTTAAACATGTTATGCTTCAGACCATAAATATCAGCCTGAGAGCTTTTTTTCCCGTAAATTTTCCTTTAAATGCATCACTTAGACATAGATGCAGAGCTGAGAATGATGTATTTCTATTCAGTTATTCCTAGTGTTGTCCTTGGAAAGCTCAGCTTCAGATCGCATTATGATCAATTATTGGCTTCAAAGGAAGTCTATTAACCCCTGGAAACTTGGAAAATGGTTGTGAAAGGGCTTCAGCAGTTCAAGAATTGAATTACTGTTTACTATATATCTGTGATACAGCTTTTTATGTCACTGCCACAGTGGGACATTATTCTATCTACATGACATAAATTCTATTTCTTTGCTTATCTCTTTAAGCACCAAAAAGCAGACGACAAAATTTACTTCTGCAAAAATTCAAAAAATGCCTTGTCCAAGACATTTCATATTGAGAATTCAAAGACTAGAGGGCAAACAGTGTAGATCTACATGAGGCGGCTCATGATGAGCCGCCTCATCAGGATCTACGCTGTTTGCAAATTTTGCTATTTTTGTCACTGGTGCTTAAACTGTTAACAACTTCCTCTGGTGTGACTAGAGTATTATATATAGAGTATATGTTGTGACTAGAGATGCACTAAAAGCCTCAGTGGTATCAAAGTAAGAGCAGTTAAAAGCTAATCTGGGAGTGTTTGATAGCAAATCTATTTTCAAAAATGTTTTTATGCCCCCGAAGGGACTTCGGGTGGCATATTAAAATCACACTGTCCGTCCGTCCGTCATTCCGTCCGTAACAAATCGTGTCTCAGCGATAACTTAAAAACTACTGAAGCAAATTTGATGAAACTTCACAGAAAGATAGAGCATAATGAGAGGGTGTGTCGCGTACAAGATTTAGGTTCCCACGCCCAAGGTCAAGGTCACAATTGGGTCAAAGGTCAAATCATATCTTAAATCGTGTCTCAGCTAAAACTTATAAACTACTGAAGCAAATTTGATGAAACTTCACAGAAAGATAGAGCATAATGAGAAGGTGTGTCACATACAAAATTTAGGTTCCCACGTCCAAGGTCAAGGTCACTGTCTGGGGTTAGAGGTCAAATATTGTCTCTGTGATTACTTTAAAACTACACAACTGAATTTTATCAAATTTCACAGAAATATAAAGCATAACGAGAAGGTTTGTCACATATGATATTTATATTCCCAAACCCAAGGTCAAGGTCACTGTCGGGTGTTAGAGGTGACTGCTGAAGTAGATTTCATCAAACTTCATAGAAAGGTAAAGCATGATAAAAAGGCATCTCACTTGCAAGTTTTGGGATTCCTTGCTCAAGGTCAAGGTCCCAATCGGGGTCAAAGGTCAGTCTAAGGGGCCTTCGGGGGCATTTGTTACATACTGTAACATTCCTTGTTTTTTTCTTTTTTAGATACAGCTGTCTAAGAATGGTGAAATCAGATAGCTCAAGTTGACATTTCTGGGGAGGGAGGTCTACCCAGACACCGTAAATATAAAGCATCGTAAACAACTGTGTAATACCCCACCAATAGCCCTGTGTCAGAGGCAGATAACCCCTGGGAAGAAAGTTTTAATCACGACAGGCAGCTTATATTACTGTTACTTATATAACTATTGTATTGGTAAGTTCCAAGAAAAATTACTTTCAAGTCTGATTTTATATGAATTTTTTTCATAATTTTATGCATGTTTAAAGTCCCTCGGCAGGGGCAGACAACCCTGGTGGACTAAATTCTGCTCTAACAGGAAGGTTATGTTATTTCAATTATTTCTGTAAAATTTCATCAAGATGTACCCAGTGTTTTGATATTATATCATTTTTTCCCCCATGATTTCATAAATGTATATAGTCCTATGGCAGGGACAGATAACCCCTAGGGACAAAATTTCTAACATGACAGAAAGCTGATATTACTTGGACAATCAGTTGCAATCCCTTGCAACCCGATTTTATTAGAGGTTTTCCTGATTTTATACATGTATGTAGCCCTACAGCAAGGGCAGACAACCCAAATGGACAAAATTTGGCTTGTAACAGAAAACTGTTCTTATTTTCATTACTTTTGTGAAATTTCTTCAAGATATTTCAAAGTGTAAAGGAACAAAAGACCAAAAACTATTTTTAAGACACTGACAAGGGTAATAACTCTCTTATAAAGTACCAAAAGCTGACCTTCAGAGATATTTTCAAAACAAATGCACACACCAAGTTAAAAGAAAATCTGTCAGTAAATACTCAAGTTATCAAACGGAAATGAAGTGCTCACATATGGGTAGCTGGACAAACAGATGCACATACCATTGGTGGCTGGACAGACACATGGACAGCCAGCTGGAAAACATAATACCCTGCCACTGAGGTGTGACGGGGTATAACAAGAGCTGTCGCCTGACAGCATAGCTCACCTGAATTGGTGCTTCCCCATCACACAGCCGCTATGGTGGTGTGGACTGCTATGTTTAAAACTTCAGGCAAGCATGTCCATAATGCAAACACATTTATAAACAAAAGCTATCTCAGAAAAAAGTCTTAAAATAAAATTAAAATAAAAAAAATGAAATGAAATTTCAAAGTCCACAAGCTTGAGGTAAAAAAAACTGACGGGTAGGGGGGGGGGGGGGGGGGGGGGGGGCTATGTGGACTGGTATGCATAAAACTTCAGGCAAGCATGTCCATAATGAAAACACATTTATAAACATAAGCTATCTCTGAAATAAGTCTTAAAAATAAAATTAAAATAAAAAGAAAATGAAATGAAATCTCAAAGTCCATGAGCTTGAGGTAAAAAAAACTGACGGGTAGGGGGGAGGGGGGAGTTGGGGGGGGGGGGGGGGGGGGGGGGAGGGGGAAGGGGCTACTAGGATGTATTAAAACCCTGAACCATTATCTAACATCGGTCCAAGTATAAGTATCAACTGACTCCATCATCGTGGCACTGTGAAATTATGTCTTCATAAATATAAAAATATAAAACTTTAACCAAAATCTTTAAGACAAAATTCTAAGTTGATGACCTTGACTTCAAGGTCATCCAGTGGGGTAAGTAAAAGGTGTTTTGTAAAAACTCCAAAAAGAGTCTAACATCAGTTCAAGTATAAACTAAATCTCTGCAAAGCATTATGAATCAGTACGCAATTACAAAACTTTAAAAAAGACAAAAATTTCCCAAGTCCCTGACCTTGACATCAAGATCACTGAGCGGGGTTGGGGTAGTACTCTGTAGATCTAACTACAATGCACATATAAAAAGAATTCATCAATGGGTTCAGGAGATATGTGTCTTTAAAAAACTTTAACCAAAACATCCAATCAATAAAAAGACAATATTCTAAGTCCATGACCTTGACATCAAGGTCACAGAGGGGGGTGGGGATAGTACCTTCGAAAACTTTAGACCAATATCTAACTTTAGTGCAAGTATCAAAGGAATCCATCCATGGGTTAAGGAGATATTGGGCTTTATAAAACTTTAACCAAAACATCCAGTCAAAAAAAAAACAATTTTCTAAGTCCATGACCTTGACATCAAGGTCACGGAGTGGGGTGGGGGTGGTACCCTGTTAAACCTTAGACCAATATCTAACTACAGTGCAAGTATCAAAAGAATCCATCTATGGGTTAAGGAGATATAGGTCTTTAAAAAACTTTAACCAAAACATCCAATCTGAACGCCGACGCGGACGCGGACGCGGACGCGGACGCGGACGCCGACGCCGTGGTGACAACAATAGCTCTTCCTGAACTTTCGTTCAGGCGAGCTAAAAACAACAAAGACAAGATTGATCTCTACATTACAACATGCATTGGCAACAAAGACTATTTTAGGTACACCATTTATCTCTTACCTGTAACAAAATGGCTGCCTTGCGTTTCCTGCGGAACTGGATTCTGTGACGGAAAGCTCGGTAGTTTGTTTGTATAATGATTGTCGCCTCCTTCAACTGAATATAGTCTGAAAAGGATCATGGTTAATTACTGTTAAAATTCTAAATACTGGGACACCAAAAATAATTACCGTAATATTGCCCTAAGCATGGAACAGTTCAGTTTTATAATGCAGTAATGCATCCAAAAGATAAGATGGAATGGCAAACAGTATGAGCCTTGATCAGACTGCTCCTTTAGGAGCAGTGTGATCTGGGTGACAACAGTAGCTCTTACAGTGTACTTTCATACAGGTAGCTAAAAACCAGTCATCTTACAAGATAGCATGTCTGATGACATATATGCTCCTGAAAGAAGTTGCCTCCACATGCCTATAGTAGGTGGTAAGGTTAAAGACTGATCGTTCTTGTCTTGCCCCTAATATAAAAAACTTTACTTCAGTTGGCACGGGACACCAATGCTGACACCAGTGGGAGTACAATGGTCCTTCCTGTATTTTTGTACAGGTAAGTTCACAAACCTATCCGCATCAGGATAGCTTGCCTTACAGTGCTTTGCCTGTCACATAAAAATTAAACAAAATATCCAATTTGGATGCCAACGCTGATGCTAACAGTGACACTGATGGGGGAGGGGGGAGGAGACAACAATAGCTCTTCCTGTTCTTTCGTTCTTTCATACTGGTGAACTAAAAACTTGCTAATGGTCTGAAATGCATGAAACTTACCCACACTTACTTTTTATACAAAATATTCCCTCATTCAGAATCACACTTTCAAAACAGTAATACTGTCCATGACATATATTTCATATCAATGAGACCACTTAACTTTAATCCTTTATGAAATAGGAAATATTCACTTTAGTTTCAAAGTTCTCATCTTCAATTTAAAAATGTCATAAAGATTCATATACCATATTTTTGCTTATTATGCCTCATTCACATTTGGCCTGCAATGAGTCTATGGTGCCCATATCCTGCCTGTATCCCCCTTGTACGGAGGCCGTGCGATTTTCAGACAGATTTACTGGCACCATAGCCTCTATGATTTTGTTTAGTGAGGATTTTTATGACAAACTAGAAAACATCGTAGCACGTAGACAAGTCATAGTGGCATTGCACGATCCCCACATGACCACCATGGCAAGGCGGCACTCTGATCGTGCAGATAACACATAATTTTTGATGGTCGTTTGGACCAAAAAACAATTGTACGCAGATCGTAGGCTCTTGGGACAATTGCAAGGTCCTCACACAGCTATTGCATGATTGCCATGGGGTCTCTGTATGATTTCAGTGTAGAGGCTGCGGAGACTGCACGGAGATTGCATGATTTTTGTATTGTCTCTACGCAGCCTCCAAACAGCTTTGCCAAGGCTTGCTCCCGAGGACCTGTACAAGAAATTGCACAATGCTTGTAAAAAATGTGAACACAAATGCTGTTGACTGTAGCCATCCATGATGCTTATAAAAATTGTACAGAAATTTGTAGACCGATTCATCCCACAACACACATGGCAAATGTCAACTAGGCATAAGTGAACCTGGTAGAGGTAATTGGTTAAAGTTTTAATTTCAACTTAGTTCTGTGTGGAATTGCCAGTCCTAATAACAGTCTATCTATTGCCTGTCTTCTATATGACAGTAAATCTTACATATTTGTTGTCAAATAATGATGGCCTCTGTTCATTAATGAACAGAGCCCATCATTTTTTAAGAACAAATATACAACATTTACTTACACTTTCAGGGGAAGCAACTCTGCCATTTATATTTTTGCCTTCCTTTTCAATGGGGGTCAACTCGTAAAGGAAAAAATCTGCTCCTCCAATACACCTCAACTTCTTTGATAATTTTATTTCAATTTTAATTTGGTATATAAAACTGAGAAGGAAACTCTTTTCAGATAATTTAAAAGGGGAAGCTCTTATTAAGTGGGGGATATGGCCTTATTATGGAAAACAATCATGGTATGCCAAAAAGTCTGTGGATGAAAACTACACTGTTTTTCTTGTTACTCCAAACACTGAATTTGTGGAATCCTATTTCATTTCACTGCATTGGAGCTCTTTAGGGAAAGAATTTGCTCTCCCTGATGGCAAATTCTTTCTCCAAAGAATAACTCCCACATGGTCAGTTTATTGAAATCTATAAAACTTACAAAATACCTGGTTCAAAAATTTCACATTTAATGACCACTCATTGGTGATCCTCCTTTGGCCTGATGACCTGTAGTTTTACAGCCCTTTCTACAGTATTTCAGTCAAACTGAGCCAATGGAAGAGTAATTATGAAATGCTATGTGCACTAGAATTCTGTTCATGTACCTCCAGTGGAATAGCAGGCTGGCATTTTACCCTTAAAGCGCCAAAAATTAAAATTGTTGAATTGGCAAAGAGTGTAGATCCAGATGAGGTGGCTCATAATGAGCCACCTCAACTGAATCCACACTGTTTGCTCTCTAGTGTTCAAATTCTCAATATGATATCGCTTGGATGAGACATTTTTCGAAATTCTGCAGACGTAAATTTTGTTGTCTGCTTTTTGGAACATTAAGGGTTAAACCAATGAGGTACCTGGGCTCCAATGATCTTCTATTTATTAGGCTAAAAACTGTATGACTTACCTCTGTGACAGACATGTCCCCTCCAAATCTTCTGGATCATAACAGCCTTGATGTGTAGGAATGCTTGACGACTCTCTTCCAGGGGCTCAAACACAGAGTTCTTCATAAAAACCTGTAAATACAAAATTTAAACTGTTACCGACAATCACTTTATTTCGGCATGTTCCTGCACATTGTCTTGATAAGGTAAACATTTGACACAAAATTCAAGAAAATCTTTCCAGTAGTTTATGAGATATGGAGTGGACATAAAAACATCGACATATGGATGGACAGACAGACAGATAGAAGGATGGACAAGGACACAAAATAATATGTCCCATCTCAAGATGAGCATATAACAAGCAAATTTGGTGAATTTATATCCCCCGCCGAAGTGGCCCTGATTTGTTTATGGGCTATTTTAAGTTTCATAGAATTTTGTTCACCCGTTAACTTAGTTACGGCTAGATTGTTTATCAAATCAAGGGCAATTACTCTGGCATAAGTGAGGCATAAGCTGTAGCTGTTCATAAACACTTGTCTCACCATCACTGCACTATGATGATACATTTTTAATTCACTTTCAGAGAAATTTTGTTCACCGATGCCTTACTTATGGCTAATTTGTGTTTTTTAAATCATTTCAAGGGCGTTAAATCATGCACTACTGATGTGATTATCATAAAAGTTCATGTGCACTGCTGTGTCATGACAATACATAATTGTTTTAAGTTTCAAGAAATTCCATTCATTGGTTACTTAGTTATGACTCAATTTGTTAATTTTAAGCCAATTCAAGGACAATAACTCATTGCTTACTGAAGCAATTCCTACAAAATTGATGTACTGATGTGATACATATTTAGTATAATTTTCAAAGAATTCTATTCAGACATATTTAGTATAATTTTCAAAGAATTCTATTCAGTGATTACTTAATTATGGCTGAATTTGTCAATCTTACACTGATTCAAAGGCAATAACTCATGCACTATTGAGCCATTCTGGTGAAACTTTATGTGCATAGCTGCAATATGGTGATACATATTTAAGCTTCATGAAGTTTCACTCATTGGTTACTTAGTTATGGCTTATTTTATTGATTTTAAGTCAATTCAAGGGCAATAACTCATGCTATACTGAAGCCAGTCTGGTGAAACTTTATGTGCATCAACGGGTTATATTGATATATATTTATTCTAAGTTTCTTGAAATTCCGTTCAGGGATTACTAAGTTATGGCTCAGGACGGATGGATGGACAGACAGACGGACATGGAGAAAAGAATATCCCTCCCCCTTCGGCAGGGGATGAATATGGATAACTGGAACCTATTTTCTTGTTTAATGGCTTCTATGAGTGCTATTGTACAGTTCTTACAAATATTTGACCTATTACGTGATAAGACAAAGCATTAATAGAAACTGACATTCTCTCAACGAAAACCAAATTTCCATAAGAGGAAAATGGTTATCTGTATGATGCTACCTAAATGCTGGTTTATGGAAAATAAATGGGAAGATCAATACAAACAATACACATGGGTGCTTCTATATATCTTTTGTCTTTCAAACATCTAATCGCATCTAGATTAACATGGGACTAAAGTCAATATGGAAACAATTTCTTTGTTCACTGCAGAAAAATTGTTCGTTTTTTTAGGACTGCAAGCTGTGGGTTGAGTGGAGTTCAGTAAAATGGAGAGAAATGGACGGAAGATCACCAAGTTAACACTTAAAGATTTACTCCCTTTATAACAATATCAAAAACGATTTGATGAAATATTTCATGCAATACTTCCTACATGGTCTAACTATACATTTGAATTAGAGTTTAGATAATAATATTTGATAAAAGTGACTTTAAACAAAAAATATGATAATTTTTAATACAATCGCGGACCGCGGTTGAAATCGCATTATTGGACAAAAATAATTTATTCATACGTCATAATCATGTGCGCGAATAAGAAGAATACCTCTACATGATCACACGTGGTCAAAATCGATATTCCTACAGGCCGTGAGGAAATAGGTAATTTGCATTTTAATTTGAAGATTATTTTTCATTCCACATTTATCGAATAAACATGCATTTTCTCAAAACTTTTATGGCTACTTATGAGACTTTACATTTTGTCTAACGAAATTTTGTTAAAATATTTGTTTCTAAAAACATGAAATAAATGAGGGAGACAATCTTTAAAGTGCCAAAATGAAAATACCATATTAATCCTATTAAACGCCCTGGGGCATTGCATTTAATGAAATGGGGCATTATTTAGAGCATAACGAGTAGAAAATCAGCTACTGCCAAAATACTTGTAATAAACAGTATTAAGGTGAACTGATATACTTTCAATGAATCAATTCTACTATTTTCCTTATTTCCTCAGTTCTTTATAGGGGGGTGCACTAAATTCTTTCCTTGAAGACTGAACCCCATTAGGTAGAGCTATATATCCTTCAGAAAAGCAAACAGAAATTTATGTTGTTCTCCTTTGTACAACTGATGGAGCAAGTCAATATAACATTATTTCTGGAAAAAAGACAGGGAGCCTTTACAAGAGCAGGGACATTTATTAGGATTAATACAGTAGAATTGAATTTGCAAACAGTGTAGAGCCAGAGGAGGCAACTCATAATGAGCCTCCTCATCTGGATCTACACCGTTTGCCCTCCAGTCTATGTATTCGTGCAGAGGAAGAAACTCTACTATTTTTGCCTCCATTTCAATTGGGGTCAACTCTTAAAGGAAAGTATTTGCTCCTGTAGGAGCAAGGAGCAAATTCTTTCCTTTAAGATTTGGCCCAATGTCAAATAGCTACTTCATCCAGAGAAGCAAACATGAAAATTCATGCAAGTTAATATAACATTATTTTCAGAAAAGAGGCATTTATTAGAGCAGGGACGATTATTAGGATTAATATGTTATAATCAGAGGAAGCAACTCTGTTATTTTCTGGGACTTTTTTTTTGTATGTGTGTGTGTTTTCAAACAGAAGGTCAACTCTCGAAGGAAAGAATTTGCTCCTAGAGAGCCTTAAGAGTACACCTCTTATTGGTAGGGTTCCATCATCCAGGGAAGCTATCAGGCTGTGTTGTGTTGTGTTATTGTTTAAGGCACGGTAAACAGCTAAGGTCATGTCGGGACGGTCAGTTTACCTAACCACACTATTCCTGGGCATGCTTAGACCTCCTAAGAGGTTAACCAGTACTAAGTGCACTTACTTTCACCAGTAACTGACAACTGCCCTTCTTGAATCAGCAGAAGGAGAAATGAAAGTAAGTGGCCGGACCGGGTATCAACCCAGGATCTCTGGCTTATAAGTAAGGTGCCCTAACGATTGCGCTACACGGCCCGGCTAGAAAACAGGCTGTCACTTAAGTTGCGTCCTTCATAAAAATAGCAGAAAAACATGGAGGTGTTTGCGTTCTTCATGAAAATAGCAGAAAAACATGGAGGTGTATCCAAACATTTTTAACAATAGCAATCATGCTTCTTCAGAAGCACAACAATTAACCTTCTCCAGTAATGTGACTAGCTACTATAGAAATCAATTCGGAATGTTTTGCTAGAATTACTTTCAATTCCGCACACTGACACAATGACAAGCAAAAGTGTAAAAACAAATTACCACGGCAGCTATTGTTGTTTCATTCAATAGCCCAATCCAGTAATCTTGTTAAATAAGCAATCTGCAGGCAAAGCAGAGCATTAAATTCAAACTCTACTTTCAAAGGAATGACTTTAACAATAAACATATCGATATTTCCTGGCAAATTTAGCTTTAAAATGAGAGTTTTAACTTAATGGCTAAGTTTAATCTTGATTCGACAGACTGATTTGTATTTATCTGTCTACCTAAAATGTAAAGAGAAAAGGAAAACAGGTTTGTTTCCTTCTAAGCTCAATGCAAGTTCTATAGTTATGAAATGCTATGGTATGTTTTTTGCATAATTTTGATGTTTCAGAAATAAGTCTCTAACTCATTTTTTATAGATGAAGAAAATGACACAAACCATAAGTGTGTGTGTGTTTGTGTCTGTCTGCATGAACATGTCTGTTTTTTTGTTTTGTTTTTTTTAAGTACATGTATGTGGTCCCATAACCTTGCATGGCTGTTGGGGCATTATGGGTGACTCTGCAACAATATCTCTCTATATGGTAATATTTTCAGCTGCCCTTGTTGTCCCTTTTTAATCTTTAATGCATGAAGTATCTTTCCATCCTTTTTACTGTCCATCTCTTCTCTTTTCACTGTACTCTGTTAGACTGTCTTTGCCCGAAGACTCTGTAAGACTGTCTTTGCCCGAACACCTTGAGATATGGCCAAACCACATTATTATATTTTTTTTGTTCATCATGGTCAGGAGTTCCTCATGCTCTCCTTTCACCTCTTGGATGTTTCAGCAAACATCCTGATTAGTTTCGACATTCTCTGTAACTTTTGATAGCATCTCATCTCAAAGCACTGGGTTGTGTTTTCTAACTATGCTGTCAATGTCTGCTTCACAGGTATATAGAAAAATGAACATGACAAGGGAGCACGCAAGTTTCACCTTGGATCCAAGAGATTCAAGAGATTTGTTGTTATCTATTATCATACTTCTTTGGTTATAAGACAGAAGATTTTTTTTCCTTCCAAAACAATCCCAAAAATCTATATCCATCTTATAAGATGGATCTAGATTTTTGGGATTGTTTTGGATATCCATCTTATAAGATGGATCTAGATTTTTGGGACTGTTTTGGAAGAAAAAATCTCATTTTACAGCAGAATTTCATGTGACTGATTTAGATACTTGGAGCCATTTTAGAGAGGGGAAAACCCTGTTTTATAGCCAATAAATATGGTACCTCATCTCTAGTTGAAGATGGAGTGAAATGAGGCTTTTGACCATACAACACATTATAGCCATTAGTGAGAAATGAAAGTACGGTAGTATACAATGATGATATATGATACAAGTCCATTTACATGGCCATTTACAAAGTTAGTCAATGACTTCCATTAATATAGGAACGATTTATCAACAGAAAATCATAGGATTGTCTTTTGCAAGGGGTAATCTTTCCTCAGTGACATTATAAGCAAATACCAGAAGTAAGATATGCATGGTATGAATGGTTTTAAAGATGTGAATGAACACAAAATCCTGACTGAAACAGCAAACGACCATTATGACACTATTTTTTTTTTATTTTTTTTCCGCAAGCTTCTCCGAAGGGCGAGAGATGGAAAGAAGAAAGATGATATATGAATGAATGATGATACCAAATTAAGTACTTTTATTATTTTTATATATATGTCTTTTAACAAGATAAGTTCCAGTTTTAAATATCAATAAATATGCTTCCTGAGTTATAGAGCTATACGAGTTATCTAAAATACATATTATGACACTATTAAACTGAAAACAAATGTCCTGATAGTGCTAGTTTTAAGTATGGACAGTTTCACAAAATACTTTGAAAATTGACTATGATGCCAGGGGCATAGCTCTCCTTTGCTTTTTTAGAAAGTGTCTCATCTGGAGTCAACAAACAAATTTACCAGTCAGTCAGTATTTGAATATGTAAGACTATTTAACACTATTTTTTCTAAGTACCGGTAAAGCTGACAGTTTTTATCACCAGTTTTTTTTTTGTATTTCAAATTTTAAAAGTGATTTTCTATGCCATCCCTTATCTAATAAAAGCATTGCAAATGGCACATGATACCCTGCCATTGCAAATCCATTTCACTCTTTTTCTGTTCCTTTTTTTTCATTCTCCTCTTTTTCTTTTATCTTTTTTTTATTAACCCCAGGTCAGGGGACATAACCCCTTCTCATCTTCTGTAGTTACAGCAAAAGAACTACAGGCCAAACACATGTTTTTCTCATGTCAGGGGAAGATAACCTTGTCACCTTGTATAAAATATTTCAGAACTTTGTGTATTTTGGAGGTTGTGAGTCACACAGATTTTATGGAACTTTACATATAGCCTGTAAAATGCACACCTTCCAAAAGCCCTCAACTGTTCAAATAATTTAACCTCAGATTCCATATTTACAGCAGAAAATCCTGTGTTTCCTGTGAAGTTTCACCAAGATATTCCAATTACTACAGGACTAGCAGGCCAAAAACCACACTCTGGACAGATATAATAATAATCCTCGTAACAGAGGCACATAGCCCTGTCAGGCAAAACTCTGCTAATGACATTAAGCTTAATTTAGTTCAAACATTTCTGTGAAGTTTCACCAAAATACTGAAAACAGTATAGGAACTCAAACATGTATCCAGCCCTACAGCAGTGGCAGATAGCCCCACTAACTGAATACAGATTGTAACTGGAAGCCTACCATACAAACATTTTTTGTAAAGTATATTCCAAACAGTAGAGAAACTAAAGACCAAAAAACACTTTAACATGTTTATAGCCATGCATCAGGGGCAGATAATCCTACTGTTCAAAATTCTGATTGCAACAGAAGTTTACCTTATTTCAATTATTTCTGAGAAGTTTCACAAAGATATTCCAAATACTACAGGAGCTAAAGCCAAAAACCACATTTTGCTGGAAAGGGCCTTAACTCCTTCAAAATTTTTTGAAATTTATTGCCAATAAGCAATCTGCAATGAGCTATTCCCAGGGTCTATCCATATACCATTTTGGAACAAAATCTGTCGATATTTACTCAAGCTATTGAATGGACACCAAGTACAGACAGATAAACAGAGACAGGTGGACAGACAAAAAGACAACAACAAATGGTAAAACATACTGTGCTACTGTGTAGCAGGGTATACAAAACTTAAAAGACCTAAAAAAATGTTCCATCCAACAATTAATTTGTTTCCATCAACCAGTTATTCAGACACCTGAATGAAGCTTTTCCAACTTTCTTCATCAAACAAATCTTTCAATTTAATTGCTATCCTCAGCAAACCATAAAAAGATCAGAAATCCTTGAGAAACAGGTACATATAAACTATATTTCCGTACTTTTTCATATTTCAGTTGTGTCAGTATAAATTGTATCAACTGCACCAACAGATAGTGTTGAGTAGACACTTACTGTGCAGACCCAGATCAGACTCAGAGTCTACACTGTTTATCCTTCAATGTGCATCTTGTTCCAGTTTTAGGAAAATTACATTAATTATTTTAGGTGTCCCAATTTTTAGATTTTTTTTGGTGTATATGATAAAAGCACAGATGGGGAACAGCCTGCATAGACTGTTTCAGCCTCTCAATTCAATGGAAAAGGACAACTCTGATCAGGCTTAAAAGATGTGTTTTTTATTAGTCTGTTTGTTTTTCTCTGGTTGTGCATCAAATTTAAAAAGATGTCAAACAAAGCCTCTTCCAATTTTGTATTTGAAAAACATGTAACCCATCAGGGGAACTGTCGTTTTCATTTTTTACTCCATTCTCCAACAAGGTCTACTCTTAGAATTTGCAGGAAAGAATTTGCTCCCAGCATTTTTTTTCCTTTAAAAGTAGACACCATTTTGAAAGGGTTTCTTCATCCATGAAAGCAAACAGGCAGTCACATAGCTTGTTTCCCAATGGGAAAAAGTATGGAAGAATATGGAGATGTCCCCATTCATTTTAAATGGAGAATACAGAAATACATCATTTACGTATTCAACATAGAACAGATTAGTACATGTACATGACGTGCAGTACCAAGAAAGATAAGTTCCCTGAAGGGAAGAAAAGTACGAGACAGAACATACTGTAATGGGTAAAATAATGTTTACAGTTTTTGGAGTCCACAAAATGCGCAAACTATTTTAATGAAAGACAACTAGAAATGGCAGTAAGCATGGCTTACTAAATACCCCCCGCATGTATTAGTGAGTATCATCATGGAAAGAGGGATCAGATTTCAAACAGGAAACCTCAATGCACATCTTCATACCAATATGTGTTCACATACTTAATTTCAAGAAAATCGGTCCAGCGGTCTAGGAGGAGTTGCGATAACAAACCTTTTTTACAAAAAAATATAAAGGGGCATAACTCAGCAGGCAAATGCTTCCGGGAAAAACTGGAAAACACGTGTCAATTATTTTCTTATGGTGCATCTATGTACCAAATTTGAATAAAAATAAAGCAAAAATTGACTGAAATAAACCCCAAAATTAGGGAAAAAAAATGTCAAAAAGGGGCATAACTCAGGGAAGAGGGGCCAGATTTCAAAAAGGAAACCTTAATGCACATCTTCATACCAATATGTGTTCACATACTTAATTTCAAGAAAATCCCTCAAGCGGTCTCGGAGGAGTTGCGATTACAAACATTTTTTTACAAAGAATATAAAGGGGCATAACTCAGCACTGAAATTCAACTACGGAAATCGGAAAAATAAGTATCAACTCTTTTCATATGCCGCATCCATGGACAAAATTTGAAACAAATCGGAGCGAATGTTGCGGACGGAATGACGGATGGACGGACGGAAGGACAGCGTGAAAACAGTATACCCCCCTCAAACATAGTTTGCAGGGGTTATAATAAGGATGTTTTTATATATAGTAGGACTTCACTGGCTCCGATAAGCTTGGGAGGATGGAAATTAGTTCCAGCCGAAGGTAGTTCAAGCCATCCAGGGTTAGTTTCTACACCACTGACCTCTAGGGACCCAGGAACAAGTTTTAGACAGGGAGGGTTAATGAGCAATCAGTGTTTGAGCCATTGACGTTCTACTGTAGAAATAATATGAAAACAAAACAATTCTGTGAGCTTTTTCCCCCAAAAAAGATACCATGAGAATATTGGACTCGAATTCACCAGAGCCTTGTAAATGTACACTTGTGTTTTTAATGCCATACTGTAAAGTGTATGTGGGAGACTAACTTTTTCATTACAGCTTGTGATACTGTGGCTTAATCAATGCAGGCAAGATAACCAAAGAAGTTATGATCATAGCAGCTTTGAAGATTGCATTCCCTTGAATTGACATATCCGGAATTTTTACAAACAAAATGTCCTTCTTCTATGTGCATATTGTCTGGCTGCTCCTTAATAAAGTTGGGCCAAACACACAGGACAGTCAGAGATTTGTTTGAAAATGTGAAAACATTAACAATTGTTCCAAAAATCTAAATCCATCTTAAAAGATGGATCTAGATTTTTAGGATTGTATTAGATGGATGGATGGATGACTTGTGATTTAACTTTCTTTTTAACAGTATTTCAGTCATATCATGACAATGAGTTGGTGATAATGAAAGGCTCTGGGCAATGAAACCCCACCTTCAATTGAAAAGATTATCACCTCCAGCGGGTCTCGAACCTTGGACTGTTAAATCAGCATCCCAGCTCTTAACCTACTGAGCTACCAGGACTCCAATGGACTATTTTTAAAGGGAAAATACAATCTCATAGCAGAATTTCATAAAACTGATTTAGATATCTGGGGTCATTCTAGAGAGGGGAAAACACTGTCTCATAGCCAAATAACTATGGTAAAATGAAGGAAACAATGATATGAGCCACGACATGAGAAAACCAACAATGTGGTTGTGCGCCCAGCTCAGACTCAGATCAGATTGGGCATTCGCCAAGTCTGATCAGAGTATTCGCTAAGGATTTAAAGGGTAGCCAAGGGTCTAAGACTGGGCGGATGCCCAGGCTGATCTGAGTCTGCGCTGGCCGCACAACCACATTGTTGGTTTTCTTATGTCGTGGCTCATATCCTAAAAGCTCATAAGATGAATAACCAAGAGCTGTCACAGGACAGCAAAGCTTGCATTGGGAAATAAATTCTATAAGGATTTTGTTTCAATCAAACCCTACAAACACTATTTTTCTCTTTGAATTCACGTTGTAAGTCAGTGGAATTAGAAATACAGTATTTATTCAGCTATAAGATCACACTTTCTCTCTCTCCAAAAGTGCCCCATACAGTAGAACTTCAACGGCTTGAACCCTGATGGCTCGTTTACCCTGCCTGACTAGAACTCTTTCCTGAGTCCCTAGAGGTCACTTTAAATAGAAACTAACCCTGGATGGCTAGAACAACCCTTGGCTGGAACTGATTTTCATGGTCCCAAGCCTATTTGAGCCACTGAAGTTCTACTGTTGATGTAAATCAGTCTTGTGTTATTCAACTGTTAGATAGGGTTTTTTTCTCTTCAAAACCAATCCCAAAAATTTAGATCCATCTTGTAAGATGGATCTACATTTTTGGGACAGTTTTGGAAAAGGGAAAACATCGTCTTGCAACTGAATACATACGGTATGTTAAACCAATACTAGTCTCAACACGTCTACCAAAATCATCTACAAAGGGATCTTGAAACTGACTCTAGAGCTTACAACAGGCTGACAACACCACCACCACCTATACTTTTATAAAAGCATGCTAAAAACTCTAAGATACAACATGGCCACATCTTTCAACTTACTGCAGGTACACAGATATGTTTCTTGCACACAATGTAACCCCATATCTGAACAGCAGTGTCATGTGTCTACAATTCTGGCCATCTGAGGTGAATGGGTACACTTTTAGGGGAAGCTACTCAGCCAGTTTCAGTTTTGTCACCCTTCCCCATGGGGAATTCAACTCTTAAAGACAGGACTTCTCTGCCGGGGGGGGGGGGGGGGGTCTGGTTCCCAGCAAGAGCATAAGTCACCAGTACAGGTAAAGGTGTGAAAATTCATTCAACCAATTAGTGGACCAGAATTACAAGTTATAATAATTTCAATGGCTGACTTGAGGTGTTGACACTATGTGATCAAGAGACAGAATGACACTGTAGAAGTTAATCCTGCCTATATAGTACCACTCCTGTCTTTAAAAGACAGGACTTCTCTGCCCTGGGGTCTGGTCCCCAGCAAGAGCATAAGTTACCTGTACAGGTAAAGGTGAGAAGCAAATTCTTTCCTTTATGAGTAGACCCCATTTTAGAAGGACTTTACTGCTCAAGAAAGCCAACAGGAAGTCACAAAATTTGTTTCCTTTGGATAAGATGGCGGGAAAACATGGAGATGTACCCATTAACCTCAATATTGAATCCACCCTCAATGCATCTGCTTCCAAGCCAACAACAGAAGACTTCATCTCGAAATGTAAGAAGGCTGAGGGTTAACTGATATGTGTACAGACATTGTCACTGACAACAAAACACCACTATGTATACATACCTTGGTTTTGCCAACCTGCCACTCTGTGCTTGGAAGGTCAAGAGCTGTCAATATGGCCTTGACCTCTGACCTTGGTTCTGCACCAGTTGACCTTTCAGGCAAAAGGCATGAATACTTCTCCAAAAATGTTTCCAAGGCCACATGCACTGGATATCCCTGTTTAAAAGTAAAATATATTAATGTGTACTGCCTTAGCTTAATAGCCCAGAAAGTCATGCTCATTTGTGATGGCACTTTCATTTAAAAAAAAACGAAGGTTTGGTAACCCATGACATACTTCCTTAAACATTTACTGCTTGATGGTACCACATGACTAACGGATGATGTCTGATGGAAAGCCATGTCTGGGCCATGTCTCTGTACAAGTAATCATAACCAAAAGTGAGGCTCCCAATAATACTAAACTTAACATCATCAGTGGTTTGGAGAAGGTGAAATGAACTTGGTACGCATTATGGCTGACCATAAAAATCAAGCATCATGGATATCCAAAAGTCTCCAGACTAGTTATGACATTTTCATTATTTTTCTAACGGTTAATTACATACCATATTTATTTGGGGCCATAAGCTATAAGACAGGGTTTTCATGGGGGGGGGGGGGGGGGGGGGGGGGAGGTAACATGGGTATTGTTTTGATATGCTGCAACTGACAAATGAGAACGAATCTTTGTTTATGTCAAGGTAAATAGCTTATCATTTCTCTGTTAAAAGTTAACACATATGAGTTATGCCTCACTTTGAAGGTTATCTGTGATAACTTTTCTTATTTCTCAAGGAAGACATATGTTGTGACCCCTCATTAGAATCATCTCTGATACGGTTCTAATGATGGGTCCCAACATATGTTTATCAACGAAAGCATACGTTGGGACCCATCATTAGAACCGTCTCAGGAGGGAATCTGCTTTCTACTAGAGCAAGGTTTTACCCACCTAACTGATTTGTTGACTTTAAAACTTGGAGAAAACGTAAAAAAATTATATTTTCAACATCAGCTTTTCAGGTGGCTACCCCTACTTACTTGATCCCAATTTTCTGACAACTAGACTTCATCCTTCCAAACTTTCTCTCTTGACAAATATTCAGCAATAACACCGGCCCTCAGACAAGCAATTACTTTTGTCATAAAAAAGCATATCACTGGCGCTAATATCTTGTACTTTTTTTTTTTTTAAGTGTCTATGTTGGTTCCCGGTGTATCATGTGACATCCAAATATGGCAGGTCATGTGACCTTGGCAACTTCCGGAAATGGCAGCACCCACATCAGTGCTATTGATTGAAAATTTCAAGCAAATCGACCAGAGTTTTTGGAAGTTATGGCTTCTGAGATACCCCTACCCCCAGTTTAGGGCCAAGTGAATTATTTTTCTTGCAGTTTAAAGGTTAAATGTACAGCTTCCTACTCTGTCCAATCATAAAACAACATAATCGCCGATCAGACTGTGTGGATGCGCAAGCCAATCTGCATCTTTGTTGTTCGGAAAGTCAGTACGTGTAGGCCTCAGTCAACAAATGAAAATTTTGCGCCGACGTTACTGGGTAGTTTTGATATTGTTGACACGAACGTTATGACGTCATTTTCATCATGTTTGTTTCAAGTTTTCACTAGTAAGAAACGTTTTGACCAAAATTAGGACAAATAAAATATTGTAAATACATGGAAACAGTGATGCAACAACATTGATCATATCTAAGAGAGTAATTGAATGATTTCGCTGATGTGTGATTTTCAAAGCATACAAGCACAAGCTCAACTTTGGCGCAGCACAGTAAACCGGAAACTGGACACCGTAATGACGACAAGATTTAGTGGCAAATTTTGAATTCAGGATTACAGCACTGCATAGACCATAACTGAACAAATTTATCGTGTTTATAGATATATTTTGAAACAATGTTTACAGGAAAGAAGTTTGCTTTTGTTGGAGTGTTTCTAACTGGCAGTTTTAGCAGTCTAAAAAATCAAGGCATTTTTGCTTGCATACCTGGCCATTCCTTATGAAATGGCCTATAAGCTATGTCAAGTTTAAAGGGTTTTGAGGGGGTTTTTTTTAGCATAGAACTTCAAGCACCTGTGGTTTTTATGGAGAAACATGGAAAATCATCCCTAAATTATCACTGTTACTATTTCTTTTATGGAGCACTGTTACATGTTTAAGAACATTAGTTAAACAGGAATACATTCTTCCATTTACTGTAAGATAAAATCACGGACACTGACCACACGCGATTGTGTTTCTGGGACTATGTCACATGCTAAGTTGTCATCGCACTGGCCATTTACACACTAACAGGTGACTTTTGAGTGACATTCTGGGTGTGGCTGGGAAAGGTGAATTGGTTCCCATGAAAATGTGCTCACCTCCTTCTTAATCCTGATGATATCTAACATGCCAGAGTACCTCAGCTGTACAACCACATCCTCGTTAACAAAACTGTTGGCTTTCTTCATGTTGTTCGGCTTGATACATCTCACATACCTAAAATATTCAACTTTACATGTCACTGAATATAGTTATCCCTCCACTCCCTAAAATGAAGCCTTGGTAGTGCACTAAATGAAGTGCCAGCTCACTGTGCTAGCCAACCAGGTTTGAATCCTGCCAAGGACAGAATTCTTCACGCTGTAAATGGGTTCCACTGCACACAGCTTCATTTCATCCAATCATCATCTTATCATGGCTGAAATACTGTTAAAAGGGAAGCAAAACTAAATTTCATCCATCTGTCCATCATCCCTAACAACAGCTCCCCTGAATGGGGCATACACCACAATATAATATGTATCATCTCACGAGAAGCAAATAACAAGACCTGTCTGCGTACAGGATAGCTCCTCTGACAGCGCCTTGTCTGTCACATAAAAAAAACTTTTGTTGTAAAACTTTGAAGTCTGATCCCAACACCAACACTGTCAGGGTGACAACAATAGCTCCCTGTCATTTCGTACAGGCAAACTAAATATCAGCGACTGAGTCTTTCCATCACACTATTCTAGATATATACCATCAAATCTGCCTTAATACTTGCCTATGTTGCACAAAACCTTCCAGCAGCTAATTCTTTCCTTTATGAGTAGCCTCCATTTTGTAAGGGCTTAAGGAAGTCACAAAAGAAATTTGAGCCGCGACATGAGAAAACCAACAATGTGGTTGTGCGCCCAGGGCAGACTCAGATAAGCCTTGGGATCTGCCCAGTTTGATCAGACTCTTTATTAAGTGCTCAAAGGGTAGCTAAGGATTTAAGCTACCTCCATGCGGACAGCGAAGACTCTGATCAGACTGTGCGGATGCCCAGGCTGATCTGAGTCTGCGTTGGGCGCACAACCACAATGTTGGTTTTGTCGTGTCGCGGCTCATTTCCCTTTGCAAAAATGGCAGAAAAAAAAGAGTTTTATTCTGTTCTGCTCTGCAAGCTTTCATATACATTGATATCAATTTGCTAAGTTGGGAAATGAAGATGTGGTATTTCAGGTGTCTCTTGGTCACATGGGTCAAATCTGATCAAATTATGGTCACATGGGTCAAATCTGATCAAATTATGGTCACATGGGTCAAATCTGATCAAATTATGGTCACATGGGTCAAATCTGATCAAATTATATTTCATCAGATGCATTATAATTTTTTCTAAGAATGGCAAATCTCAACTACAATACAATGTATTAAACACTTACCATGGGTTAGTAGTTGATAAAATATCAACAAGGGCAGATAACTGATGTTTAAATGTGTCTCCTACAGTTGGTTTACCCCTGGTTGTTCTTGAAATAGTTGCTCTACCACTTAAATCTTCTAATCTCACTCCCAACAAATCCTACAGAAGAAAAAATATCTAAGACAAATGGGTGCACTTTCAGGCACAGAAACTCTGCTATTTTTATTTTACTTCTCATCTCAGTAGTAGTCACTCTTCGTGGACAGAGAATTTGCTCCCTACAAGGGGAGCAAATTCCACAACTCTTAAAGGAAAGAATTTGCTCCCCTACAAGTGGAACAAATTCTTACCTTTAAGAGTAGACCCCATTTTAGCATGACTCTTCTTTTTAGCTATGGAGTGAGTGAGTGAAGTCAGATTTCACGTCCAACAAACACATTGGTAATACTGTGACGGCACCTCAGTTTAAATCTCAGCCGAAAACCTGTGAAGCAGGAGAGTGAACCTACAGCCCCTGCATTGGTAGTCCAGCATGTCGTCCACTGTACTTTAGCCACTCCCATTTAACTAAGGAAGCCAATGTTGTCTCCTTTTGAAAAGTGATGTCAAAACATGGTGATACAGGATGACTATGGAATGATCAACCCTTTTATCAGCAGATATCTGACAAAAACTTGCATTTTTTAATCTGAAGAAGTCTATTATTTAGAAACAGGGTATTTCACAAAATATGGATCCTTATGTCATTATTCAGATCCAGTTTTCACCTATCTGCTTAAAATTTGTCACAATTTTATTTACTAACCTGCAGTTCTCATGAAATGCATATCTTAGCTAAGATTCTGCTTACTTTCTAAGTAAATGGGAAAACTAATATGCACATACAAACTTTACCATCAAGATATACTGGGGACATCTTTAATCTTTTTTATTTTCTTAAACAAATTCGTTCTCTCTTGTCAAGAAACCCTGCTGCAGTGTAGGTGACAGCAACATCATAGTGCAGTATACCAAATTCCTTCTCCCAGGTTCAGCGGTCATTGCCCCTGATGTAGTAGGACTGTTAACTCCTGGGCCCGGTTGTTCAAAGCATCTTTAGCCTAACGAGCTCCTTAAGAGGTCAGCTCATTAAGTGATTTATGACTTTATAACCAAATACACTGATATTTTTTGTTGAAAAAAATGTGAGAAGCTTCTCATATTTTTTCAACAAACAATGTTGGCAAATTGGAGATATTAACATTTGAAATTTTAACAAAACATTTACAAATGACATTGTTAGTTTTGAACAACCGGATCCTGGTGTTGACTGATAAGGTAGGACTTGTCTGAGCTGGGTCTGCACTGTTCACAAATACATATTGTTTTTATCACTACCACTGGCTGAAGGAGCCCCAGTAGCTCAGTAGGACAAGCTCCAGCCTGATGATCCAGTGGTCCCAGTTTCGATTCCCACTGGAGGCAGAAAATTTTTCAACCGTAAACAGGGTTCCACTGCACAAAGCCTTTCATTATCATCCTCCCATCATCCTGTTGTGACAGAAATACTGTTGATAAGGATGTTAATTATCCAGCCTATACCACTGGCAGATTTAATAAAGGTCAAGGTAACTAACCTGGAATCTAGTGAGATCTTGCACAAAAGCATTAGTGGAGTTATACATGAGTTCAAACAGTTGGTCCTGTTGTACATCTTTGTTCTTGTCAAGAAACCCCAATGCCGTGTAGGTGACAGCCCCAGCATAGTGCATTATACCAAATTCCTTCTCCCAGGTCCGGCGGTCATTGCCCTTGATGTAGTAGGGTTGTTCCTCTAACTCCTGATGTTGTTTGATAAGGTAGGACTTGTCTGTTCCCTACAGTTGTTGTATGAAAATATGTCATAAACAAAATGAAGCTATGAAGGGCTCAGCTTACGTATGTACGACTACTGGTAGCTTTCAACAAACTTTCAAGCCTGATTTTTTTTGTCAAGTATGACAAATTCTACAAGCTTTTTGCCCTATAAATTGTGCTGCATTATCCAATGCCTTCAAGCATATGGGTCTAATAGACCCAACATCTGGTTAGCCATAACACATTGTCTGGATTGAGATCTGGAACATCCTTTTAGGAAACGGAACAGACCACCAAAGATGGCAGACCGGTTTACGCATGCTGGGCGGGTGCATCGTTTTATCGACTATTCTGACTATATATCTTATGCATCATTCAAACGAGCAATATCAGCGAACAGAAAATACATGTCTCCATGTAAAACAGGCAGCGATGTGGTGAAAAATATACACATTCACTATTATTGGCATGTTTTCAAGTATGTTATTGTGCAGTTTCAAGTTTTAGTGGTGACAGAAATATTTTCTTGACTTTCCTATAAAACGCCATAAATATTTTCTTACAATTTTTATAAAACAGGATCCCCAGTCCAATTCAGTCCCAGATCCCAAAATCTGTGTTTAAATCTCTTGGCTGGTTTTTGAGAAATATTCATCTTTTATTAGCCCTGTAATTTGCATTTGTCAGTGAAACGTGCTCCGAGATGTTCCGTTGACATTTTGTGTTGAACTAGTGAGTATATTCCGGTGACAAACGCACATTACATGGCTAATATAAACGAATATTTCTCAAAAACAAGTCAAGAGATTTAAACATGGTTTTCGGGATTTAGGTCCGATTTGAACTTGGCATCATATTTTATAAAAGTGATAAGAAAATATATATGACACTTCATAGAAAAGTCAAAAAAATATTTGGGTCACCACTAAAAAATTAAATTGCACAATAACAGACTTGAAAAGATGCTGATAGAAGTAATTTGGGTATATTTTTCACCACATCACTGCCTGTTTTATATGGAGATATGTATATCATGTTAGGTGATATGGCTTGTTAAACCAATTCATACGATATATAGTCAGCAAGTTTGATAAAAGGAAGCACCTACCTCGTGTGTGTAAACCGCCATCTTTGGTGGTCTGTTCCGTTACCTAAAAAGGATGTTCCAGATCTCGATCCAGACAGTGTAATAACCGCCAGTTAGTAAATGCTTTATTTCCCGGTTAAATGTGGTACAGATACTTGATAGGTTTAGAAATCAAGGTATATGGGTTCCCTCATTTTTGCAAAGAGAAAAACATTTGTGACTTCCTGTTTGCTTGCTTGATCAACAAAGACATTCCATAATTGGTTCTACTCCTAAAGGTAAGACTTTGCTCCTCTAGGAGCAAATTCTTTCCTTTGTGAGTTGACTCAATGAGAAGAGAGACAAAAATGAAAAATGGCAGAGTTGCTTCCCCTGAAAAAGTACTTGTTTACCTTAAACTGTTATGACTGAAGAAGAATTTGTAGAGTTATGTTTTCAACTTTACTTTTGTTATTTGTAGTTCACCAGATGGTGTAACTTTGGAAAATGAGAAACATGACACACGGATATTTGTGTTAATTTTGAAGGATTACTTCTTGTGTTTTGGGCAACACACTATTTTGATCTATATGCTAAATAACGTTGTCCATAATGTGAGCGACTCTGCTAATAAAGACTGCACATTAGGTTCTTTTTCTTGATCTCTGTAATTTAATACATCTGGGCACACGACTCCAACAGCACATTATTATTTGACAGACAACTATTACTTCCCTTAAACTATACTGGCTTTCAATGCAGTAAGGGATTGGTTAAGTCTTAACTCTTTCAGTACCAAAAAGCAGACGACAAAATTTACGTCTGCAAAAATTAAATAAATGTCTTGTCCAAGACTTTTTATATTGAGAATTCAAAGACTAGAGGGCAAACAGTGTAGATCTAGATGAGGCGGCTCATTATGAGCAGCCTCATCAGGATCTACGCTGTTTGCAAATTTTGCTAGTTGCGTCACTGGGGCTTAAAGAGTTAAAGTCAACGGTCTTTATAATGAATTCTTTACAACAGCAAAATTCTTTGTACCATCATTTTGATATGCAAGTTCAAAATATGTGTTTATAACTGCACATTCAGTTCAACGTCAATATTTGGGAACTAATGAGGGTTATAGCATATGCCTTCATCCACAATCAACTGACATTTTCTTGCACACCAGATAAGGATTCTGCGAGTTTCACCAGTTTTGCATTGCAAAAGCTCCTCACATTTTTTTCACAAGTATTGTACACAAAAACATCCATTTTTTTCACCAAAAAAATGGATGTTTTTGTGTACAATACTTTTGAAAATATGAATTCTTGTTAACTATAAACCTCGTTAATTTTGAGCAACTAGGCCAAGCTTAAGTGCTACCTACTTTCCTAATTCAGGGAACATACCTGAGGAAATCTACATTCTTCATCCAGCATCTTGAGAACACATCTTGGTGGCTACAATTTATAGCAAAAGAATAAAAGTGGTGAATCAACAAGAATTCTGCAAAATGTAGTGTCTCCCCTTGCCAAATGTAGTGTCTCCCCTGTGTCTGCCCACTGTCACAAAACAGAGCTAAACCAAATTTTTCTGCCAATGCCGACAGCAGGAAAGAAATACTTAGGTCTCGCTTCTATGTCTCACTTCTGCTAGTTGCAAAATCTGGGCCCAGTTGTTCAAAGCATCGTTAGCCTAACAAGCTCGTTAAGACGTCAACTCGTTAACTGTTTTGTGACTTTATAGCCAAATACACTGATATTTTTTGTTGAAAATATGTGAGAAGCTTTTGCCATGCAAAAGCTTCTCACATCTTTTTAACAAAAAATATTGGCGCATTTGAAAAATTAACTTTTGAAATTTTAACGTCTCATCAGTTTTAATTTAGACTCCTCCAAAAGACTGGAGGAGGAGAAGATCAAGCCTGGGACCCATGACTGGTAGCCTAGCACAAAAACAACTAGACCATTACTGCTCCTCCTTGCTGAAGCAGTCACAACATAGGTCTCTGTCAGACAACACCTTAATCAACCATAATTTACTGTTGGGGAACAATCATTTAGATTATACAGAACTGGGGTTGTTCGGAAGGAAAAACCTCCGCCTTAAAGCTGAATAAATACGGAACGCTCTGCTGTTTTCTTAAAGCAGTATCAAACTGGTCGCAAGGATATGTTATAAATCTCATGTTAGGATGTTGGAAAAAGGAAAGAAATATATTGAGCATATCTTACTTTTTCTATGAGTTCTACACATCCTGAGTTATCTGTGAAGGTTATATGTTCAAAGTTAATCTCTTCTTGGCGGTACTGAAATATTAAAGAAAAACATTAAGCTATAACTGCGCATTGGGAGTCATTTACATACATGTTAATTTACACCATGATTTAGATGTCTTGAGGTTGTGTGAAATGCCTAGACTCAGATTAGCCTATGCATCAAATTGCAGACTGGCCCCAAGGTTATAAAACTTGAGTACATTCTCAAACTCAAAATAAAGCACACTGATTGGCTGCTTCCGAGCATGTATAAAGCACACTAATTGGCTGCTTCCGAGCACATGCTCGGAAGCAGCCAATCAGTGTGCTTTATTTTGAGTTTGAGATTATTCTCAAGTTTTATAACCTCAAACCCAGATTTGAGTCCTTGTCAATGTATACACTCCTAAGAACCCTTATTCACCAAATACAAGCTTAAGGTGAATGGGTTCACTTTCAGGGACAGCAACTCTGCCAGTTTTACTTTCCCTTCTCAATGAGATTACTCTTAGAAAAACTTGCTCTTCTAGGAGCAAATTCTTTAAGAGTACATCCTTTTTCAGAAGGGTTTCTTAATACAGAGAAGGAAGCAGCAAATACAGTAGAACTTCATTGCCTCGAACAGGCTTGGGACCATGAAAATTAGTTCAAGCCAAGGGTAGTTCTAGCCATCCAGGGTTAGTTTACATATAAAGTGGCCTCTAGGGACCAAGAAAAGAGTTCTAGCCAGGCAGAGCGAACGAGCCAACAGGGTTCGAGCCATTGAAGTTCTACTGTATTACAAAAGTTGTGTACCTTTGAAACAAGAATTGCACACATCTCACCTGTCTGTGCATTGTCGCAAAAAAGAGTTACACCAGCAAACGGGACAAAAGTTACTGGTGCCCACGCCAATGCAAGGAAAGTAATTTCTCACTTACCACAGCGTACAGGATAGAGTCATCCATGTGCTTTCAAGACAGTAGCAAATCTTATTCCACACGTCTAGCCATGTGAGATAAGCTACACATGAATTTGTTTGAATTTCTTTGCTCAATGCTTCCCATACTGAATTTAGAACCATCCGTTTTGAATTATAATTGCCATTAAGCCTGTTAAATAATCTTCTAGCTTTCCAGCTTTTGTACCAGTTCTTTGTTCGATTTCTTATCTAAAGTAATTGAGTTAGATTTATGACGTCACTCTCTAAGTCACTCATTAAATGATGTCAGAATAGCTCATTTTAAGATAGAGCCGCAAACAGTCAGCCAAATAATCTTTTTAATATTGGCAAGTGAGAAAAATAATCAATCACTGGTGTCCAGTGGGGTTAGGGATCCCAACCTGAGGGTCTATCGTTCAAGTGAGAAACTTGACAGAGCCTCGTTTCCCACTTGAATGGTAGACCCTCAGATTGGGATCTCCTTATCCCCACTGGGCACCAGTGACTGATTCTATTTATCTCTGCCTTGCATTCTGCCAGTCACAGGCGAGACTAAAAATGGCAGATAAACATGGCGGTTCCTCCCACCCTTATCTGACCATGACACAATAATGAAACCTCTTTGATCAAGCTGATAGTATTTGTTGCATGAGCACTTCAGCACAATACAGAGCCAATAATCAATATTGCATGTGATGACAAACTGTGCATGAGTCAATTAAGCAATAAATTGATTCACTATTTAAATGCCATCCTGGTGATATCCTTCAAGGGAAAATTAAAAGACCGCATATGTCTCAACAAAGACCCAGACCAGACTAATCTCAAGAGAAGACCGAGAAAAGACTAAGATTTATATAGTTTCATTGGGGCTTTCATTTTTTTTTTTTTTTACTTATCCTCTAAGTATGAAGACGCCCTATCAAATTGTGGATATGCAGATGATTCTAGGTCCTTGTTCCTTGTGTATGAAGCCTTTTCTCCCATGTAAGGCCTTAATCATAAGCACTGACGAAGAATGTACTATGCAGAGATTTAGTTACGATACTTTTCAAACAAACAGAGCAGGCTCACAACATCGACTGATTGATTTGTTGCTTAACATTCACGGTAAACAACTATGGTCATGTTGGGACGGTCAGTTAACCTAACCACACTATCCCTGGGCAGGCTTAGAACAGAACAAAACAGAACTTTATTGCATATAAAACTCACGCCACACGAAGGTGGCATAAGAGCATAGACCTCCTAGCGGTTAACCAGTACTAAGTGCACGAATGATGTCACTTCAATGGTGTCATGATGGTCAAGCTAACATTGATAAAACATCATTTTGAAATTGACTGTGATTCTAATGGGATCCTGTCATCAGTTTCAGAATCTGTCATTCTCCGTGTGGATGAACAGAACCTATCTCAAATTTGTGAACCCCACTTTCCACCAACCCCTTTATTTGGAGCATTAACAGTTTACATATACGTACAGTTTCTTGTTCCAGAGCAAAAACATAGTGGTTGAAGAACTTGTGTAGTTTTTCATTGGTGTAGTTAATACACAGCTGCTCAAAACTGTTCACCTGAAAGGAAAAACAAGAAAATTATCACAGCGATAAAAATGAAAATAGTAGTATTTGCAAACAGCATAGATTCAAATGAGGTGGCTCATCATGAGCTGCCTCATCTGGATCTACATTGTTTGCCTTCTAGTCTTTGAATTCTCAATATAATTTCAACTTGTTAAAATTTTGCAGATATTATTTTTTGTCTTCTTTTTTAGCGCTTTTAGGGGTATATTTGATTTTTTATGAATGAATTACTACGTTTCAGCTATGGTTTTCATATAGGAATAGAAGAATTCCATGTTTTCCTTCTGCCAACTGTATGATTTTCAATGCTACTTGTATGTGTGTATGGTTTTCATGTAGGAATTGCAGAATTCCATGAATGAGATAAATTGCAACATTTTATGTTTGATTTACAGGTTGGGACTGCAGATTTCCACAAACAATTGTCATGTAGAAATAATTGCATTTAAGGACTCCCATGGATGATTTTCATACAGGAACAGCTAGTATATTTCCATAGATGATTTTTATATGGGAACTGCAGAGTAGATTTCCATGGATGATTTTCAGGTAGAATTTATATAATTCCATGCATGATTTTCATGTTGTAACTGCAGATATGCATGTTGGAACTGCAGATTTCTATGTATGACCATCATGCATCTTGACGAGTTCAACAAATGAGTACAGATCTCTGTGTGTTATCATATATAATATCCATTTGCTTTTGTGAATGACTGTAACCACAACAGATTTGGACCAGCATGGCCATATGCGTAATTTGATCAGAGTCTTTATATGGTGCAACATCTAAAGGTTTTAATGTGCTCTTATCAGGTTGCACAGATGCATGAGCTGATCTCAGTCTTCAATGGTGCCAGTCAGGCATTCCACCACTCTGGTACTAACCTATTTATCTGCTGGATGATGGCCCAAAATTAATTAAATGGAGGAGGCTCTTGGTAACAATGGGAAATTGTAGAATTTCATTGTAATTATAGGAAAACTGTATGGAATTTTCAGCAGATGTTACTATGTAAATACTGGGAGAGGGTGCTTGAATCAATTCTGCAAACTATATATAAACACCAATTTTCTCTTATCTTATCAGTAAATCCTTTCATCTTTACTACCTCACCCAGATAAACTTATTTACCTGCTCAGCAATCATTTTTTATTGTTTGGTTTATTTTATTTTATTTTCTTTCAGGTGCCCAGTAAAAAATGAATTTTACTGCTGAGCATCAATCTCTTCCCAGCAGGCACATGACGTGGAAATGACGTCATACTGACGTCGATGTGACGTAAAGACGTCGCATTGACGTCAATACGACGTCATTTCGACGTTTTGTGCCTGCTGGGTTGCTTATGCTCATGTGGTTCAATACCATTTTCTTTGACAATACGCATCTCTATCAACTAATTTCACTCATACTGATGTTTGATGCAATGAAAGATGAACAGATGACTAGTGATTATACATCCTTTTTATTCATTGATTTGTTGGTATTTCATAATTTCACATTTAAACCATGAATTATCCCATAGACCTCATTGCAAAATGAATCTTGTTCAGAGATTAACGGAGATTTTAAAGTGATGTGAAGCTCGACCTCAATCTGTGAAATTAATGCAATTAGGCATTAAAATACAAAAATACCATCTCTCTATATATACCCCAAAAGCTAGAAAATATCAGCAAACCAATGAATAACTTTTACAGACTAATATTATAAGACAAATACCTGAATGAGCAGTGCAGACAGAGATCAATTGCTACACGAGAAGTCTGCTCTACCTCTGTTTAGTTTGTGTCATTTGGTCCTCAGTTTTTTTAAACACTCAATTGTCCAAATACCCCATTACAGATATCAGCATGGAATTCGTTACCATTTTCCAATGCATTCGGTAATAATGGTAAATAAATTTCTCAAAGCAACTAAATGCAAAGAATATAGTCTCTAAAAGCTTTTCCAACTTAAAATTCTATATGGTGTAAGACAGGAAGAATGGATAGACATTTGAATAGAAACCAGAGCTCCCAGTAATGTACGATTTTTAAGATGCGGCGGTACACTGCCTCGTTTCTCTGCCAGTAAAGAAAGACAGCTTTTGTAACTTCCTGTTTGCTTCCCAGGGCAACAAAACCCTTTCAAAATGGGTCAGCTCTTAAAGGAAAACATTTCCTGCTGGGAAGCAAAATTTCTTTTCTTTCTGAGATGTAAATGGCAAAGATCCTTTCCCTGAATGTGTATCCGTTCACCTTTATGATTCTGATATAATTCCTATTTGGTCTTCATAACGTATGTTGTAGCCCCTCATTAGAACTGCCTCATTGAGGCAGTTCTAATGAGGGGCTACAACAAATATTTGATGGAAAATTATCCCAGAATATTCATCTACAAACTGGAGCTCTAGAAACAAATTGATATGTAAATGATGGGAGTAATTTTTGTTGTCCTGGGAGATTTCTAGCAGCCATAATTTTTATTCATGGTTCCAATATTCCATACAGAGAAATATTCATAAAACTTCCAAAAACAACGACAATCAATCTTCCTGAAACAGATACAACCTCCGAGGGCAATAATCAAGATACGAAATGGAATTTTTATTCCACTCAAAAGCTTTCTATTTTCTGAAAATGTAGACTTTATTATTTTACAATGATTCTTTCTTTCAGATCTGAATTTTTTAAACATTTTCGTAACAAAATGCATGTGATTTGATGTACATGAAAGTGATGTAAAAAATATTCAATCATCAACCTCAAAACATTTGCGGAACACATAATGATGTTCAGACAATTGATGACTGACACATACTATGAATTCTCTGAGGTGTGCAAAGCTATGCCCTGTGCGAAGCCATGTCCTCTTACTCTATTCAGTCATGAGGAGAAATCTCTTAAAGGTTTTCTAGATGTTGGCCATTATGAACAAATCACACAATGGACCCGAAACATTTGTACAAACTGAAGATAGCTCACTTGATCATGCCAGTATCCTTCAGACCAAGTTTGGACATGCTGGCGGAGTCAGTAATTTTTGTTGACCTCTGTCATTTCGATCAAATCTTTTTAAGGTGAATGGGTACACTTTCACGGCAAGTAACTCTGTTATTTTCATTTTTGCCTCCATTCTCAACAGGGTTCAACTCTTAAAGGGAAAAACTTGCTCCTCTAGGAGCAAGTTGTTTCCTTTAAAAGTTGACCCTATTTTGATTTTGGAAGGTTACAATCCTCCATGGAAGCAAACAGGAAGTCATAAAAGTTGTTTCCCTTTGTAAAAAAATTTATTCAACCAATCACAGTGGACCAGAATTATCAGTTATAATATTTTCATTGGCTGACTGGAGGTGTTGACACTATGTGATCAACAGACAGAATGTCACTGTTCTGTTCTGTTTCAATTCTCTTAACAATGTTCCCAAAGTGGCTCAGCGGAACGTAACCTTAGTTGCACACACCTGGCACCAAGTGGCCATCCATGAATGACTGTGAAAGTTAATTCCTGTCTTTAAAAGTTAACCAGATTCTGTTAATCTGCTCTGATCAATAATATTAATATTAGACATGATACCATTATACAAAAGACCTGTTGCCATTTTATGCCTGAAAGAATTCTCGCACACTTGCAGGCTATAAAATACTGGCAAAAACAGATTTTCGGAAACACAATCCGGCTTCAGAGACAACACATTTACGCAAGCAACAAGCTGATATTGAATAACCATTATTTCTGTTTTACAATGTTTTCAAAAGATTTGCATGAAGCCATTTAAATAAATCATCCTCAAGTTTATGGCATTTATTGGATAAAAGAGCAAGCTAGATTGATTTATCTTTGTCTTTTCTAGGACTCTAACCAGGAAACCAATACAAGTTATGTAAAGATTAGCAAGATTTTTTTTTCTTAGTGTCATAAATATGGCACAGGTTAATGTTTTCACTCCAATACCCTGAAAAAAGTGTATTACCGTAATAATTCGATGTATTGGGACCCTGTATGTATTGGGACACCTGCTGTTTTTGGGGAAAACAATTAATTAAACGATTATATATATTGGGACTAATTAAGATTTCAGGAAAATTTCATTAATTTTGTGACTGTATTAATTGGGACGCACTGATTGTTAGAGATAACCAGATGGATTTAAACTGTTTGCTGAGCTAGATAGTCCAAATACTTAAGGTGTATACGGTAAGATTTTGCCGCCTTGAAAGGTACCGAAATTATGACATGTGTTGGCCAAATGCCAGCGGTGACTGACAGGCCTTCTTAATTTATTGTCCTGATTGCAATGTATGATTGCATTATGGCATATTAAAGGAAATGTCCTCATCGCATCAAGGAACTGAAAATACCGATCAGCACACATTTTAAAAAAGCTAAGAGATGGCTCAGACTGTAAGTAGTCCAAATACTGATAGTAATTACGGTAAGAACACCTGTTACTCTTGGCGATTTGCCATCCGTGACTCTGTGATGTTTATGAGACAGACTTTATTTTTGAGTGTCTGGTTTTTTCTATACAGGAGAAAAGGTGCACATTGCATCAGTAAATAGAAAAGAGCCTGATCGACCTGCACATTTGTCACCAGTCCTACTCTCTGTATCAACCATCTACACTGCCTAAGAATAGCAGAGACCCAAGTATTAGTCTGTATAGGTGCTCTTACTGATCTGGGTTTTTTACACGTTGTATGGCTTTTTTTCTTGTGTTATGACTTGTGAATGAGTAAATATGCTCTTCACCGCTTGTCAAATCAATTAGTTATGTAACACCTGACACAGCTTGACCTTACCGAAATGTATAGGGTTTGGTGAAAACTCATCTTAGGGCAATCAGTATGCAGTGACCAGCATGCGCACCTGCACAGTTTAGTTGTGTTTATCAGTTAATGGGATTAAGCTGTCTGGAGGATAAACATTTGTTGTTGAATCAGTTGGTGATAAAAGGATATTAATATTGAGGAAGTGAACAAAAACAAACATTTTTTCTGGTTTATTTCATCATCGGTAAACAGATTAGGAGTAAAGGCTAATCTCGGTAAGACCTATTTTGTTCCATATACTGCCAAAGGCAACATCACACAGTGTATGATTGTATGTATTGGGACACAGAAAAAACTTATTATTCTAAGTATTGGGACATCAGAGAAAGTAATTATTTTTGCTTGTCCCAATACATCGAATTATTACGGTATGCGGCTTAGTGTATTTCCAGACTGACACGATTGCCATGGATGCCTTATATCAAATCACTAGCATTCTTTTTTCGTTTAATTTTTCACTTGCTGTAATACCTCTGATAGCTCTCTCAGTTGCTTTTTATCTGACAGCATTTTCATGTCAAGCTAGGAAACAGACAAATGACTGTATTTCATCAAAATATTGTTCTTATTCTGAAATTATTTGCAAATTGGGTCTTTTGATAGACTTTTTCAAGCTTTAGGATAATAGCTTCAGAAATTTTGTATAATGTGACTGCTATTAACAATATTTATTTGTCAAACTCACTGCCATTTGCTCTACAATTAATCCAAAAAAAAAGACAGCTTGAAATATCAAAACATAACCTGTCTGACACTGTATGTGACACTCCATGGAGTTTTGGTTGTTCTGAGTGCGACAGGGTTAAGCGATCTATATGATACTAGTACACTTAGCTGCATTATACACCTTTACACGTTGCCAGTCTGATGAGGCTGAATAATACAGCTTTCTACACTATTCTCTCAGTCACATTCAAATAATTATGTATGATGAACAGAGTTTTTCAATAGTATTTCAGACTTTCAGTCAATTTGAGTCAATGTAGGAATGATGAAGAGAGCAAGACCCAGAAGTCAGAAGATTTTTGTTGGATTCAAAACCCTGATACTAAATTAACAGTCCAAAGCTTTAATCATAAGACTAACTAATGTTGTCAAACAACAAAGAACCTGAACAGACTCAGAAATAACAGGTCTTTGACTGGTATAAGCATAATGCAGACATATCGTAAGAGAAGTATGGGGAGACACATGTACACATTTGATAATGAGAAAAGCTTATAAGGTCCATTAAAACTTGAGACTGCCTTGTTAATGAAATTCATGAAAAGCTGAATCAACAGTGAACTGTTGCCTCTGCTGGGAGATGCAAACACAAAAATGCAATTTCGGGGCTAAGCAAGATTAAATCTCTTATGATATGATATGATATGGACTTTGTCTTGTGGAAAGGCACATTATGACGTGCAAACAGTGAAGCCTCAAATCAGACTGCACATCTGTGCAGTCTGATTAGAGGCTTCTCTGTTTGCATCAACAATCTATAAAGATCTTGACTATGGATATGCACGCTGATCTGAGTCTTTGCTGTCTCCAGATGGCAAGCACATGGCATGAGGTCCCTTTTCTTGCAGTGCGGCCCACATGAATACCCTGCTGCAATATATCAATGCCTGTTGCATTTGACACATCCAATTACAAATATGACTAAATTTCCAATATTTGGTGCATTCTGTATCCGGAGATCAAAAACTTGAAGTTTCTGCTGAACTATGAATATACCAGGCATATTCCATAATGCTAACTTAATCTTCAGTAGACAGAAACCAGAAACATAATTTTGATTTTCTATACCATATATGACAATCAAATAATACTACAGAAATCATTTTTATTTTCAAGTTGAAAGTGGCTAAATGACCAAATTTGCACTGGAATGGAAAATGTAGTGGCAATTCATCATGAAGAACATCTATATTTGTCTCTGCCTTTTAGAATATACATTTTTATTCATATGTCTTCATTGCCTCCGAATGCGTATCATGTTTAGAATTGGTTTGAAATTGACATACTAATCCAATGAGGATCTTCTCAAAATGTCATATTTGGAATTCTTTCGAACTGGCATGTTTTTACATATGTGACCATAATTAGAATAATTTCCTTCAGGATTCCCATATTTGCAGTTTCTTTTAAAGTGAGGGAGAAACTTCAGAAATTACTTTCCTTGTGGTTTCTATAATTATATCAATACATTTTTGTTTTATAAACCTTAGTTTCCTCATGTTTTGTGTCCTAACTTTTCCAAGGTAATGAGTGTAAACAAAATTTTCTTGCCATTTGTTTACCCTAACTTACCGGTAATCCCAACATAGTAAAGGTACAATGTATAGATAGCAGAGCCATAACATCAAAATGAGCCATGACACGACAAAACCAACAAAGTGACATTTACGCTCAGCGAAGACTCAGATCAGCCTGGGCATCGGCCCAATCTAATCAGAGTTTTTGCTGTGCACATGGAGCTAGCTTAGGTCCATAGATACCCTTTAAGTGCAAAGTGAAGACTTTGATCAGTCTGGGTCAAATGTTTTGGTGTGACTTCATGATGTTGCACCAACACAGATAGGACATCATTTCCACCTTGAGTGCCTAGTGGGTGTACCCGTAATTACACCAGTATGTGCATCAACCAATTAACCAAATCATCCTAAATTTTGAACAAGTTGAAGAAACAGTCTGATCTAGGCTTCCTTCCTCTGTATGCTCAGGCATTAGTGCCCTAATAAAAATGATCATCAAGGTACTAAACGCAGCCCATCAAGATATATTTCCAACTGTTAATTAAGATTTATCATGCCCTAACTCCACCAAATAGCCGGCATACTGTAAAATATGGTATGGTATGATAGATTGGTATGTGGTATGGTATGAAAATCCTATACCATACCACATACCATACCAAACGGCCATGCCAAAAGTGTTATTTGGGCATTATACCCATCATTATCAAATGCATGACAACAATGTTAACAAGATCACCCAGAGGTGATCTTGTTAACATTGTTGTCATGCATTTGATAATGATGGGTGTAATGTTGATATAAAGGTGATTTTGTTAACATTGTTGTCATGTATTTGATAATGATGGGTGTAATGCTGATATAAAGGTGATTTTGTTAACATTGTTGTCATGTATTTGATAATGATAGGTATAATGCTTTTATGAAGGTCAGACTGCTATTGACATTCAGAGACTACAGATTTAGATTAAACTACAGGTCAATAATACTTTTGGTATGGCCGTTTGGTATGTTATGTGGTATGGTATAGGATTTTCATACCATACCACATACCAACCCATTATACCATACCATATTTTACAGTATGCCCAAATAGCCTGATAACCTGTTAGCCTGTCAGGGAGATACTGTTATAAAGATATGGAACACTGCTAGAGAGATAAAAATTCTTGTAAAACAGTTGTTAAGGTAACAGTTTTTGCAGCTTCAAATGGATCCATAAATTCATGAAAATCATGAAAAGAATACAGGCATTTGTTATTACCATTAAGGCTACATGGTAGGGCTGGAACGAGTACCCAGGTTCCCGAGTTCAGGTTGAGTTCAGGCCGGCCAATTACCCAGGAACATACCCTTACCCAAAAGCTTGTTATTATGTAATGTATAAGCACTCTATTTCAATAGAATTTCAAGCAGAGTAAAGTTATGAGTGATTGTCTTCTATAAATTGCAATCATACATTGCCAAACAATAACAAGGATCTTTCTCTATTTTCCTTCCCTTCCCTTGCACACACATGAGAATGGCATTATACCTTACTTAGTATTAGATCTAAATGTATATTTTCTAACTGTGGACATACTTAAAAAGCTATGGTAGCAGGTACCCGCAGGTAACAGGGACTCGGGTACCTGGATACAAAATCTCTACCCGTCCCAGCCCTACTACATGGTGACTGGCATGGTTGGCATATCTTGTCTCCATACTATCAGGGCTCTCAACAATCTTTGGAGCTATCTTTCTTCCTATAAAACTGTATTCCATCCTAGATTGTTTTAGCAAGCTGTTTTGTTGATTAACCTTTCAATTAGGTGTTTTAGCTCACTCACCATTCTACTACAATGTTATTTCTACAAGTAATTACCATATTAACCCTAATATAAATATTTAGAATGCTTCTGCATGTGAAGACCCAGACTGACCTTCTCCTATGAAGGATGTGTCTACACTTTTGTCAAAAGATCTCTAAAACATGCAATGAATGGATAAAAGGGATAGTCCAAATCTACACAGAAAAGAGACTATTGTATAAAGACAAAGGTGCCCAAATGTTTACACTTAAATGGTACATCAATCAGAGCATCTTACTACTCATTTTTTCTTAGTGCAGCATGTTTTATGCAGGCTGCTATGCCAATTAAAACTGCAAGTGCAGACAATTAAATCTGTATGCTCTCAGTTTTATTTGCCTACCACATCTAGTGAAAAAGGAGCAACGTGTATGCTTTCGGCTAAGCTTGGGGTGAAACTTAAAGTGCCAAATAGTTGCATAACTTAGTCTAAACATTTTATAAATTTTTGTAGTCTTCTTTTTTGGTGCTTGAAGGCTTGGATATGCTTTAGGCTAAGCTAGAGCACAGTGAGCTAGAGGCTCAGCAAAAGTGCTTTGGAAATGTGATTCTCTGACCCAGCTGAAACTGCAGAAGTTGAGCAGAAGGCAGCCTGGTCTGAGTCTGCTGTAGCATGCTCCATATATGAAGACTCTCTGATTTTCTGTGAACTGTTCATACAACAGAAGGATATTAGTCACAGTGGTCCAAATATGAAGGGGTGCCAGGAATAATTTGGGGATAATCAGGGATCAAGCTAGGGGGCGATTTGGGCGAAATAATCACCCTAGGGGCCGAAATTTCGCCCTAAATTGGGCTTAGGGAGAAGTGGGAGTCTCCCTAAAAAAAAAAAAAAATAATTTTTTTTTTTTTTTTTTTTTTTTAGAATTTTCATCAAATCATTCCACAAACAAGCTGTTATGACAATTTACCCTATAAACCCATTCAGCTTATTAATCTTTCAATTTAATGTTAATAGTATGCATAATAGCTATTTTTCTTTAAAACTGAATGAAAAATGTCATAATCGTGCAATACCACTTCTCCCTTCAGGGCTGTCACTTCTCCCTATTTCAGCTGGAGGGAGAAGTCACTTCTCCCTAAACTTTGAGTCTAGCTTGATCCCTGGATAATTTTCCATATTTCTCCGAAAAAACATAAGTTGTGACCCATCATTGGAACCGTCTCACCAAGACTGTTCTAATGAGGGGTCACAACATATGTTTTCATTGAGAAATAATAATAATTATCTTTGAATTATTCTCATTACCCCCTCTTATCTGCAGCCCTGAGTCTGTTACTGCTGCTTGACAAGGTGGTTTAAATAAGGCCACAACTGTGAAATCTTTTAATGTTCATGAGGGACAATAGCTGACCCAGGCAAGTAGAATATTAGGTAGTGTTATTAAAGTGACTAGGCCTGCTTTCATATCTATTTTTTTAACTTAACCATAATTTTAACCATTTGTAAAAGTATATGTAAAGAAAGTTATGTTATCACCACATAAATTCTAAAAGCCATAGAATGAAAATTACAGATCTTAAAAGTCAGGATATTATTTGATGATAATTTTTCACCTCCAGATAAAAAGTCATGTTGTAGCTGTTAGAATTAACTATTTTTGTGGGGAAAGCAAGATGCAGACTCCAAAAATAAAGTGCAATTTCACCTGGTGTGATATGTATAAAATATTTCTAAGTTCACACACAGGTTAAGAGGAAACAATGTTTTATCTATCAAAATCATTCTGATGAAAAGTGTAGAGCATAAGCCAATCAGGTAATACTTAGATGTAATGATTTATTGATGTTCACAGGTGCTGTGATATGAGAAAAGTTTTAAAGCACTGCAAAAAGTGAAGATTAAGATCAGACTCAGTGCAGTCTGATCTGAATCTTTGCTGTTTGCAGCAACAATCTTTGCATCCTGAGGAATCCATACATGGGACATAGGAAGTTGGCAGATCTCAGTTGTCAGAGTGCACATAATTTGCTATAAGGCTCATTTTCTCCTTCAAGCAATATAAGTGCATTTCTAGTATCATGTTGATTCATCCCGATTTGTAAGCTCATTCTAAAAGGATAGGCAAAAACAGTAACTGTTGTTCACATTGCCAATACAGTAGAACTTCCATGGAAGTCAACTATCAATAAAAGTTATCTCCCTATAACAGCCAGTTTTTAGATTTCTAAAAGATCAAATTGACTTTTTTCTGACCACCTCCTTAGAGCAGCCAATTGCATGCCTTCCAAAGTATAGATAATTGTGGTATATATCAAAATTCAGAAATCCTGGTAAAGCTTCATGTTAACCCCAATCAAATTACATCTTATTTTTCCATCAAACTTACATAGTGGCCTTTCATTAGAAACGCCATGGCATATGCTATGGGGAATAAAGAACTTTCATTAGAAATGCCATGGCATATGTTTTATGGGGAATAAAGAGCTGGCCTTTCATTAGAAACACCATGGCATATGTTTTATGGGGAATAAAGAGCTGGCCTTTCATTAGAAACACCATGGCATATGTTTTATGGGGAATAAAGAGCTGGCCTTTCATTAGAAACACCATGGCATATGTTTTAAAGAGCTGGCCTTTCATTAGAAACACCATGGCATGTGTTTTATGGGGAATAAAGAGCTGGCCTTTCATTAGAAACACCATGGCATATGTTTTATGGGAAATAAAGAGCTGGCCTTTCATTAGAAACACCATGGCATGTGTTTTATGGGGAATAAAGAGCTGGCCTTTCATTAGAAACACCATGGCATGTGTTTTATGGGGAATATGGCCTTTCATTAGAAACACCATGGCATATGTTTTATAGGGAATATAGAACTATCATTAAATCCAACATTATATTAAGGAGATTTAGAACTGATAAGCCTGTACAGATATACAGGCTAACCTAAGTCATTTTTTGTGATGTTGTTGTTTTAATTCTCATAATGATGTTCCCCATGGGGTAATATGTATGTTGTGCATTATACAAATACAGACGGACGGATGGATGGACGGACGGACAGATGGACATTCTAACGGATGTATACTTTTGTGTCTTTTCCATTATAAAAAATAGCCACTTAAACCCTAATCTAGCCACATAAACCTATTTTTTAAGTGTCTACGACATAAACCCCATCTAAAATACATTAGAGACACCCTAACCCTCTAACTACCAATTTGTTTGCTCAGATAGACGGACAGACCGACGGATGCACCAACACCAAATGGGCGACTATGTCTCTCTGACCGCAAGCAGGCTCGACAAAAATATTGTTTAACCCATTCCATTCAGGATACCCCTTTAGGGGTATTTGGGCAAACAGTTTGGATCCAGATCAGGCCCCACAAACTTAGGGCCTGATCTGAGAACCAAACTGTTTGCTGCCTAGACATCATTTCTACAAGAGTTAGTTAGACCAATATTGTCAAAATATTCTTGATTTGTGATGCAGACGACAATTTCAGCAGACGACAAAAAATACCCAGAATGCAATGGGTTAAGCCAGTGATGACTCCCCAAAGAGGCTCAGCAGAACCATGTTGTGGCCTGACCATTACATACCTGAAAATTTTCAAATCTTACATACCTGGAAATTTTCAAATCCAAAGATATCTAGGATTCCTATAAACTTGGTTTGGTGCTGACCGGGGTTGGTGCATTTATTGACGGCATCGACTAACCAGGCAAAAGTCCTGGAATAAAGGCACTTGGCAATGGCATGGCGATTATCGGAGGCCTGGAAAGAGTAAGCATGGAAAAGATCATATGGCAAGCTATACATCGAATATAAACAAAGGCTCAGATAAGATGAATATTTCAGGATGGTTCTGTGATAATTTTTCTTGTTTTTCCATGAAAAACCTACATTTCATATTACATAATAATGTAAGTTTTAAGGTGAATGGGTACACCTGCATGTTTTCTGGCATATTTAGGAAGGAAAGCGAGTTCAGTGACTTCCTGTTTGCAGCCTTGCCGAGACGGTTCTAATGAGGGGTCACAATATATGTTTTCATTGAGAAATAAGAAAAATTATATTTGAATTACCCAAGTTCACCCTTATTATCTGGAGTGCTGTGAAGGCATATCCTTTCACTTGCATCCAGCAGCACATGAGCTCTGTTAAGTCTAGCTAATGTTTGTATGAATATAGAATAAGTTCAGATCAGACAGTTCTACCATGCAATCTGGTATGGGTACTCATGCACTTGTATCACAGGATACTTTTGGCTGATTTCCATCTCCTGTGAACTTCCTAAAAGCTTCAGTAGTCATGATATAACCTTGAGTACTGGGTACTTAACTTGGGAGGTGCAACCATTAAATCTAAACTTGTGTCAAGATGGAAATGAGGAACTTCTCAAAATTTCAATGATGAATAAAAAAATTCAGAAGAGTGTCTTAATGAACACTTAAAACACCAGAAATGGAAATATTTGAATTTGCGAACACCAAGCATTACTAAGAGAGAGAATGAATGTCTGCTCAGAGCTCTAGACAATAGGTAGTATTTAGGGATAATTTTTATTAATTCTGCATACAAACATATGTTGTGACCCCTCATCTGAACAGACTCGACGAGACATTCAGACAGAGCTCTAGATAAGAGGGGTATTTGATGATAATTAAGGGATAATTTTCTTTATTTCTCATTGAAACCATATGCTGTGACCCCTCATCTGAACCGTCTCGACGAGACGGTTCAGATGAGGGGTCACAACGTATGTTTTAATGTAAAAATAACAAAAAATATCCTTAATTATCACCAAATACCCCTCTTATCTAGAGCTCTGCATTCAGATGAGAGTAACAGCATATGGTGTAATTGAGAAATAAGAAAAATTATCCCTAATTATCATCAAACACTCCCTCTTATCTAGAGCTCTGCTGCTGCATTTAAATCAAGGGTAGTGCCTTTACGGTGACATTCTGGTTTTCTCCCCAGTGACAGATCAAAGGTTGAATGTCTGCAAGTTGCAAAGTGACAATGAAAATTTGCGGAAGTCTAACATAAAATGTCCCCGACCAAAGTGCACTTGCAACTACATGTATTTCATTTGGCTCCATGATCTTCAGCAAAAGTCCTGTTACCATACCTTTATACTGTGAGGTCACGCAAGACAATGTGGGAAGAACTTGAGATTCTAGTTAACCAGAATGCTCCAGACAACAACAATAGCCAGCGATGCCAGCACAGACGCCAATCAAGACACAAGGAAAATAAAACCAGTTTTACCATGAATCAGAAAAAACAGGGATTTTTTAGGTTTCCAGCAACATTTACATGAATTATATCATAGCCAATAGTCAACAAGTAAAACTGCAGATGACTGCATGTGGCCCTATTGGTCAACAGACTGGAAGCGTTTTCATTTCAGTACAATCAGACCCCTGGGAAGTTTTGAAAAGTTCTGCCCTGTAGTAGCTTTGGAGATGTGATAGTGAGAAAAATTATGGATGGATGGATGTAGACGGGAGGGACCAGATGAACAGACATGGGGGGTCCCGAATGAGATAAGTTCTCTTTGAGTATACTCCGGTAGAGCTAAAGAGTTACAGAGCTCCAGATAACGCAGGTTTTTGGAGGATAATTCTGGGAAAATTTTTCTTATTTCTCAACGAAAACATGTTGTGACCCCTCAATGGAACAATCTCGATGAGAGGGTTCCAATGAGGAGTCACAACATGTCTTTGTGAGAAAATATGGATAAAGATCTCTAAATTGTCCCTGTTACCCCTTCTTATCTGGAGCACAGAGGTTATAAAACTTGAATACATTCTCAAACTTAAAATAAAGCACACTGATTGGCTGCTTCCGATCACATGCTCGGAAGCAGCCAATATGTGCTCGGAAGCAGCCAATCAGTGTGCTTTATTTTGAGTTTGAGATTATTCTCAAGTTTTATAACCTTGAACCCTGGTCAGTTACCAGATACTTACCTCTTGGTGTTTAAAAGGAATACTGGTGACAGTACCACGTACTTGAATTTGCCTAAACAGCAGTGCTTCTATAAATTTTTCTACATCAAATCCTAGTAAATCACAGACTAAATGGACTATATCATAATCAGTTTCTGCTAGCTCCGTCTTTTCTCCTTCTACATCGGAAAATATCAAATTCCCTAGCCACAAAATTGACGACAACACTGTAAAAATTCCGTCAACATTTTGTTGTGAAACATTTAACACATTTAGAGCTAGCCGTAACCGGTCAAACATGTTGGCATCATTAACGCCATCCAGAGTATAGCACCCACTTTGGTTAAGATATGCATAGGATTTAAGCGAGCCCACAGAAAATTTTTCCTTGATTTCTGGCGAAAGTTCGGCACCAGCAATAAACTGGTAAAAGACATGGTAGTTTCTCTCATTGGCTGACTGGAATGTGAGACGAGACTGTTCCAATAAATAATCCTGCACTATACATCCTTTTATTTGACTAGAATCATCAAAGCACACTTGGACAAACTTTCCAAATCTACTGGAGTTGTCGTTCCTGACTGTCTTTGCATTACCTAAAAGTAAAGAGAAGACAAGACAATTAGCATACAGAAGAAAACAATCTTCCCTGATTCAAATCAGCTACCCATTTATTGCAGGGTGGACCTAAAAAATACCGTATTTTATTCAGTTATAAGCCAAATGGAAGTTTTTCCCTTCCAAAACAATCCCAAAAATCTAGATCCATCTTATAAGATGGATCTAGATCTTTGGGATTGTTTTGTCTTACAAGATGGATCTAGATATTTGGGATTGTTTAGAAGGGGATAATCTCATATTAATGCAGAATTTCACAAGGCTGATTTAGATATCTAAGGTCTTTCTAGAGAGGGGAAAAACCTGTTTTACTGCCGAATAAATGAGACGCGACACGAGAAAACCAACATTGTGGTTGTGCGCCCAGCGCAGACTCAGATCAGCCCGGGCATCCGCCCAGTCTGATCAGAGTCTTCACTGTCCGCATGGAGGTAGATTAGACCCTTAGCTACCCTTTGAGCACTTAACGAAGAGTCTGGTCAAACTGCACGGATGCCCAGGCTGATCTAAGTCTGCGCTGGGCGCAATACCACATTGTTGGTTTTGTTGCGACGCGGCTCAAATATGGTATTTCAGTCATTGGCCTCATAAGACTGAACCCAGGATGCTGCAGCAAATATCAGACCAGCCTGAGCAGCCAAGGAGTCTGATTATGGTCCTTCCTGGTCACATGGCCTGAAGAATCTGTATAACAATATGTGAAGACACTTTTAACAGAGCTCTAGATAAGAGGGAGTATTTGGTGATAATTAGGGATAATTTTTGTTAAATCTGCATAAAAACATATGTTGTGACCCCTCATCTGAACCGTCTCGACGAGACGGTTCAGATGAGGGGTCACAACATATGGTTTCGATGAGAAATAAAAAAAATTATCCTTAATTATCATCAAATACGCCCTCTTATCTAGAGCTCTGTTTTAAGATGCTGTGGCAACAAAGGCTGATGAGAATCTTCCCTTTAGACACTGTTTTCTCTTTCCCACCGATACTGAATTTAATCCAGTATTAGGTAAAGCTTTGATTGTTTCTGTTAGTTTATTTATCAACTAGTCCTTTTTATATAGCCTTGTGACTAGGGTGAGTGTGTGTGACAAATTACAACCCCAATATCCCCCTCCCCCCCCCCCCCCCCCCCCCCCCCACCTCTACTAAAGCTTGTCCCATTTATTTTAATTGAAAAGGGACACAACCCTGAGACTGTCTGGTATCGGGAAGGTTTGTATCTTAGGTTGGACTGCAGACTGCACAGGGCTTTTATTATTGTTATTTTTTCCTGTAAAGCTCCTTTTAAAGAGGTGTGATGCAGAGGGGTGACAAGGCACAATATTTTTGTAGGTACATGAACTTTAAGAGTATGTCATATGTAAGTAGCTATTGTAAGTAAAACTGAAGCACATTAAGACAAAAGTGCATGTATTGACTGCATGCGCAAACAGTTAAGACTCAGATCAGCCTGCACATCTGTGCAGGCTGAAATGAGTCTTTACTGTTTGCACTATCAATCTCTGGATTGTAATGAGCAAACATAGCTTTACCATGGTAGACTGAACAATCTGTTGATAGGAGTATTCATTGGTTGCACATGCGGTAAGCCAGATTTCCTTACGCGGCAGCTCAATTGTTGTGTAACAACATGCAAATATGATTCGGAAGCCAGCCACTTGAGAATCTGAATTGTATAGGAAATCCGACAGTACGGCAACAGGAAGTTGGCAAAAGGAAGTTAAGGTGAGAATCTCTAGCCAATCAGTCTATGAAACCAATTGTACGAGAAATTTTTATTTCCTTTCCATTGGTCACTCACAAGTGAATCATAAACAAAGGTTAACTGCATACCTGACAGTAGATACTAGAAACAGCAGTAATGGCAAAATCGTGATCATCATGTGCATGAACATCTGAACCAATATGCCGAATGGGTTTGAGTGTGATGGGGTAAAGTACATACTTCTGCCAATTGTCTCATTTTTATGAAGCTCTTTTTTCCAGCGAATATTAAAATAGAGTTCAGAAGTGATAGCCTAATGCTTCAAAGTATTAATATAGCCTACGCACTGCCACATAGACAGGCACCTTGGCTGAGTGGTGAGAGATGCTCGGATATGCTCCAGAAGGTGACGGGTCCAAATTTGGGTTGGACCGACCAGCGACTGGACAACTCTCTCTCTCAACCCAGCAGCAAACGGGTACCTTTTTCTAATCATGGAAGGAAAAGGCAGCAAAAGGAGACAGATGGACTGTGCCAGTCATATGCTGTGCCCAAGATATATTGGGCCTCTAACCCCCACTGCCCTACAGCCACAAGGCTATGGGAATCTTTAGCTTCACCTTTTTACTGTGTCAGATTACTCCCAGTTTACCTCTAGGCACAACCTCGCAGAATATCCTTCAGTCAAGGTTACTATTTTTAGAAACACCAATACTTAACTCTTTAAGCCCCAGTGACGCAATTAGCAAAATTTGCAAACAGTGTAGATCCTGATGAGGCGGCTCATAATGAGCCGCCTCATCTAGATCTACACTGTTTGCCCTCTAGTCTCTGAATTCTCAATATAAAAAGTCTTGGACGAGGCATTTTTTTAATTTTTGCAGACGTAAATTTTGTCGTCTGCTTTTTGGTAGTGAAAGAGTTAATTGGCTATTAAACCTTATTGTAACTTTCAAAGTGTAATTTTATAGTCTTTATGCTAAATTCACAGCTGTAGCTAATATTTGGTGATACAATCTATCATCATGGATACTTATTCACTGTTTGTTTAAGGAATCAAATTTAAGGTCTTGCTACCTAAAATTGTTCCAAAGTGTAGTTTGTTCCATAAGGTAAGTTACATTATACTGACACAGGGCCAATCTATCTAGCCCAGGCCCTACTTTTTCTGGCAGAACTGTTTTCAACCCTTTAAAAGTGCTAAAAAGCAGACAACCAAAATAAAAAAAAACGTTTAATTTAAGCCATATTCATATACATGTATATCATGATGAGCTGCCTCATCTGGATCTACACTGTTTCCAAATTCAGCTTTATTCATTTTGGTGCTTTACACATTATGATTTCTTTACAACTCTGTTGGGATCCAAACCCACAGCCATAGCCTTCCACGTGCCAAGTAGACACTCTATGAAGCTACAGCCTTGGTATTGTCTTTTGTCTTACCATTTATAATCAAATGCAGTCTGTTAAATGGAAAAGCTATTATGGTTTTGTACAGTCTCTAAATAATGAATTTGAGGGTATCAAGTAAATGCTCCTATTAGACTAATGGCTCCTAGGAGACACTTCTAATACGCTAACTAGAGACTCTGAGATTCTGGGATGCAAAAACAATGCATTTTATCAACTTCTTCCGCGAAAAATCAATTGACAGTTGAATATATTGGAAGGGGCACAAGTTTCTAATGTCAGAGTTTACTTCCGCAATATCATGGCATGAGCTGAGTGAGAACCTGTGGTTTAATATCCCATCAACATAAATTCCATATGGAGAAATGGAGATGGAAGCTTTAGTTTAAAGACTCATCTGAAAGGGGGATGGGGCAGGAAATTTGAAAGTGCGAGTCCTAAATTGGTAGCCTAGCCTACAACATCTAGACCATGCCTCCTAACTTATAAGCAACTTTATTTCTACAACTATATGAGTATCTTGAAATTAATCAAATTTTCTAAAAGTTTATCATTTTCTTTTGTAGATTTTCTCTATATCTTTATTCACTTATTTTTCTTATATCTTTTCTTTCATACCCTGTTCCTTTTTAAAAGTGATGGACCATACTTTAAGGTGAAACTTTTATTAAGGCACAATATATATGTTTCAGACTTTAAGGCACAATATACATTTATATGTTTTGAGACTTCAAGGAACAATAATATCAGCAGCGACACGAGAAAACCAACAAAGTGGTTCTTTGCCCAGCACAGACTCAGATCAGCCTGGGCATCCGCCAAGTCTGATCAGACTCTTTGCTAAGCACTTGAAGAGTAGCTAAGGGTCTAAGCTACCCCCATGCGGACAGCGAATACTCTGATCAGACTGGGCGGATGCCCAGGCTGATCTGAGTCTGCACTGGGCGCACAACCACTTTGTTGGTTTTGTCATGTCGCGGCTCATATATGTTTGAGACTTTAAGTCACAATATATATATGTTTGAGACTTTAAGGCACAATATATATATATTTGAATCTTTAAGGCACACTATAATGTTTAACAAGGTTATCAATGTGTACACTGATTTTTGCAAAATAAAATAATTACAGTTTTCAAGGGGTTCATTCTAAAAACTTCCTAAGAGAATAATCTAAGCTCAAAACACTGATCTATTGGTGAGTTTTTTTAAAAGCATGCGTGATTTGCTTATATTTATTCATGACCTGCTTTGTGAGAAAACTGTCTTTTAGTATCTATGCAATTTATGGATGCCCCTGACCAGTCTGCACAAATGCAGACTGGTCAGGTCATGCATAGTTTGCATTTTAAAATCGACGATGCCTGATTGCTTTTGGAGCAAACTGCATAAATGCAGTCTCACCAAACTACACATGTGTGGGCTGTGTAGGATGTCATAAAACAGATTTTCTCATGACACGTCTCAAAATTAAGTCTCAAAATCTTACAGTCTTAGATTCCCAATGCTGTATCTTAATATGCAGCATGGTGGCAGAGATAAGCATTTGATACTGATGAATGGCATAAAAATGCTTCACCATTTCCATAAAATTTAGTTACACCCAGATAAGAGGTTCCAAAAGTCTTCAGCTTCTAGTCTGTAAGCTTACTGAAGCAAAATATTCAAGTTTTGCAAAAAGGGCAGACCCAGAAAAATTAAATATCTACCCCCAAGTATCATGATCCTAACCAGAAACAACAGCCAGTGAAGAGTAAAATTAGACCACTGTCATATGTGGTTGGCTGCATTTTCACTGTATCATGTCTTTAGCCCTTTTGGCTACAGCAAAACTGTCCTACAGATGCCAAACATACATGTAACATAAATTTCGAAGTCAGCAGACCATGATAAGCAGGTCAGGGTACCATGTGTAGCATGCATGCAGGTGATCATGTGATGATGTTAGTATGTTTCAAGTTTCAATACTCTAGCCCTTATAAATACATTGCAAGAAACAGACCTAACATAGGTAAAAATTGTCATGGACGTGAATGTGAACATTAATGCATACCCCAAAAGTTGCATTACAATGCCAAGGGTGTAGCATAAGTTCTCCTTTGTTTTCCCAAAGGCATGCTAAACATGGGTTTACCCCATGGGCCCATGTATTATAAAAATATCGGTGATGATTGCCCAGTGGTGCACAGGCTTTGCAAAGTGGTATTTTTCCACACACATGGGATAACTGCAGGGCAAAAGTATCAACTGCCCCCATAATTATGTCCATCACAGGGCATCATGACTAAGCAGATCATGTTATTAATGGTTTGTAGAGAAAGCTGCACGAAAAATATGTGCCTTCAGAAACATGCATGGAACAATCTTTACTGACAATCTAACAACTATTTTCTTGTTGTGGGTGATCCCTGTCATGATAAAAACACATGTATCTGTCTAAAGTTGCATATTAAATGCAAGGTGTATGAGTGTAAGGTGTATTAAGGTGTAGCAGAACACCACCATGTTTTTTCTGCCATTTTGTCAAAGGGAGACAACTTTTGTGAATTGTGGTTTCAAACTCGTTTGCATCCCTGGATGTTATAGCCCTTCCAAAATGGAGTCAACTCTTAAAGGAAAGACTTTGCTCCAAAGGAAGCAAATTTTCTTTCCTTTAAGAGTTGACCCACACTGAGGTTGGAGACAAAAATGAATTTGGCAGAGCTGCTTTCCCTAAAAGTGTGTTGATTCACCTTAAGATGTGCAGTCTCTCAAATACAGAGTTTGAAAAGACGTTTTTTCCACAACACTTCTTACAACTTGTAGTAAAAGTATGATAAGTTGTGTAGATATTTCCCACTGCAGGTGCCAAATTCTCTGGAATTCTGCTTCTTTCATTAGAACAATCAGAGATGAGGCTCAGAGCAGTGAACCAGTCTGGTAGATAAACAAACTGAATGAATGTCTGCTTATCTCTACTGCAGAGGTAAACTTACCTGTCAGCATTTGAAAGAGGTATTCATTTACCTACCAGAAAAATTTACTAATAAACCATAAATCTGTTTCTAGTCAACCAGCCTTTCATAATTACCTATTAGCACCATGTTATTAAACAGGTTACTTCTGCAGAATTTCTGCTGGCAAAAGATGCTGAATCAGAAGGTGCAGCCAAGTTTCATAATAAAATTTGATTTAAAAGAAATTAAGTCCTTATTTTTATCTCATTTATGTGTTTATAATCCATTTTCCATTTTAAAAGAAACTGTGGTAGGAAATTAAGGTGCTCTCAAGGGAACTAACTCTGCCAATATTCATTTTTGCTCTCGTCCTCAAAAGGGGTCAGCTCTTAAAGAAAAGGATTTGGTCCTCTGTGAGCAAATTATTTCCTTTAAGAGTAGACCCCTTTTGCAGGTTTTTTTATTGTCCAAGGAAGCCACCAAGAAGTGACAAAAGTTGTTTCCCTTTGAAAATCTAGTGAAAAACATGAAGGGGTGCCGAAACAGCCTAGCCCTTAGAGGTATCTGCAAGCACTATAGTCCCTGTTTAACGTTGCTTACCTTCCCTAATCCTACCCTTTTTTGCTTAACTGTTTTAATTTGTTGCCATGTACATGTATGTGACTTTTCAAATATTTTTTAGCATATTTAAGATTGTCTTCCATCCATGTCTTAACTATTTATTTCCTAAAGCTATTTCATGTGGGAACTTTGTTTCAGGACTTTCTCATACCTACTTGCTTGACACAATAGTAATATAGACAATTTGAAAGCTGTCAGCAGTAGGAATTTGAAGTCTGTACCATATGTTCTGTACCTAGTGCTCAAGATGAGAAAGGGAAACAGGGATAATTTAGGGATAATTTTCCATATTTGAGCCGTGACATAACAAAACCAACAAAGTGACATGTACGCCAAGCCAAGACTCAGATCAGCCTGGGCATCCGCCCAGTCTGATCAGAATCTACGTTCTGTGCTTAAAGGGTAGTTAAGGGTCTAAGCTAGCTCCACTCTGATCAGACTGGATGAATGCCCAGACTGATCTGAGTCTTCGCTTGGCCCAAGTCTACTTTGATGGTTTTGTTGTGTGGCGCCCATTTCAACTCCACCTTATCAGGAGCTCTGCTTTATTCTTACCAAATGCTTCTAGAACCGTGTTGGCCTCTAAAATTTGTTGTTCCACCCAGAAAGACGTGTGATTGGTCACTGAGCAGAGATACTGTAGGATAAACTTCGTGTTTTCTGTCTGTAACAAAAATTTGGGATGTTATCAAAAAGCAACAACATACCCAGTGGTCAGACAATGTTGAAGCAATGTTGTTTCAAACTTATGTGGCAGCTGGGTATTAACCAAAATAATATATGCAGAGCTCTAGATACGAGGGGTATTTGATGATAATTGAGGGATAATTTTCTTTATTTCTCATCGAAACCATATGTTGTGACCCCTCATCTGAACCGTCTCGTCGAGACAGTTCAGATGAGGGGTCACAACATATGTTTTTATCCAGAAATAACAAAAATTATCGCGAATTATCTTCAAATACTCCCTCTTATCTAGAGCACTGATATGTAAACAAACATTTACGGCATGAACATTAAGTGCAATGGCTATCAACAGACTCTGGGAGGAGCCCTGGTAGCTCAGTGGGTTGTGGGTCCTGGCTCAATTCCTACTGGAAGTGGAAATCTTTTCAACTGTAAATGGGGTTCCATTGCACGCAGCCTTTCAATGCCACCTTCTCATGGTCCTGCTACGGCTCACATACTGTTGAAAGGGACCTAAAATCCCAAATCATCCATCAGCTATAATTGGACTCTGGGGAGTATCAGAGATGAGCAAATATTTCATCCACTTGTGCAGACATGAAACCTATAAAAATCCACTTGCCCTGAGCCAATTTAGCACCATGGGCTGGGAGATTTTCACTTGTCTCATGCACTGGGCATGGGTCTATCCTATTTGCTCAGCCCTGTCTTTATCCAAAGTACATGTATTGTGAGAAAGTGGAAATTTTACAAGACTTCTTGAGGTATAGTATAGTGCCAGGAATGTTGTATAATTATCAGAGACTGATAAGCAGTGTACCAAAACTTCAAATTTTGCACATACTCAGTGCTGGAAACTGGCAAGTTGAATGTGGTGGCCCAAAAGCTTAGGAGCCCTAACTTTCAGTGGCCCAAATAATCCACTAGCCAAAGTTTCCATTCATTTAGTATTGCCAGAAAGATAAATTTGGGCCACTAAAGGTCATATTTTGGAGATTCCTGGTGGCCCGAAACAAAAATTAGGAGCATTTGGCCACCGGGCCACTGGCCGTTTCCAGCACTGCATACTGCAAATTTCAAATTCCATGAACCAGTATCTAGAACAAACCATCATTTTAATTGAAATGCAAAATTGAGATATCCTAGTCAGGTAGAAGGTCTGTGGTGCTCCAATGGAGCTCCTGCCTTTTGAAGCTATTGGTTAGACTAGACTAGACTAGGCATAATTACTCTTATCACATGACCTGGCTGTTATTCATTGGATAACGTCATGTCATACAAATCGAATGACCACAAGTGAAATAACACTTTGGCGCATACATGTAAAGTCATTGACAGCGTCCATGTCAACAATGCATTTTCTTATTCAAATATTTATAATGTTCATTTTGAAGGTAAAAAATTATGTTTTAAAGTGTCATATATACTGGACAAAAAAAGTTAGGGATCAAATATTTGCCTGAAGCTTAGATCATGAAAAATAAATTATCCAAAAATAATTTTCTTCTGTTCAATACAGTTGTCAAAGTGACACAGAACTGCATGAAAAATATTGGAATCGGATCACGTGACACACCAGAAGAAACGAATAAACAGATATACCCCTAAAATTGAAGTGAAAATTGGCATCACAACAACATTGAATGTCCATGATTCTTGGCTTTATCCATGCAAACCTATTGTCAGTTGTCATCACTATCTCTGGGAGTGTGAATATCCGCATAACAGCCACTCGTTGTTTTTTTGGTAAAGCGCTAGAGGCTCCTTTGGGGACTTTTTTGCCATTTTTCATGAAAGGCCTGAATTGCCTCTCCAGGAGTTTTCTGAAGCCTCTGGTGATAAGAACTTGTGTGCTGTAACATCTGCCAAGCATGTTCAATCAGATTTAAAAATTGCGATCACCTTGACTTGTCCATATGGACAATAGTCTCTGTCCCAAGCTATTGGTGCATCACAATACACTGTTAGGACGCATTTTTTTGTCCATTTAAATGATAAAGTCGGCCAATTTAAGCGAAAACGGTTAGAAACAGACATTTCACAGCTAATTTGCGCACTTGCATGCTGGTAATGAGGCCAGGATTGATGCAATTCTACAGAAATGCGAGGCGACAGTCGGTAAAAAGTGACACAAATTGGTAGCTGGGTCATTGGACCCATGTTCTTTTCACAGATGAGTCCAGATTTGTATGTGGATATCCATGATGATGGAAGAAGGTGTGACGTCTGCCAGATACACGTCGTGTAGACTATGAATTAAATCGTGCTGCGGAATATGACATGTCTCGGGGAGGGTGGGTGATGGTATGGTGCAGCATTAGGATTCGCAGCTGTGTTGACTTGCGCATGCCAGAAAGAGACGCTCTGATTGGTGTTGGAGCTAGGTATGACATGTTTTATTCAATTACGAGACCATTTGCTGATTTTTTTGGCGATGCCATCATCGAATCACAGGACAAATGTGGTGGACCAGTACCTAGCGACAGAAACAATCGCCAATATTGACATGTCAATTTGATTACAAGTTTTAAATTCGATTGAGCATTCTTTGGATATGTTACACCGCCAATCCTGATCATGAGAGATTTCCTGAAATTCAGGGAGAGCTCATTCAGGCCTTTCGCGAAAAATGGCAAACAAGTCCCTAAATGGGCCTCTTGGGATTTACCAGAAGGATACCGAGTGGCTGCCATGCAGTTATTCAGGTCCTTTGAGGTCACACTGAGAAATGAAAAGACTCTGCATGGATAAAGCCAAAATAATCGACATTCAGTTTTGTGTTAATGCCAGTTTTCACTTTGATTTTAGGGGTATGACTGTTTATTCACTTTTGCTGGTGTGTCACGTGATCAGATTCCAATATGTGTCATGCACTCTTGTGCAGCATTGTTACATGGATTTAACAGAAGAAAATGATTTTTTGAAAATTACTTTTTTCGATATAAAAATTTCAGTCTAATGTTTGATCCTTAACTTTTTTTGTCCAGTATATGATAAACAGAATCTAACATTCATGGTCATTTCATATGATATTTATGAAACTCGCCAAAGGCTTGTTTCATAAATTTCATATGAAATGACCACTTGTGTATGATCCTCTAAATAACAGAACTAAGGGTTTGGACAGAAAACTGAGCAAAGTGTGCAGATCATAATCAGACTGCTACTTTGCCTGTCTTTTTCTCCCTCTCTCTCTCTTTCTCCCCCCCCCCCCCCCCCCCCCCCTCCTCCGTGTGTCTCTCTCTTTCTATATCATGCATTTTACCTTTCCTGCACCACTTTCCCCACTGATAATACATGACTGATTGGAGTTGCCTTGTGGTCCATTATTGTTGTCATTCAGCCTCTGGTACGCCGCTTCTGCTATAGCAAATATATGGGGCTCTACTGAGCTCAGCTTTTGGCCACTGTACTGGAAGACATGCTCCTGAAAAACAGAATAAAACAAATATGCTTAAGTTGCTAACTGGTGAGGAAAAAAGTTACAAGATTTCAATGGACAGCGGTGTCTCGCCTGTCAGGGCAGAGGCTGAGCATTGTCACAAAACAGGGTCTGAGGTTATAAAACTTGAGTATAATCTCAAACTCAAAATAAAGCACACTGATTGGCTGTTTCCGAGCATGTGCTCGGAAGCAGCCAACATGCTCGGAAGCAGCCAATCAATGTGCTTTATTTTGAGACTGAGAATGTACTCAAGTTTTATAACCTCCAGGGCCAAAGCTAAACCAAAACACTTCACAAAAGTTTATGCGGCCGCCACAAGGGAAACATGTACCTATATCTCACATTCTGCCAGTTGCAGACCTGCTAATCACCTTTTTGAAAGCATCAGTTGTGATATACTGCATAAGTTTACTGGAAAATATCAACAATTCAAATTTTTATTCCCAATCTTTTGGTTTATTATTTAAGATGGGGAGGGGGTGGGTGGGAACTGAATAGGAGTGAGTGAGTGAACTCGGGTTTAACGTCCCACCAACAACGAGGTCATATGGAGACGGGACCTCTGTTTAAAATCTCATCCGAAAGACTGGAAAAGTGGGGGATTTATCTCGAGACCCCTGGATTGGTAGACCTGAGAGTTTTCCACTATACTAAAGCCGCTCCTAACTGAATAGGTATGTATTTCAAAGGTCCTAAGGCTGGCATAATAGTATATCTACTGCACTTATAAGACCTTTTTTAAAATGCCATATTATTGCCATAAGGTTCAAATATCACAGTAAAGACAATAAAATACTATGCATAATGAAATCAATAGGTATAAAAAATGGTGTGAGTCACTTCCCCATAAAATCAGCTGGGCTCTTTCAAACATTAAGGTACTTTATACTCTTCAAGGACTGTTTCCTAGCTGTTATTCAGAGCTCCGAATAAGCAGACTGTCTGATGATGGAGTGGAATCCAGCGCAAGCACCCAAGAGCAAGGCAAAACTGCTTAGGGTATGCCCTTTCTTAAAACCAGAAGTCAATCTGGGATATGACATTTTGGCCTCTTAAGACAGGTTTTTGTATGGTGCAATAAAAAAAAAACAATTATATAATTATGAACTCGTGTCACTTTAAATAGTGGGAAGTTAGTGTATAGTCTATCTGTATTGGTGAGCCGGCTCAGCTCTGAGTCTTCACTGTCTGCAAATGCTGTAAAGACACCCTTTCTCAATTTGTCTACTTTTATAAAACCGAACCCCAACCCACACAAATCATGCATTTTAAATGCATGTGTGTTTATATTATACTCAAACAAACTGGAAAGGCAGAGCGATAACTGCATTCGCATAAGGTCAGTAATATGGCATAAGGCACTTTCAGTTGTGTACTCTTCTATTAATGATTTACAAAGTATTTACATGTCTCAGGGTTGTAAGATCATTACTTTCTGTCTATCAAACAGGCAGAAATGGTGTATGATCAGAAAATATAAATACCACAAAATATGAAATATGATAGGAAAATGACCTAAATAATGTATTTTCACCTGTTTGGCAATTGATGGTTTATTACCCACATAAAATGTGTCTTGTCAGAGGGATCTGGTGCCTTATGGTTTAGAAAACAAAGTATAAATCCGAAAAGTATTTTTGTTTCATGCACCTACAGAATCTGGTGATAAATTACTGTATTAATACATTAAAATTGGCCCATCTAATAACCAACCCACTGTTTCATGTTATATTGACTTGCCAAAATTGCAACATAAAATATACAACATTTTACTAGCTATATGAACAGGATAATGGCATTTAAGTCCTTACGACTGCACAAAATAATAGATAATAACAAAGACTTTGATTCAAAAAAGGTAACACAATAAATACAAAACTTATCTCCCTTAATTACAGAAACCAAAATGGTGTAAAATGTGGTAAAAGAAATCACTCAACATTTGATTGCAAACACAAGAAACAAAATTTAAGCTGCGACACAAGAAAACCAACAAAGTGGCATGTACATCCAGCCAAGACGCAGATCAGCTTGGGCATCCGCCCAGTCTGATCAGAGTCTTCCCTGTCCACATGGAGGTAGCTTAGACCCTTAGCTACCCTTTAAACGCTTAGGACAGACTATGATCAGACAGGAAGAATGCCCAGGCTGATCTGAGTCTGCGTTTTGCGCACAAGAACTTTGTTGGTTTTCTTGTGTTGCGGCTCAAATTATGTGCCACTCTTGTGGATTTTACTGGCACAAGCAACTCTGGTGTTCCATTGAATCGGACTTCTGCAATGAGGCAACACCTTCTTTCGTATGTGAGTGAGTGAACGTCTCACCAACCATATGGAGATGGGACCTTATTTCTATTGCCCTCGTGAAGTGACCTGGCAGGGCGGAGCTAGCGTTATGGATCAGTGCATTATGAAACAGGTAATTCCTATTTTCGCCAACAATCGGAAAAATATCCATACGACTTCGTTAATCCTCGCCTTTTTTGTTATAAGTAATAACGGTATTTTAACCAAATCTTGTACAGAGCGTCGTGGTGCAGTGTATCTGTAGTCGGATTGCAAAGACACTCATTGCTAAGATCTAGGGTTCAAATCTTGGCTGAGAATAAACATTTTTTTTCTCTCTTTTTTTTCTCTTTTTCTTTGCTTTCAAGCTTTATTTTCTTTATATATTTACTTGTTTTAGGAGAGAAGACATTTCCAGTAATTTCTTTCGCTCGAGATAATTCAAAGGATGCCTGCTTTGATAGACTCTCTGAAATGAGTCTGAGTGAATACCAAATCAGAAAAAAAATCACTCATCGTTTGCTCATGCATGCATATCACTTTTCTCGAGCATAAATACCATAATCTGCTAAATGCACTCGTGCATATTTCTGAGCATATTCAGACAAACAAAACCTCTGAAGATTTTTTGTTTTTATTATGAGCATAAAGTATATGAAGTAATCAAAACAAACGGAAATTTCTGCCAGGCAAAATAATCAATTGTTACCTGAAAACGTAAAAAGACAGAATAAATGGAATAAAAGAATTTTATAGTTTTGGGTATATTCGAACCTTGGACCCTCTATGATACAAAAAAAAGTTTTGCACGTATAGCAGAGGTCCACTACACCAATGAATCTTCACATATTTTGGAGATATAGTTAACAGCTATAATTCATGCATGATACGCGACGATTAACGAATACTTACGAATATCTTTCCGATTGGTTAAGAATATGTTGCTTTACCTATTTCATAATGCATCGAACCAAATCGATAGCCCCGCCCTGCCAGGTCAGTTCACGTGGGCAATAAAAGATTCTAAACCTGACCATAATAAGGGTGCAACCCCAAACTAATTACCATATGGTGCATTTGTAAGGGAAAATACAGTACCTCTTGGACTTGTCTTGCCTGACATGTACTTTGAAGAGCAACTAAATTATAAACACTAGAGACAGGAAAGAAATTTGCTACAGTATTTTTTCTTTTTAATGTCATTCTAGTACATACCATAGCAACAGTGTCATTCCTTTTTATTATATTTAAATTATTTATTCACTTTTTTGAGCAAACAGAAATGCATCTGATGTACATGTAATGTCTTTCCCATTAAATTATTTTCTTCTCAAATTCAGGGGCCTATAAGACTAAGACTGATTTCTCAGAGCTAGGACAAGCCACCTCTTTGAACTGGACAGGACATTAGACTTGGTGCCAAGAGGTGCAAGTTTTGGATTTGTTCCCTTGAGCCTCCTGGTGAACATCATAAACTGCATGAAAAAAATCCTTTCCACACTGTGCAGTCACATTTTATTTTCTGCTGATCCCAAACATAAAACATCAGACCTAAGTTTGTGATCATTATTCTAGGATAGGGTAAGTTAATACTACAGCGGATCCTCTTTAAATCGACAGCATTTTGTTCCCAAACATTTTGATGTTAACCCTTAAAGCGCCAAAAAAGAAAAATTGTTGAATTTGCAAACAGTGTAGATCCAGATGAGGTGGCTCATATTAAATGAGCCACCTCATCTGAATCTACACTATTTGCCCTCTAGTGTTTGAATTCTCAATATGATATCGCTTGGACGAGACATTTTTTGAAATTCTGCAGACGTAAATTTTGTAGTCTGCTTTTTGGTGCATTAAGGTGAATCTGCTGTTTGTCGTCTGCTTTTTGGCACATTAAGGGTTAAACTGAATCTGCTGTTTTGAAGAAGCATATTCTGAACAATAAAGCTATTCTGTGCAAATCATAATGACGTTTTAAAGAATTTTATTGTTGTAATGAATGCCGTTATATAGAGGGCTGATAGCAATATTAACCATTTTTCTTTTCAGCAGGTAAAACAAACATGGCAAATAAGTCTGATCTTCCATTTGGCCTTCTATTATATATGGACAGACTTGGTGTTATGAATTCATTCCCATGAGTCTCTTGGGGATCATTGTTATGAGAATATGAATAACAACAAGGCTTTCTTATTTACAGCAGGCTTTCTATAATTTTCAGTGTAGCCTTATTATGGGCCACACCACATGGTTTTAGGGAGAAATCAATAAAAATATTATCTAAGAATTACCCCATGTTATCAGCCCAGCTTTATGAAGCCCTGCTGGAGCCACTACACAGGATGTTTTTGTTTACAACTCCCTTAAAAATATACTAATTATGACTGGCAAAAAAGCCGGCAAGTCTGTGATTTCTTGCTTTGTTCCGCGTCCACACAATGGACAATGTTTATAATTTATTTCCTGACCACTTACATTAATACAAACTGTAACAATAAACTGATTTTCTTAAAATAATCCTAAATGTTGGAACAGCTTAAACCAATGACTGTATTATCTTAAAATCTGATTGGTTGGAATGTGGTGTAATGGGTTTAACGGCTCTTTGAGCCAGTATTTCATTCTATATTGAGCCATCTCTCAGAGAGAGGGAGAAAGAGAAGAGACGATAGGCAAGAGAAATAATAGCCAAACAATCCCCACCAAAACCTTCTGCAAGCAAAGTACTTAGGCCCTTGCCCTTTCATTATCAGAATTAGTAAGACACTCCGGCACTGAGTAACCCAGCACCATCCCCTGACCTGACCACCCTATCCTGAAATTTGAAGAACCTGACGTTATTTCTGTTGACGAGAACATTTTTTTTCTGCCATCTTAACTAAGTAAAATAAATTTGGTGTCTTCCTGTTTGCTTCCTTGTCTATGGAAATCTTTCTTAATAGGGGTTTTCTCATAAAGGGAAGAATCTGTGAATTGACCCCTACACAAAAGAGAGGCAAAAATGAAACTGGCAAAGTCACTTCCCTTGAAGTGTACCCATTTACCTTAAACTATTGCTGGTGGGATGGGACACAGTGTAGACTCTTACTAGGCTATTTTATTCTCTTATGCTCTGGCAGCTCTGTCCGAAGACTGGGGCTTGCTACAAAATAACTAATTTTTCCTCAAAATAATCAACAGAGAAATTTAAATGACTTTGATCAGGAGAATTGCAAACAGCCAAGTATTTAAAAGACTCCACAGCTCAAAATAAGGGATATTTGATGATAATTTAAATTAGTTCATTCTGCTTCTTGTGTCTTAAAAATATATGTGTATCCCCTACTCCCCTGCCCCACCCCCATCCTTACAATTGTCAAGGCAGTTGTAAGGAGGGGACAACAACCGATATTTTTATGGCAGAATAAGAAAATATAGCTCTGAAATATCATCAAAATTTCCATTAAAATGAAGCTCTGTTATTTTAATTTCAACCACTATGACTTTGGTCAAGTTTTAAGAAAACAGAGACAAAGTATTTAAACTATGCTGAAGGACATTCAGATTTTCCCTCTGAATGACCAAGCAAAACATGCACACAATCAAGAGGAAATGACTGATGAATCCGGGCCAAGGTAGAATTAAATTATTAGCATTAATTTATTCTTTTCTTTGTCAACCGAAGGCAAAGCCAAAACCAGGTTAAAGATGGATAGATGGATGGATGACTCCACAGTTTTACATCCTTTACAACAGTATTTCAGTCATATCAGGATGATGGGAAGGTACATATGAAGGCTTCTGTGCAATTAAGCGGCATTTAGGTTTGGTTCTCGCTTCCAGCAAGAATCAAAACCATGATTGCGATCCATAGCCGGGAACACTAACCACTCACTGAGTGGTTAGTGTACCCGGCTTTGGATCACAGGAGTCTCAGCCACATGGACGCTTCACAACGAAGACTTAAGAATCCCTTGATGCATTTGGAATAACCAGTTTATTGTTTTGAGAATTGGTGTGGCGGGGGCATGGGGGAAAGAGGGGGGAGCATAAAAACAAGGAAGTGTACCTGTACACCTTGAAATTTTATGAAAATTGCAATAATTGGTTCAGTTATCTCAATATGTATGGTAATTATGGTATCAGATATTGATCCATATTGATCAGAAGCACAAAGATGAAAGACAGTAATTTTGCAAAACCCCAATAAATTTCCAATAATTCCCTTAATTATTACTATCTCTATTGTATCCATACCATCTGTAATGTCCCATTTTGTCTTTCTAAAGAGACATAACGATGGCTTTTTGCTGGCTTTGCGCAGAACTGGGAGCCCTATTTGATAGATTCTGAATTTCTGATTACCATGTTTCCCTAAAAGGACACTTTCCCAAATAGGAGCACCCTTCACTTTTTTTATCTTCACAATTTTATAGCATGGTACATGTATACGCAGATATACAGAATCTGAGGTGACATTATATGGCTTTAGCAATAAGATGTTGTATATTGGATAAATACAATTCCATTATTTTTTAGAACTCTAAAATGACCAGCAAGAAGTGTTATTAATAACTAGTATGACTCAGCTTTTTACAGACTTGTCTATGTTTATATGAGCCGCGACACAAGAAAACCAACAATGTGGTTGTGCTTCTAGCGCAGACTCAGATCAGCCTGGGCATCTGCCCAGTCAGACCAGAATCTTTGCTAAGCTCTTAAAGGGTAGCTAAGAGTCTAAGCTACCTTCATGTGGACAGCGAAGACTCTGATCAGACTGGGCGGATGCCCAGGCGGATCTGAGTATGCGCTGGGCGCACAACCACATTGTTGGTTTTCTCGTGTCACGGCTCATATGGCACCAAACAAAATGCCAGACTGCTACTAAAGCTTCAATTTTAGAGGTGAAGACTTAATATTTCTCCATACAAAGATGTGTTATGGGTCTAATTAAAGAATTACCTGAGACAATTCTAATTAGATACACAACATTACGTTTTAATGAAGACTCAGAAACTGTCCAGTTTCATTCCCAAAATTCTGGGTTATCTGCAACTCTGGACCAAGATCTATTATTCTACTTTCTTGGCAACAAAAGTCCAGCCAGGACAATATTTACAAATTCTATTGAATATTGAATATTAGTCATAAAGCTACTGATAAGAATTAGGCAGCATTCTGATTGGTTAGAATCGAGATAGAGAAACTGATGAATCAGAAAAGTTTGTGTCATTTTACATCAGAAGGTTGCAGTGTGTCAGTATGATCAATAGACAATTGTAAACTTAAAGGCAAAATCTCTCATTAAGAACAGACATCTTTTTTCATGACAGCACTTAAGACTACAATAGTTTTATTCATCCCTAATGTTTTTTTTCTTTTAAATTCTATATATTGGGACAGTTAGGTCTGAGCAAATAGTGCAAACCCAGATCAGACTGCTCCTCAAGGAGCAGTCTGATTAGGGTTTACACTATTTGCAATCCAATTTGCATTTTTTGGGCACATTACTGCACTGTAAAATCAAACTGTTTCAATTTTAGGACAATAATGGTAATTATTTTTAGTGTCCCAATATTTAGAATTTTTACGGTTGTTCTTAATTGCAGACACTGAGCCACAGACTGTTTTTAATTGTATTTTTTCCTCATGCATTCTTTATAATATGGACACATGTCCATATTTGGTCACCTTTTTTCTTTGATATAGACCAGTTGCTACATTCAGCCAGCTTACCACCTATAAGCCCAGTGCTGCTATTAGCTAGTGGTCAAAGTTCGAATACCACTACAGGCTGAAATCCTTTCAACTATTGGCAGGGTTCTGTTGCACACAGCTTTTCATTATTACCCACCCACTGTTCTGATATGACTGAAATACTGTTGAAAAGGATGGAAAATTGCTAGTCATCCATCCATCCATACCAACTACAGTAGAAATTAAATGGCTCAAACCCTGATGGCTCATTAACCCTGCCTGACTAGAATTCTTTCCTTGGTCCCTAGAGGTCACATTATATAGAAACTTACCCTTGATGGCTATTGGAACTAATTTTCGAGGTACCAAGCCTGTCTGAGCCATTGAAGTTCTACTGTATATAGTCTGTAACATCTGCTATCAACTATATGATGTACTATTTTGCCATATTAGACCCAAAAGACACTTCTGAAAAATTCTCATCTACAGTATCCAGAGCTGATAAATTCTTCAAATATTCATTCACCCTACTTGACCCGTGGTATGCTGATTTCAGTAAATTACCCAGGAAGCAGAGAAAACTTTTACCAGTCCTCCAGCATGAGGCACCTGTTATGGTGGAATTTTTCAGGCCTTCTAGGACATCTATGGAGCAGAAACTCAGACAACCTTTCAGTCTGATATGACCATAACTAGGTTTCCTAGTATACTAAAATGAAACAGTTTCCAAGTTGGGACAAATAAGAAATTATTTATTTTCGGTGCACACCTACTCCACGTGGAACACAGAATTTTCTAAATATGGCATGTGACTTTAAATATGGAATCTGAGTCTTATTTGGAGATTAGCAATGTCCTGAAACTCAGCTTCTGGCTACATTATTGAGTGGAAATGCCTAGCTGTTTAATGGAAAAGATCACTTGCATATCATGTATTAATAAATTATTTCTTTGGAGGGTGTGCATGATCACACAGGTTCTATGAAACTTTTGCTGTTTGCTCATGCTCTCAAATACCATATCAATCCTATTGAATGCCCTTGGGGTGTTGCATTTTACCAAAGGGGGAGTAATTTATAACCTAAAAAGTAGTAAATCAGGCACTGCTCAAATACCTCTAATAAACAGTTTAGAGGTAAATGGGTATACTTACTGAGGAAGCAACTCTATTTTTTTTGCTTCCCTTCTCAGTAAGAGTCAACTCTTATAGGAAAGAATTTGCTCCTCTAAGAGCAAATTCTTTCCTTTAAGAGTGGACCCCACTTTGAAGAGCTAGGTCATCCTAATAAACAAACAGGAACTCATGCAAGTTAATATAACATTATTTTCGGAAAAGAGGCAGGGGTGCTTACTAGGGCAGGGGCGTTTATTAAAATTAATTTATTAATTTTATAATCTATATAAGATTTCCACTGAAAACTCTGTTGCATCTGCCTTTAAATGCTACCACTGATGCAAATGTGGATGATGCAGAATGGAAAACTGGATGCTGATAGTGCAGCTTCTTAACGCCAGTGTGATAAAAACGCATGTGGACAGTGCCACAACACATGCATAGTTTTCAAAATATTAAAGCCTAAAATAAAGCCACAAACCTGTTCGTAGATTGGTACAGGCTTATAGGGGTTGACAGCAACAAGAATAGACCCTGTAAATGTCTGAGAAAAGTTAAGGAAGAAGAATAAAAACAAAACAAGTCTATTACATGAATATAATAAATTGAAGGTGAATTGGTACACTTTCAGGGGAAGCAACTCTATCATTTTCTTTTTAGCCTTCCTTTCAATAGGGGTCAACTCTTACAGAAAAGAATTTGCTCCCCTTGGAGCAAATTCTTTTCTTTCAGAGTAGACCCCTTCTTGAAAGGGTTTCTTCAACCAGAGAAGCACACAGGATGTCACGAAAGTTGTTTTTCTTTGCAAAAATGGTGGAAAACATGATAGTATACCCATATATTTTACTATAACATTCAGCTCAGAACCAACTAAGCTCATTCAGAGACAATTCTTATTCATTTTCCATAAAAATGTGGCCCTGATGCAAGACCACAATAATTATGTATTTCAAAGAATTATGGAAACGTATCAAAAAATTTTCATCAAGCCTCTTTGTCACTTTTGTTGGACCTCTGCAATCACCTCTGTTTGTTGGTCACTTGTTGGTCATGGAAGATTAGCTTTGTCATTTGCTAAATGTTGTCACCCTCGTTAAATAAAGACTTTACTTACTTACTTACTTACTTGTTTAAAACGTCATGATACATGTACATCTTATCTTAAACCAAACTGAACTCATATTAGTCATTAAGGGGAAACCTTTCCTAAATAGCTGCAAGCTCTTTTTGCTCCCTTTGGTGACTCTTAACGCAAGTCTGTCAGAAACAGGAAAGCTATATATGAGCCGCGACGGGAGAAAACCAACAATGTGGTTGTGCGTCCAGCGAAGACTCAGATCAGCCTGGGCATCCGCCCAGTCTGATCAGAGTCTTCGCTGTCAGCATGGAGGTACCTTAGGCCCTTAGCTACCCTTTAAGCGAGTAGCGAAGAGTCTGATCAGACTGGACGGATGCTCAGATTGATCTGAGTCCGCGCGGGGTGCACAACCACTTTGTTGGTTTTCTCGTGGCGCGGCTCATATCATAATTAATAAGAAACATGACAATATTTCATTTCAGTCCCATTCAGGATCTTAAATACAACTTTTCGTTGGTCACAATCATGACTTTGTGGTAACATAAAATCTCATAAAAAATGTCTGTAGGGTATACTATACGTCTGACATAGAGATCTGCGTGTAAAACTGATTAACAAATTGATATTACTAATGTCATTATTGGTGATCATTTGTCCTTAACTCTTTAAGCCCCAGTGACGCAATTAGCAAAATTTGCAAACAGCGTAGATCCTGATGAGGCGGCTCATTATGAGCCGCCTCATCTAGATCTACACTGTTTGCCCTCTAGTCTTTGAATTCTTAATATAAAAAGTCTTGGACAAGACATTTCTTTAATTTTTGCAGACGTAAATTTTGTCGTCTGCTTTTTGGTAGTGAAAGAGTTAAATAGTTTGGGTGTGCGCTTTACTTTGTACATGAAAATATTAAACAAAAACCCAGTAAAGCATTCATGCACTTTTAATGAAATAATAAAAGAAAAGAAAAAACACACTAATCTGATTAAAGGTGAAATTTACAAATAAATACATGATATACATTTTTATGCAACAAAAAAAGTCATTATGTAATCACAAAATTAACCGTCAAAGAATTACCATAATATCCTTCAGAATCAGAATCAGAATTGTTTCCTTATATGGACCTTTCAATGTATTTAGTCATATCCTAAAATCATATAATTTGATAATACAATCTGGCTACTGCAGGATGTCAAATATTTTCTGGCAGACTGGCAAACATCACACTGCTCCTTGAGGAGCAGTCTGATCTGGGTCTGCACTGTCTGTTCAGGAAGTTCTGAATCAATATTTTGGGTTATCATGGCATACTGTTGAATTAATCCTATGTAAATCACAAACATATCAATATAACTGGCCAGTTTAAACACTTCCAAAATAAGATTATATTATATTAGTACTACAGAGGGTGGACAAAAGTGTTCGTTAAATCATGACGTTACCATTGACTTTAATGCATTTTTCCTTTTAGCGCAAAAATTATTGTGAGAAAAGTATAATAGATATTTATATTAAAATTGCACCAATGTTTAGCTACATCATTTGGGCAATATAAATCAATTTCTTGCTCTCCTGGAATCTATAGTTACTATTTGGCACTACTTTAACCTCATTTAGGTATTTTCTTGCGGCAAATTTTGCTAACGTCACCATTGACGTCAATGGAAACAGGGTTTTCTAAAAATTTACCCAATATTTAAATAATCACAACTCTGCAACTAGAGATCACAAACATATAAAAATGTTTTTTATATTGCATAAATCATTTAGCTACACACTAGTATAATTTTCATGACGGTATATTTTATGCTTCTCATGTAATTAATTTTTCAGCAAAAGTGGAAATGCACTGAAGTTAACGGCAACGTCATGATTTAACGAACACTTTTGTCCACCCTCTGTAATTCAATTAAAAAATGTCAGCAATGAATGATAAGCTACATTTTCAAGACTTTCTCTTCCAGATCCATTTGGTTGGTTGGTTGTTTTTGGGTTTATCAGCTCTTTGAGACAGTATTTCAATCTATATCAGTCGTCTCCCAGAGAGAGGGAGAAAAGAACAGACATGGTAAGGACATAAAAAAAAGTCCAAAGAACTGCCACCTGCACCTACTGCAAGCACAGTATCAAATAAATAGGAAGCCCAGGCACTGGAAGTTATACAGCAACATTGCCCGACCACAACCACCCCCTCTCCCAGATCCACCCAAGAGCTCAAACATCATGACCAAAGCTGAAAAGTGAGCCTGATCCACATATACAAAGCCTTGGAACACAGGGTATAATCGATTCTGCTAATTTTCGCTTCCTGCAGAGACTGTACATCATATTTGGCTTCTGTCGAGACTGTCCGCGAACTCTTGCTTCCTGCCAAGACTTCTGTACATGATAAATGGTTTCCTGCAGAGACTGTCCGCCTGATTCTGCTTCCTGCCGAGAGCCTCGGCAGGAAGCAGAATCACGCGGACAGTCTCGGCAGGAAGCCATTTTTCAAGGACAGTAGTCTCTGCAGGAAGCAAGAGTTCGCAGACAGTCTCGGCGGAAGCCAAATATGACGGTCAGTCTCTGCAGGAAGGGAAAATTGGCGGAATCCATTATACCCTGTGTGGAAGGGTATTTGGGGACATTGGGAAACAAGGGATTCCAGATTTTAGGGATACTTGACAGAACCATTATGTATTCAAAGGGATACATTTCCAACGTTTATGGATATGGGTTTCTGGGGACCCCGCTTCTAAAGCCTCCTGTATGGCCACACACATAAGGAATATACATATGTCATAATCTGCAAAGTAGCAGGAAAGAACAAGGGTAGTGAAAAACCCTGAGCAGAACTTCTGGTTCAGAAGTTAAGTAGGCGGATGACATATAATTGGCTGATACAAGTACTTAGACATGTGGCTCTTTAAAATTATGTCATATTACTATATACTTGTAAATACCGGTAATGTAGTGTAAAATACCATATTAAAATATTTTGACGTACATGTATAGTGAATGCTTAATATACTTTACATTGTGTACACATATATATGTAAAAAGATTTTGTCAGACACTAAATATATCAAAAACTGTCAAACAATCATACTGACATTAATATTCAGTTTCAGTCTATTTCAATTTAGAGAAGTCATTTTGTCTTTGAAGTTTGTCTGGTTCCAAAACCAAAAACTCCATAACTTGCCCTGCAAGAACTCACCTAAATCTTGCATGCACATCATGTATTAATCCCATTAAATGCCCCAAGAGCATTGCATTTTACAAAAGCAGGGGTGTTATATTTGGAGCCTAAAGTGTAGTAAACCAGCCACTGCCAAAACACCTCTAATAAACAGTATAAAGGTGAATGGGTATACCTCCAGAAGAAGCAACTCTACTATTTTTGCCTCCCCTCTCAGTAGGGGTCAACTCCTAAAGGAAAGACTTTGCTCTTCTAGGAGCAAATTCTTTCCTTTATGAGTAGAGCCCCATGTTGAAGGCCTACATAATCCGAAGAAGCAAATAGGAATTCATGCAAGCTTATATAACATTATTTTCGTAAAATAGGCAAGGAGTTTTTATTAGAGCAGGGGTGTTTATTAGGATTAATATGGTACAATATGGTCTAAACGTTTAGAGTAAATGTTCTTTCCAGCTGATCATAGTGGTACAGAGGTCTGCATTTTGTTGGATGGAGAATGTCAGCACCACACATCCGGCAGCATATGAAAGACAGGGCCAAATTTGGCCAAACCCCAGGTACCCGTTTACTGCTGGGTCGACAGAAAGAGATTTTCTGTCATGGGGCCAGTGAGGATTTTAAACCACAACATGCTTCTTACTCTCTGGATGAATAGAAGCATAAATTGGTCCATTACCCACGTTTCTCTCAAATTCTGCAGAATATCTTCTGAATATTTCAACAAGTCTTTTGTGAAATGGAGACATCAGGTCTGGAATTCTTCACTGATCATCAGATACCAGCTATGAAAATACCCTAAATATTAGGGAAGAATTGCCTCAGCAAAGAGTGTAGACCATGATCAGACTGCTCATCAGGAGCAGTCTGATCAGGGTCTACACTGCTGCTTTACCAGCAATATTTCACACATTCACAATAAAATCAGAACATTCAAATTTTAGGATAATGGCAGTAAACTGGTTCTGGTGTCCAATTCTTTTGGATAATTATGCAACTTTTCCAAGTGAATAGCCAATATCAAAGAAGGAAGCTTGCCAAATAAAGCAAAATTATGAAATACAAGAGGCTTACCCTAATTGGGCATGAGTATAACTGATCTGAGCCAAAAATGAAGTACACTGTACCGGTAGTTAGAGGTGGCTCATATGATTCATTATGAGCCATCTCATCTGGATCTACATCGTTTGCAATAGACAAAAAATAATCGAAATTTTGCAGATGTAAAATTTGTTGTTTGTTTTTATGGCATTTGAAGTGTTAATAAATAATACCCTTACACTAGCTGTGCCATGACATAGAAACAATGCTGTAAAAATGTAAATGCGATTTCATGATGTTGCATCGATGTTGATATGACATTTCAACCTTGTATGCCTGCCTGGATGTTACAAAGAGGCTAGAAATGCGATTTCATGATGTCGCATCAATGTTGATATGACAGTTCAACCTTGTATGCCTGCCTGGATGTTACAAAGAGGCTAGAAATGGGATTTCATGATGTCGCATCAATGTTGATATGACATTTCAACCTTGTATGCCTGCCTGGATGTTACAAAGAGGCTAGAAATGTGATTTCAAGATGTCGCATCAATGTTGATATGACATTTCAACCTTGTATGCCTGCCTGGATGTTACAAAGAGGCTAAGACATACTGTAAAAACAGGAATTCCAAATAAAGCAGCATCACTGGTCCATCTGATCCATTTCTGCTAATTAAAAGGATTCCAATAATTTGATAACCTTTTATTCTGAACAGAGATAGAGCTCAACAATAAAACCAGGGCTCATGGGAATTCTCAGACTGCTCAATGATAAACTTGTATATGTCCTTACCACAATTACCCTTAATACTGGGACATCAATCTTAACAATTTGATGTAGTTGTCCTACAATTTGAATGAGCTGATTTTTCTTGTGACAGTACAGACCCTGATCAAGTGGCTTTTATAGGCAGGTCTACAAAGTTTGGCATTTCTGCCCAATATTTAGGGTTATTACCACTAATTATCACTGTATTTAATCAGTTGTCTGTGTCTGTGTTTGTGGTGGTGGTGGTGAGGGGGGTGGGAGGTAGGAAGCACGTTTCCATCAAGACCATCACTAAAATAGCAGACAACTGCACGCAACTGCATGAAATATGTTGTGGACTATCTAGAATTTTGAAATTTGGTAGGTCATTATAACATTCTCAGAAAATTAGAGGGGAAGGGCATATTAATAGAGCGGGGCATTTTTAGAATTAATATGTTTGTTATATAAATAAAAACACCAGATCATATTGTCTGATTAGATTGGTAGCATTTCTTGATTAAATCCTCTAAAATCTTATTTTTGTTCTACACGAAAATAAAGTATTAAGTTGTTTTAAACCTATAAAATTTCAATAAATCAATGCTCTCACAGTCTGCAGAACAACAGAATAATGTAATAACAACCACCAATCATGCTACCCTCATTATCAGAGCTCAAGATAAAATGAAATCTCGATGATATTCTGGGATTTCTCAACAAAAAAACATGTTGTTGCCTTCATTAGAACTGGCTTAGAGGGCAGTTCTGCTGAGGGGCCACAATGTAGGTCAAAGTATATATGAGCCGCAACACGAGCAAACCAACAAAGTTGTTGTGTGCCCAGCGTAGACTCAGATCAGCCTGGGCATCCAACCAGTCTGATCAGGCTCTTTGCTAAGCACTTAAAGGGTAGCTAAGGGTTTAAGCTACCTTCATGCAGACAGCGGAGACTCTGATCAGACTGGGCAGATGCCCAGGTTGATCTGAGTCTTCGCTGGACGCATATGCCACTTTTTGGGTTTTTTTTGTCTTGTGGCTCATCAAGAGCAAATAATTTCTCTAGAGAAATTATATGCTCCTGGGCTCATATTATTGTACATACAGAAACTAGATCCCAAATCACTTTATCTGGAGCTCTGTCAGCCACCATCATTATAAGAACACAAAAGAAACAGCTGTCCCTATTGGTTATCAACCTGTTTTCACTGGGTTCAGCCAGAGCAAGATCAGGACTTGCGTTGTGCAGCCAATGTTCAGAAGTATCTGCACATTATGCGCAAACTGACCATTGTCTTTGTTGCACTGGTATGCTGTCTGTTTTCTCATGTCACAATGAAGATGCCCCCATAAGATACCAACCTACCATAAAGACACTAAATATTGGTGTAAAAGTACCTTAGAAACAGTGAAGACCCAGATCAAATTGCTCCAGGGGAGCTTAACCATGCTTCCAGCATTTTTTTTGGACAAATTTTGGGACAGTAAAATCATCTCCTTCGAATGTTAGAATAAAGATGCAAAACTACAGATCAAAGTAGTGAGGATAATTCTGAAATACTTTTTTATTTCTAAAAGAAAACCTATACTGTGACCCTCATTAGAACCGTCTTGCTGAGACGGTTCTATAAATGAAGGGTCCACAAAGTAAGTTTATACGGAGAAATATGGAAATTGTCCCTGTTCCTTCTTATCTGGAGCACTGAGGGTGTCCCAATTATTTTAAGTCTCCATAGTTCTATCAGTGGTAAAACATCTAAACTTAAATCATTGTAAAAAGCAGTTCAACCTTCAAGTTTGGTAATAAAATGTGGGTTGACTTGCATGTTAGAGAAAGCAAGTTTTTGAAAAATAACAAATCGCTCCACAAAATACAATTTCCTGTTCTGGTTTCCTGCTTAGCTATGCTATATGAACATAGACGGGATAGTAATTGGGGTTCCACACCTGTACATTGTATTTTTACCATTCTATTCAACTGAATGAAATCGAAAGAAGGTCATTTTAGTTGCCAACTAAAATGACCAAAGAAAGTTTTCAAACCCTTTTTATGTGAAACTCAAGGATGTTTTATTGTTTAAAGCTGGCTTATCACAGTCATTTACAATGGCGAAACTGTATTGAGAAGCCTGTAGCGATACCTCATGATAAAATTTTTCATGTTGATAGAGCAATGGGACCTTTAAGGTGTTCATACAGAAATACTGTTCAATATCACTAGCAGTCTTCGAAATAAAAATTGAATTTTGCACACTAACAGAATAATCCTACCATAATACCTTAAATACTGGGGTCCCTTGAGCAATTACTGCCATTAAGGTGTATGTGTACACCAACAAGTAACTTTTTCTGTCATTTTTTTTAAAAAGGGGACTACTTTTGTGACTTCCCATTCTGTGTCCCTGACGACAATAACCTTCTATTAGTTCTAAAAAGGGGGTCCGTGGAAACACCCCAAAACACCCCAAACCTCTACCAAACCACCCCAAACCAGCCTCCCCAGATTCACATCACCCCCTGTCCCCTCCACACATACACCAACACCGCTCTCAACCATCCCAAACAGTATTTATATAGATTCAAAATAAAAAGAACACTTTAATAAGTGTTTACCCATGATATGTATGTATGTATCTCTTTTAATTACTTCGGGTTTAAATATTAATGAAAAATTAATAATCTCAGTATAATAAAGTAAATTATTTTGTTCGTTTATTATGTATGTCATGCAGGGGAGGGGGGGGGGGGGGGGGGGGGGGGGGGAGGAGGGGTCGACCATTTATACCACTCAAAACCAGCCACCCTGGGTACAAACTAGAACCCAACCCCTTGCGCAGTGGCACGTTAATTAAAGAATGAAGGGGTGGAGGGGAGCAAAGAACTAATACTCGCCAACTGACCTGAAATGTTGGTGTCTTGGTGGGGGAGGGGGGCGAGGTTCTAGTTTGTATCCAGGGAGGCTGGTTTGGGGTGGTATAAAAATGGTTTGGGGTGGTTTGGGATGTTTTGGGGTGGTTTGGGGTGTTTCCACGGACCGCTAAAAAGGGGTCTACTCTTAAACGGAAAAATAAATTCTTTCTTTTAAGAGTTGACCCCCACTGAGAGGGGAAGCAAAAATGAAAAGTGGCTTTGCTTTGTAAGCATACATATTCTGATATAACTGACAAGCTTGATCAGCTACATGAGCTAGGTTATATGAATGAAAATCCCACAACATAATACACTCTGAGGGAAAATACGGTAAAATTTTGACCCATAAGTTTGGCTTAAGCACTCTGACAGTAGAGGTCTAAAGGATACATATATCAGGTCTGCTGTGTATCTGGTCCAAAGATTTTTGTTGATTCCGTGTTCATCAATATCACTTATAACTATCATGTCCCGAACACCATCCTCAGGGCGACAGCCTGTGAAAAGAAGAAAAAGCATATTGGTCACTTGTAACCCAGAGCCTGAAAGAGAATCCCATGCTTATTATAACTTAAACTTTAATATAACAATATTTACCATAAATGACCCAAAGAGCACTTATAAAATGTATAAAAAAAATCCTATTAAATGCTCCAAGGAATTGCATTGACTTGTGGCAGTAACCCTCCCCAACTACATTCAGCCAACACATAAAATATCCCCGTATTGTCATTCTATGACTTTTGGGCAAATCAACACCAGAATGGACTTTTACAAATACTCCTTCTTTCCACTGGCTATAGTTAAGTGGAATGCCCTAACCGAGAATGTTGTTTGCTTGCCAACCCTTGAGGCCGGCTGCAACACTCAAGGCCCTAGATATTGAAGTTGTTTTTATCCTGATTTTAGGCAGTTTAGCTACACTTAATTATTTTTAACCTATATATCACCTTTAATCCACTTCACTGTCTTCTTTTATTTATCTTATTATGTCATATACATTCTGCCTTTATCTGCTTGATGTGCGCCCCTACCTAAAATGCATGTGAGGTAAGGTAGACCTCATGGTGACGACCATGAATAAAATGCTTTTCTGCATACCATCAACAATCCTAACAGAGTCCAACTCCTAAAATAATTACAGTAATTCACTAATTGTCCTAAAATTGGTTGCCCGGACCTTGGTACCAATACTCAGAATAAATGGTAAGACTGGCGTTTATTACAGCGGGTGTGTTTATTAGGATTAATACGGTAATATTGGCAAACTTGGAAAATGATAACAGGTGCAGGATAATCAGTTTCAAAGACAATTGAATGTTCGATTGCACGTGCGGTAATCTCAAGAATTTACGACAGCTGTCATTGATGGACAAAGAAATCACTCAATCGTATCGTGTATGTAAACAAATTTATATCTGACTTACCCCGGGAAGACAATTCAGGTCGTACTAACATAGACATTATTGTCATCACTTAATTGTCCATTTTCAGAATTTAACGCGAGAATTAATCCATTTTGCTCAGAAAGAAACAAAATTGGTCTGTTGCTCCCAACCACCACTCACGTTTTGAATAGAATGAGTCAGCCGTGGAGGAGTTTCCGCATTTAGTCCCGCCTTCAAATTTGGGAGTGACTATCGGCACGACCGTCTTGCGGATAAGAATCCTTATCGGCACGACGGTCTTGCCGATAAGAATTCTTATCCGCAAGACGGTCGTGCCGATAAGAATCCTTATCCGCACGACAGCGGTCAGATATTCTATAGACAAAGTTGCAATCATTCTGAGAATTATTATTATGGTATAATAATATTATTTCATTTCTGTTTGTAAATAATTGTTCTTAAGTATTTGAGTCACAACACACAATGTTAACCAATTATTTTTCTTATATTTCATCATGGAAGCCTTTTGACTGTCGAACATAGAGCCGGCGAATAATTGCGAAAATGCGAATTATATATTTCAACATCAGTTGCTGAATACTTTTTATCGGGTCGGATGATCAAGTTAACGTTTAAAACAAGTTTATTACAGTAATACACAGTCCGATGTGGGTATGACAACAGCTGTATATTGAACATTTGACATTAAGTAATTAAGATTATAGGTCTAAAACAATCAACGTTTGGACAATCAGCGGCCGTAGCGCAGTGGCAATGTGCGCGGCTTTGTAAACCTGCGGCCCGGGTTCAAGACTCCACGTGGTATTTTTTTTATTTCATTTTATTTTTTTATTTAAATAAAAAAATCATTTGTCGCATAAACCATTTGCCAATTAATAGTTTATTTTGTTTACTGACATTAACTTATTTCAAACAAATCTTTGACCTTGACAGACAAGCTGAATCAGGAAAATATTTGATTGTGACCTGCTTGTGTCAGACTTTTTTTCCCAGCAAAGTTTTTGTCAATATTGTGTTTACGGCCTAATTCCGTCTCATTCCAATTTATAATATGTGTTACCAATATAAAAATTGTTGAAATAAACCATTGATTTGAATTAGCAATAGAAACTAATCTTTGATTTTTACTGACAAAATACTGAAAGAAATCTAGACTAATAAATCCTTTTAGGAAAATATCGAAACCTATTAATAAATAGCATTACATAATGTTAATGCATTATCGAGCAAAATCAATTTTATTGTAGCAGACTTAACTGATATAAAATGAGTCAAAAAAATCTTTGCCCTTGTCCAACAAGTGAAATAAATCTTTGACCTTGACCGACAAGTTAAAGACAGTTAGTCTGATAAATCATGCATAACTTTCTTTTAATAACTTGTCGGTCAAAGTAATAATAATAATAATAAAGACTTTATTTCAAAAGGGTAACACAATTAGTACAGAACTAATCTCCCTTGCGGCCCTCAAGTCAGTTCTGATTTGTCTGATAAATATTGTCAGATATAACAATTGTTGGGTTGCACTTATTAGTTGTTGTTTATTTATTTATTTTTTGAAATCTCAGGATTTGTACATAAGCAGAACAAATAAAATTTCTTGTAATTAAAAAATGGTAATTAAACCAATTTTTCAGTGCTAACTCATACTGTCACTCTGACTGAATACGTTTTAACATACATATGTATAAACGATACAATCTGTGCACATCGAACTGGAATATGCCCAAAATAAGATTGCCCCCGTTAGCGGTAAAGCTGGGTGCCGGTTCTCAGACGTTTTAACAACTTAAAAGATGGTCATAAGATGCTTTTATACCATTTTTAAAGTTATTTAACATCCTTCATATGAATTGCTGACACGGTGTTGTATGAAACCATTGTAAGAAAGACCATAGCATCTGTAATGGAGTATCTGATCGCCGTCGTGCGGATAAGAATTCTTATCCGCACGACCGTCTTGCCGATAAGGATTCTTATCCGCACGACCGTCTTGCCGATAAGGATTCTTATCGGCACGACGGTCGTGCCGATATCCTCGGCCTTCAAATTTACATATTATATGTCGCAAAAGAAAAAAAATCAACATCATAAAATAGACACAAATAAAAGGGATGAACTCCAGATTACTAATTTCTGAGACATTCATGCTCAAAGCTGTGATTAAACTGTTTTTTGCTATCATCTTTATTATTTATTGTTTTACGCCATTCAGTTCGTACGGTCGTAGTAAACACCGTAGCAGTCGGTGCGGTGAGTTAATCTAACCACACTGTTCTTGGGCAGGCCTAGACCTCATTAGCAGTGTACAAGTACTAAGTGCACATACTGCCGCCAGTAACTAACAAATACCTTCTTGAATCAGCGGAAGGAGAAACGAAAGTATGTGGCCGGACCAGGTATCGAACCCGGAACCTGAACCTCTGGCTCTTGAGTCAAACGTGCTACCGACTGCACTACGCGGCCTGGCGAACTGTGGTTTAACCAAAATTGATCGAACCTACTGTGGTTTGGTGACTTGACAAACCCCCGATTTATTATGGCTGAACCAAGGTGACTGGTTTTCCGCGGTTGAAAAACTATTTAAGATAAAAAGAACCAGTATTTGTTTGGACGGGTTTGATTTACCATCAGGGTATCAAGCGATAAAAGGCACAGCCAATAAACCATACTAGTTGATGATCGAACTCGCATAGTAATATCAAGCTAAGTGGAACTGCATTTACGTTAGGGACGAGTCATTTATAATCAGGTGTGTGTGGGGGGGAGGGGGGTACATTTTCATATGTTCACCAAAATTTTTCTGACCCCCAGTCTCTCCAGAATTATTTTTCCGACCCCCAATTAGGTGACAACAAAATTTATGACCCCCATCCCCCAATCCCAGCTACTCTTCACACACACACACACACACACACACACACACACACACACACACACACACATTACCTATTTTATGTCAGACTGACCTCAATCAAAACCTGTATGAAACACAAAGAACATTTTCTCATTCTAACAGGTTAATTGATCATGGGTCAGACTGACTACAATCAAAACCTGTATGAAACACAAAGAACATTTTCTTATTCTAACAGGTTAATTAATCATGGTCTAGTTTAAACTTTGTCTGCATTTCTTGCACTTTCTTCTGGTGACCATCCAGAAATCTTTTTGTCGAATGCTTAATAATTCTAACTGCTAATGATATTAATTGGGCTTCTGGGTGGCGGGAGTCTGGGGCTGTGCTCCCAGAAGCCACAGTAGTTTTGCTGATGAAAAGGCACCTGGAGAGCTGATATCACAAATGCAGGCATTAAATCTAATAAGAACAAAATTATCTACATGAAATGATTTTATAGAGTAAGACACTCTCCTACTGTTCGTCTAGCAAATCAATGAAAAGATTTTTTGGATATGAAACCGCCCCCAAGTTTTGTGTGTCATTTCCATAAATGGCTTTTAAGTTTTGAGTTTGAAAGTCTTTAATTTTTGAGTTTGAAAGAAAAGAGTCTGAAATTTTAGGAGTAATGGGGGTCTGGGGGACCCCCCCCCCCCCCACTAGAATTTGAGACATTTTAAAAACCGAAGACTGATGGAAGAATTCTGACCCCCCTCCCCCCTTCCCCCCCCCCCCCCCCAAAAAAAAAAAAAAAAAAAAAAAAAAACCTGCTCAAAAGCTTATTGATTTCCGAACCCCCTCCTCCCGCCCACCCCCAGTACATCACAAAAAAAATCCGACCTCCCTCCCCACCTGATAATGAATGACTCGTCCCTTAAAAGAATTCCACCTCCAGCGGGATTCGAACCTAGACCACTAGCTAAGCAGGGCACTCCTTAACCCACTGAAACTTTCAGTGTCCTTAAAGAAAAGAGAACATCAAAACCGTTAGACAATAGCTGTGTTCATGAAATGTAATCAATCCATTAACATGCAATTTCGGAATGGCCTTGCCTTTTCTGAAGTCTCCGAAGAGACCGTAAATGAATCTCAAGCTATTCTTTAAACACTTTCGTTCTTGTAACATGTACCACCTTTTCCCAAGGGTTGTATGCAGCTGAGTGAGCCATCAAAAGTATGACAGCATAATGATAATATCAGTAAGCGATCCATTTAAAGAGCATCATTATGAAAAAAAAAGTAACAGCCTGAAAGCTTATCTGCCGCTAATAAAACAATAACCTGATTTATGGTTTGGTGTAATTCTGACTGCATAGGTAGACCTGAATGACGTCGTCATTGAACAGGACGGCTTGCCACTACACAATGTCCTAGCATCTAAAATGGCATTTTCTCTCATCACCGCATCTAATCTGAAAATTCATACGACACTGAACGCGGAGGGGGACCCTTCAATTAGCAGAACGAAGACCACATTTTCACTTTTATTTTTTTTTATTATTATTATTTTTTTTTTTTCGTCTTTTTCAGAAATTTCATCAAGTCACACCAGCTGGAAAGGTATTTGCTATGTTTTGCTATTGGGCTGAATATATTTTCTATGACCGACGGACGCCGAACGCTGATTCACTGCCTACACTATTGCCCCCATTGAATCTGCGGCTCTAGAGAGCTAAACTGAAATGCCACAAACTAAAATTACTTCTATTTCTTGAGGCTTGCAAACGATCAAGTTTTTCAAAACTTATTTAACTTCACTGCAGCATGTGCCAAGTGCCGTGCGGCGATCGTAAAATGCCATAGCGCAGATTATATCATTTTTGTCTTACAACTATTTTTGGTCGTAATCTTAACCATATTATAACTATCTTGATTATAAGTGGTTATAGTTTATCATGTGATAGTACCCATACTTATCTATTCATAGCTGCTATATATTTGTTCATTTTACACAACGTGTGTCTCAATAATCGGTTCAAAAGCTCATCACAGCGTCTGTTATATGTGGCACTTCTGGCCGACTCAAAATACATCTTGTCTTATCTTTGTCTTGTCGTTTTATCCTTTGGATCACTGAGTTCATCGTTCATTCAGCGTAATTTTGAAAATAAAGTTCTGTTTGAGCCGATGCTACAGGGCGTGGCCGGTATTGCACATTTCATTACTTGTCACGAACCGACTCAGTTTAACAGAAGCTGCTATTTTCATTTCTTTGGTGCATTATTATTTTTTTTGCTTTCAAAGTATCTATTTTCGAGAACCCATTATGTTGAGAGGTTGAAATTTTGTAAACAATGACAAAACTTACATAATACTTTTTAAACCAGAGTGACAATCGCTTCCATGGACTGGTGACGCCATAAGCAGTGGAAGTAAGAGGTCCACCAGATCTTGGACACAGCATATATAAAGCAGAGCAGATTCCTTTACTTTCGCTGCATTTATTCTTCCTTAATTCGAAAAAGGTAACCATTAGGCCTACTGCTTGGTTGACTTAGTTTTTCAGCCGATGACTGGCTCAAGGGGATTCGAACCCGTGTCTTTCTGCACGATAACTGAGCGCCACTTCCCTCTCGACCACGTTCGCTCTTAATCAGTTTTATTTTCTAGTGTCAAAGTCGACGACTCGATCGCGTAAAGACTTCCTGTGGAGCGCCTGGCCTAGTGGATTATTTCCTTCAACGCAGGAGGCCGTGGGTTTGACCATGTCGAATCAATTTCTTTAACCCAACAGCCCAGCAAACCCTCATCCAGTGTGCCCTGAGCTGGAAAAAGTGATATCAGGTAGGCGGTAATTGCAGTGTCTCTGAACGTCGGCGGTTGCGTTCGCTTTATCAAATCGACAAAACTATACATATTCACGCAAAACTCAACGCACAAAACGGTAATGTGCCATCTAGGAAATGTGGCTTCGCTAAATAAGCACGGCTGAACAAGATTTCCTACACGGGTGCAATTGCTACTAGTATATCGAGCCGTGCGGCGTCCCAGAGAGAGGGAGAAAGAGAGAAAAATAGGATAGATAACAGTGAAGTAAAGTTCAATCAGGCCTGGTCCCCACTGTCTATCTATCTATGAAGGGCTGAATGGGGTTTAACGGTTAGCGATTAATGACTTTATCTTTTAGTGACCAGCGATTAAAGGCCTAATTTTTAGTGATTAGCTGTTTTGGGGGCTTAAATTCAAATTTAAATTGACCTGTAGTCAGAAATGTTACTTGCAGTCATTCTGCCACATAAGACAGGTAGTTATATTCTACTTAACCTAACCTACCTAAAGAAATGTTACTTGTAGGCATATTGCCAAATAGGACCTGTATTCAGAACTGTTACTTGCAGTCACATTGCCACATAAGACCTGCAGTTATATTCTACTTAGCCTAACCTACAAAAATACCGGTAAGTGTTACTTGCAGTCATATTATCACATATGATCTGTAGTCTATTCTGCTTAACTTACCAGACCAGTGACTGGCTGGGCTCATCAAACCTATAAACAAAAACAGCCATATTGATGCAGCGACAAAAAGGTCAACCAGACTACAGATTTCCTTTGCAGAAATCTTTCAAGCTGCACAAATGATGTTAAGGTCAATTGCTACAAGTTCCAGCGGTGAGTCTAAACATCCCACGACACCCCCCGACACCTCATGACAGCCCACGACGCCAAAATATATGGATTTTTTCATTAAAAATAGATGTTAAACGCAATACCAGTAGTTATTCCTTATATTTTATTATAAATAACCTCATACTGATCTCATTATAAAAAGACATAATCAAAATACAGCTAGCATAAAAAGATCGCAAGAATGTCCTTCCCGAATTCGTACTTATTCATTATTTTGCGCGAATGGGAGACTCGTGCGAACACTGCCTTCTATGATCAGACAGAGTGTTTCTGTTTTGAATTTTTACTCAAATTACATGCATTTAACATTTACTGACTTATCCGGGCTGTCTGATCATATTATACTCTCAGGGTTTCAAGCACTATATAATCCACAAAGCGAATAAAAATCTTAGTAGATTAAAGACGCCCGGCGTGTATTTATTGATTGTTGCTAAATATCACACCTAACATAATCGCTTATATCAACAATCGATGCCGCGTATCGCTGATTAATCGGCAGGCATGTGTTTATTGATAATTGTTAATACGTAATCGCCCATATCAATAATCGATGCCGCGTGTCGATAATTAATCGAAATCGTGCATACTGTACGAGAAATAATTAATTCCATCAGATTTGATTTAGCTGCATATTCATTTCTCAGCCACATTTTGTCTCAAAAACTGTTTCATTCATCGGTAGCACGAAACAAACAAATCCTCTGTAACTACTAAAATCCTCCCAAATCTTCTGCAATTACCTAAATCCTCTTAATTTTAACCCAAATATGAATATATGTGATAGCATTATTTTTCAAAATGTTGTTGTTTGGTTAGCATCATGTAAGAATTTGTTGTTGTACATTTAGATATCCTGTCATTCGCGTGAATATTCTTTTGCTTTTCTGTAAATATTCATCTCACTTTTGCTTTTGTAAGCTATAAACATTGCTTAATAAAGTATTATGTACTTTTCAAAATGGGTGACATGCACTTTTACGATCTTTTCAACAGGATTTCAGTCATATCAGGAAGACGGGAGGGTGGTAACAAAAGGCTGTCTGAAATAGAACCCCGTCAATGATTAGAAAGATTTCCTTGAACATGGGACCACTAGATCAGCAGACCAGCGCTTAACCCACAGAGCTACACCGGAGCTTCAGAAAGAAGACAAACATAAAAATAGTATTCTAATTGCATCTCCTGAAAGTGTGCCCATTTACCAATATACTAAAAAGAAAAATAAGAATGACCCCCCCCCCACACACACACACACACACATACACACGCGGTGTGCCGTGGTGTGGCCCAGATGAAAATGGATAAATGTCAAAATTGACAGGAAAATTTGTTTTCAGTCACACTCTTCAATTATATCTTGTAATAAACGCTTTGTAAACTGGAACACCAAACCGTTGGTTTGGGCTTAACGCCTCTACGAGAGTAATTTTAACCTATATCGAGCCCCCTCCCAGACAGAAGGAGGAGAAAAGATAGGAATAACCAAACAACCCGCACCTAATGCAAGCACAGCTGGCCCTTGTCCTCGTTATCCAAATTAGTAGCATTGAAATCGCCCGACCCGACCACCCCATGAAACAATTGGAATATATAGGAAAAATATATTATATTTTAGTAACTAATATATAAAACTAGAAGGTTGTCCAGGGACAACTGGTCGAGCCCGCTGTTTGCTTTAGTGACCTATAAGTATGTCAAGACTAAGTAACTGCTTCACTCTAGAAAGAAGCCAAAATAACATCATGCTTAGCTAGCATTTTCTTCTTTTTTTCCCCAAATTTTCACAAAGGAAAATAAGTAGAAGTGATGACCCAGACAAGCTCAATTACAATATCTGACCTTCAAGTGTGACCTTGACCTTGGACCTACCCAAACACATATGTCACTTGAAACTTCCACTCATCAAGAAGAACAATTGTGCCAAATTATTTTGAAATCCATCCGTAAATGTAGACATAATTGGCTCGGACAAGCTCAATTTATGACCATTTAATCATTTGACCTTCAAGTGTGACATTGACTTTGGACCTACTAGAACAAATGTTCCAAATGGAACTTCTTCTCATCAAGGAGAACAATTGTGTTAAATCATTTTGAAATCCATTTGTAAATGTTGAAGTTATGGCTCAGACAAGCTAAAATTATGGCCATTTTATCATTTGGCCTTCAAGTGTGACCTTGACCTTGGACCTTCCTGAATAAATTTTCCAAATGGCACTTTTTAACATCAAGGAGAACAATTGTGCCAAACTATTTTGAAATCCATCCATAAATGTAGAAGTAATGGCTCGGACAATTTATGGCCATTATATAATTTGACCTTCAAATGTGACCTTGACCTTGGACCTACATGAACAAATGTTTCAAATGGCATTTCTATTCATCAAGGAGAACAATTGTGCCAAATTATTTTGAAATCCATCCATACGTGTAGAAGTTATTGCTCGGACAAGCTCAATTTATGGCCATTTTATCATTTGACCTTCAAGTGTGACCTTGACCTTGGACCTACCTGAACAAATGTTTCGAAAGGCACTTTTACTCATCAAGGAGAACAATTGTGCCAAATTATTTTGAAATCCATTTATAAATGTAGAAGTTATGGCTCGGACAAGCTCAATTTATGGCCATTTTATCATTTGACCTTCAAGTGTGACCTTGACCTTGGACCTACCTGAACAAATGTTTCAAATTGCACTTCTACTCATCAAGGAGAACAACTGTGTCAAATTATTTTGAAATCTATCCATAAATGTAGAAGTTATGGCCCGGACAAATCCGGACGGACGGACGCACGCACACACTCACGGACATACACCGAACTGACATTGTAACAACTATGTCTCGCTCTCCGCAAGCGGGCTCGACAACAATGTTTAAGATCTTTTTATGGAAGATATTTATCAATAAATTGGTGTCGTGGTGTGTCGTTGGGTGTTTCGGTGATAAGTCGACCCTCAAGTCCATAGTTCGTCCGCAGATCGACCATGCATCGACGGTATGGGACCCTGCTACATAATCTAACATAGTCAAATTGAGGTCTGTACAGAGGCGTGGCCCCAGGTTGTTGCCAGAACTAGAGGTCCGGTTCAGCCAAAAACGGGTCGGTGTTTATTGGTACCAAATTACACCGGAAGTGGCTGTTTTACGATAATTAAATCAGTGAGGGAATGAAATCACACACAATTCAGCATTAATATTTGCGACCTGCTGAGTTAAATGGTGTTCATTTCCAGAGGTAGAGCACGCGGTAATGCAAGAGGTCGTGGTCGAGGAGTTGGCGAGGTGTCGTTTCAGCCAAAACCCACGTCATCCCAGCATTCCCGATCCGGCAGTCATGCATCCAGCGTCGCGCACAGCTCTGATGCACAACATGAGAAAGCGCCGAAGGTGATCAATTTTGCAGAGTTTATTATGCACAATTGCAAAACAATACGATGCAGCTTCACTTGTTTCAGAATATCCTGATTCATTCGGGACTCATCCCTGGTCTGGCCACATTCTCAATTCCCGTCTTGCGTCGCAACTCAACTGCCTCTTGGTCGTTCAGGCCCGGTCTATAGAGATACCAAAACGCACCAAAACACCGGAACACACTTGTAATTACCAGAACCAATAAATATTGGGGTTTCCATACAGGTATTGTATTTTTGGGGTTTGATAATCATATGGTGTGGGTATTTGGTGAAAATTATTTAAACCCTTTTTTGTTATATCACAGGCGCTTGAAGTTCTATGCTATGAAACATATTTCAATGCCGCTAAACATCTAGACTATGAGCCATTTACGAAATGACCTATAGACTGCATCAAGTATAATGGGTTTTGAGGGTCTTTTGAGCATAGAACTTCAAGCGCCTGTGGTTATACAGTCGAACCTGTCTTAAGGGGTCACTGTATTAAGGGGTCACCTGTCTTTAGCAGCCACTTTTTTGGGTTCCCTTAGACCAAAATACAGTGCAAATGAACCTGTATTAAGGGGTCACCTGTCTTAAGCAGCCAATTTTTGTGGGTCCCATGGGGTGACCCCTTAAGACAGGTTTGACTGTATTGATTCAATATTGTGTGCCCAGTGGGACGCTACTGGTTGAGTTTGTCCTACATACCATTTCAGTATCCAGGATCATAAAACGTGTTTAACACAACTACATTTGGGTCCCTATAAAACTAGCAACGGAACGAAACGCAATCGAACGAAACGAAATAGAACGAAAAGGAAATTGAATGAAACGAAACGTCGCCTGTCTTACTTAAAGCAGCAAAATGACACAGGAGCCCGGTAGCTAATCAAAATATAGATCAGCTCTAGCCGTGAATTGTTGAGTAATAATTCACTTTTTGGAGGTCAGTTGTAAAGTAGAGCATATCGTGAGCATGGGGCATGAAAAAGATTCCTTTTTCTGGCGGGGAGTATGAACGCCCTGGCAGGAAGGCGTTCATTTTCCCGCAAATATTTTTAACTGTATCTAATATAAATGTACGATTTTATGTCGATTTTAGAAAGAAAACAGACGTTACACCGTCTAATGTCTCTAATTGTCACAAAAGACATCGGTTATTGCCAATGACGTCAGCAGTTAGACTCACACGCTCCGAAACTGTGAATACATGGACACTTTCCATTGCCTCTGTATAGGCGCACTGTATTAGAATGTAAAGTATTTTATGTAAAGTATTTTATTACTGACTGTTCTTCTCTTGTGGCTGTCTTCACTGTTTTTCTTGTGTCTATTTGTCTGTTTGTCTGTGGTGTGTAAGCAATGTGGCCACCTGTATAGTTGCCTACATTGCTTCCCGTCAGGTTTTGTAATAAAAATATAGAAAATAGGTAAAAATGGATGTTCAGTGTTTTTCGATGTTATTTTCCGAATTGATGCTTTCGATGGTCTGTTCATTCTGAAGTTTTGTCATTTTGTGTGTGCACGTGCTTCTTTCCCTTATGATTTGGAGGACGGGATGTGGGATTTGCCTTATCAATGCCCATCCATTCCGTTTCGTTTTGTTCCGTTTCGTTCCGTTGCGTTTCGTTTCGGTTTCGTTTCTAGTTTTATAGGGACCCACTCCATTTTGCTTCTGTGATGCCTTGAATAATTAAATAATTATGATTCCTGATCCAACAAAAACCTTTTTTTATTAACTGACATATGAAAAAAAACAATTTATCTTTTAAAAATATACATGTATTCAGGTACGATATCCTCCAGTGGATAACTGCTTGGTTATCTGGACGGACTCAAAAAGTAGTACTTGATGGAGCCTGTTCAGACCTTGCCCCTGTTTTGTCTGGTGTCCCCCAGGGTTCCGTTTTTGGACCCATACTCTTCTTGATATTTATGAAAGACCTGCCAGACAACATCAGTTCACAGCAAGGTTGGCAAAATGCCGGCAAATATGAGTATTTTCCATGCCGGTGGTATTTACTGGTAAATACCGGCAAATACGGGAAAATACCAGCAAATACTGATTGAATAAAATGATAGAAAAGATATCAGTGACATCCAAATGATTTTTACTGAAAATGTATGTATGAACTGATCCATTTTATATAGACATACTTTTCAATTTGACGATTTTTTTTGCCTTTTTTCAGGCAGCAGAATCCTTCAGCATCACCATTGGAAATGACCAGTTTAAACAAAAGGTAGACAGTACATTTGAAGACAGATTGAAGCCATCACTAACTGATCGTTTAGGCCCACCAGTTGTTAGTGGATCAGAACATGACCATTACCATAGAGATAGTGGTGATCATTATAGGAGAGAAGAGCCAAGCTACAGAGAATCTTATAGTGACAGGTACCATGATCATTACACAGGTGGGAATGATCATAGCAATAGATATAGAAATGAGAGAGATGCTGTCAGCAGTTCAGACTATAGAAATTACCCGGAGAGAGAGTCCCAGGCTGGAGTTGGAGCCAGTTTGTTTCCAGCAGGAACCCCAAAGGCTGCATTGTTGAAGGAAGCACCTTTATATCCTAAACCATCTAGTACCATGTCTCCAAATACGGCATCATCAGGTTCTAAGCCATTGAAATCAATATTAAAAAAGAAGAGTGAAGCTGTTGAAGAAATGACTCCACCAGAAAAGAAACTCACTCCTGGTTTGGCTGGAATATCTAATTATGCAGATGATATTGAAGATGAAGAGAAATTTCTTTATGGTGAAGACGATAGAGATAAAGCTGCTAGGAGGGACAGTTATAGAGACAGTGAAAAATATAAACAGGGTGGAACAGCTCATGCTCCTGTTTCCAATATTAGATCTGCTGCTCAAGCATGGCAGCCTTCGCAACCAGCAGTTGAGGCCCCTGTAAACACAGTGACAGGAGTTGTATCCAAGTTAATAAATGTTCAGAGAGAATATACAGAACATGTACCACAACCAGGTGCACAGATGTATCCAGATGCTCCTGTAGCAAGCCAGACACAATATTCTGCACAGCAAAGCTCCACAGTCTCAGCAGATGGTGATTTGTGGAATCTGTTGGCTAAAAGTGTTCAGACTGCACAACAACAGACTCAGTTTGTTTCTGGTATTCCAAACCTTGGAATGCAAGCACAACCTGCAGTAGGTATAGGACCACAAACCATGTTGCCAGGGCAGCCAGCACCGCAGTATCAAGCCAATCCATCATCTGATATCCAGAATGTAGCAAATCCTCAGAATGAAACTGGTTATGATCCTACAATTGAAAATATTCTGAAATCCATTGGTTTTGATTTTGATATGTCCAAACGAATGCAAGAGAAAGCCAAACAAACTCAGGAACCACCACTTAAACCAGAAGATCCTCAATTTGGCATTAATCAGACAGCATCCTTTTTAGGAGTTGGTTTGTCTCATGATGAAATGAAGACAAAACTATTGGAAAAAGGACAGATAGGTCTTGATAATTTGATTCGAGAAGCAAAACAAAGAGCGTACCCACAGGACCACAGAAACATCGAAAGAGGAACCAGGGAAGGCACAGAAAAAGTGTTATCGGATGATAGAGACGTGCAAAATAGAGGCAGAGATAAAATGGATAGCCGAGACAGAGACAGTATTAATAGTAGAGACATGGAAAAAAGGGATTATAGAGATAGTACATCAATCAGGCACAGGGATGACAGGGATAGAGAAAGTATTGGTAGTAGGGAAAGAGACGGTACATCAGTCAGAAACAGAGATGACAGGGATAGAGAAAGTATTGGTAGTAGGGAAAGAGACAACAGGAGCTACAGAGAAATAGAGGAAAGAAGAACTTCTCACCAGTCACCTTTACGACAAAGTCCTAGAAGTAGTCCAAGAAGAGGCATTTCTGCTCTGGAAAGAGATCTCTCTCCAGTCAGTGCAGAAGGGTCTCCTCCAATGAAGTTCGACCTGTCTCCTATTGCAATAAGGAGAAAAAGTGGATTGGAGCGTAACAGAAGTCCTGGATGGGATAAAACTTTAGCTGAAAGAGATAGAAATTTACAGAGCAGGGACAGCAGAGAAAGAAGGAGATCCAGAAGCCGAAGTTGGGGAAGAATAGTGATCACAGCAGGTCGCAAGTCAAGCAGGAGTCCAGTTAGAATTGCTGGTAGGAGTGTCAGTCCCAGAAAAATCCACGTCAGCCCACCTAGACATAGGAGTCCAAGCCCAAGAAGAAGGAGTCCAAGCCCTAGAAGGAGGAGTCTGAGCCCAAGGAGAAGGATTCCAAGCCCAAGAAGAAGGAGTCCAAGCCCAAAAAGAAGGAGTCTAAGCCCAGGAAAACGAAGTTCTAGCCCAAGAAGGAGAAGCCCAGGAAGACCTAGTAGTCCAAGGAAAAGGAGCAGGAGTCCAAGACGCAGTTTGAGTCCCAGAAGTAGGAGAAGAAGTGTAAGCCCTAAAACTAGAAAGAGAAGTTTCAGCCCCAGAAGTAAAAGAAGTGCAAGTCCCAGGACAAGGAGACGAACACCTAGTCCAAAACAAAGGAAAAGAAGCTTTAGTCCACGAAGAAGTTCTAGTCCTAGAGGCAGAAGAAGAAGCATTAGCCCAAGGGGGAGAAAACGAAGCTACAGTCCAAGAGGAACCAGAAGTAGAAGCAGGGACAGAAAAGTAAGGCGGAGTAGAAGTAGAGACAGAGGTAGGAGAAGAAGTTTAAATAGAGGAAGCTCATCTGTAAGTCCAATCAGAATCCGAAGTTTAAGTAGAAGTTTGTCAATGTCTAGTGTCTCAGATGACTCGGGGAGTAAAACATACTTTACATCCCCACTACATGGTCCTCCTAGACCTATTCCTGGGGAGTTCTACAATCACCCTTATCCACCTGGACCTCCCCCAGGTCCTCCTCCTTATGGTCCCCCACCTGGTCCCCCACCAGGATTTCCTGCACCCTATGGTGCACCCCCTGGTATTCCACTGCCACCATACAGCGTACCTCCACCTGGAGGGGTACCTATTCCCTATGCAGCTCCCCCTGGAGTTGCGCCTACTCAGTACATGCCCCCGCAAGCTGCTCCCCCACATCCGGGTGATACCCAACCTCAGCCCCCTGGGACAGAGTATGAAATGCCCCTGACATTGCCTGGAAGAATGTATCCTGCTACACTGACAGAGGTTAGTCGTGAAAAGACTGAGTATCCTAGACCAAAAGACCATGAGAGGAATAGAAGAAGCAGAAGTTCTGACAGAGACAGTGACAGAAGAGACAAAAGGCGGGATTCTAGAGACAAAAGAGTCAGAAGGTCAAGGGAGAGTTCTCGAGACAGGAGAGATAGATGGTCAAGAGAGAGGTCTCGAGACAGGAGAGATAGAAGGTCAAGGGAGAGACAAAGATCAAAAGAAAAAGAGCACAGAAACAGGAGATCTAGAGAAAGAGATGACAGGAAAGGTAGGAGATCAAGTGAAAGAAGCTCTTCTAGTAAAAGGACAGTTTTGCCACCAAAGGCAGAAAACTTTGAAATCAAAGCAAGCACATTAAGTCATGAACGAGTTGTGATTATAGGTGGGAAAGAGAAGGAAAAAGAAAAGTCTCCAGTAGAAAAAGAAAAAAGAAGTATAGTCATATCTGATAAAAGATGGTCTGTTACAGCAGAAAGAGAGAAACTATCTAAAGAAAGAGAGAAACTGAATAAAGACAATGAGCTTCGACATGGTAAAATAAAAACTCTAATAACAGAGCTTGAAAGTCTAAAAGTTCAGCAGGCTGAATTAAAAAAATCAAACGAAAGCAAAGGTGATTTTGCTAGTAATCAGATACTGGCTGAAAACAGTAAACTCCAAGAAGAAATACAAGAAGAAATAGACAAATTGCAGAGAGAACAAAAACAGACAAATGAGGCTATAGAGGAGATTCTCAACAAGGAACTAAAACTAACGGAAAAGATAGTTGCTCCTGAAAAGACTGATGGTATAAAAGAAAAAGATCAGAAAAACTTGCTGGAGAAGAAGCCCGAGCCAAAGTCTGTAGTCACTAAGCCAGCTGACAAAGCTAAAGTAAGTTGCTTCTATTTATTTTTTTTTGTCTATTAATATGAACTGAAAAGGTCCATGTCATGAGAAAATATGTTTTACGGCATCTGTAGACAGATTGACATGAGCAAGCTATATTTGGCATGACTGCGGTTTACGTAAGTCTGAGGACAGATTTTCTCCGACACCACTCATGTACTGCAATTGTATTTATTTTCTTGGGATAAACATTTGCAGCTTTGCAATTTTAGACATATTCACAAGTACTAAAGTTTGTGGATTTGATAATTATATTTTCCTTTTCTTCCATTTAGTAAACAGCATGTTCCTGTAGGTGTTAAAATCTTGATAGCAGGTGATGGATAATGAATAGATAATCTAATTAACTTTTGAGTGGTGTCAAAAAATTTAATGGAATTATGGCCCTTTGCAAATTTGGTAATAAACAGTGGCAAACAACTTTTTTTGTCTCGCCTCCAATATAGAAGCGAGACATAGGTATTGTTTTCTGGTATCCTTATCAGTGGTGGCATTGGCATAAACTTTTGTCACATTTTCTGGTCCAGCTCTGTTTCTCTGGAACTATAAGGGCTAACTAAAGTCATGAAACATGACTTCGTTTTTCTTTTTGTGCAGAACATTCTTTTCAGTAACCTGTCCTTTTCAGGATCATGGTTTGGGGCATAGTGTTTTACTTATTTTCTAGTTTTGGAGATCATTCCTCGTATTTGGGGCCCTACTCAGGGGAAGCAACAGTTTACCCTGCTAATTGCATTTTACCTCCCCTGTCAGTTGGGGAAAACACTAGGAAAGAATTTTGTCCACTAGGAGCAAATTTTCCTGTAAGAGTAGACCCCATTTTGGAGGTTATGGGATAGAATAGAATAGAGAAAATAGGTACTGAGCATTATACTGTATTTTATAGGTTGGTGATGTTAGTAAACAGCCTGAAAACAGTAAACAGCCTGACAGCAGTAAACAGCCTGACAGCAGTAAACAGCCTGACAGCAGTAAACAGTATAACAACAGTAAACAGACTGATGACAGTAAACAGAAGATGAAATACTACTTCACTGACAGAGGTTGCCATTGGTGCAAAGGATGTAAAGACGTATACGAAAATATACACGATTACATTGCTCACCTTCAGACGTACAAACACAAACAGGTACATGTAAAAGCACTTACATGACATGGCCTAAAACCTGGAATGGAATTGAATGGATTGAATGGATGAAATAATCTACATTTCATGGTCCACAGTTTTGCTCCTAGGGCCTGGAATGGTACTCTTACTGAAAAGAAACTGCTGCCTCAGCGGGAGCAAATTCTTTCTTGCCAGAATGCCATCTATCCCAGCACTGTGGAATGATGCAAAGCAGATAATTGAGCACGTCATGACAAAACCAACAAAGTGGCATGTGCAACCAGCAAGGACTCAGATCAGCCTGGGCATTGGCCCAGTCTGATCAGAGTCTTTGCTGTCTGCATTGAGCTAGATTGGACCTTTAGCTACCCTTTAAGCACACATAAGAATGGGCAGCTGCCCAGACTGATCTGAGTCTTGGCTGGGTGCACTTGCCACATTATTGATTTTGTTGGGCCCTGGCTCCTATTTGCCTTGCCACTCCACTCCTTTCCATTCCACATTTTAAAAGTATGCAAGTATTGCTCCAGTAAACTATTAAGAGAGTTTCTGTTAATTTTCCATACAATACAATATATTTTAGCATTACATTAGAGCTGCCTCACTTATGTAGTTGTATACAGTCTCACAATTATCATCAAATGAGCTGCGGCATGACAACCAGCAAAATGGCATGTGTGCACAGCGAAGACACTAATCAGCCTAGGTGTGCACCTAGTCTGATCAGAGTCTTTGCTGTGCACTTATAGGGTAGCTAAGGGTCTAAGCTACCTCCATGCCAATAGCGAAGAGCCTGATCTGACTGGGCTGATGGCCGGGCTTATCTGAGTCTTCGCTTGTCACAATTGCCACTTTGTTGGTTTTGTCATGTCCCGGCTCAGTTATACAAGCTTATCTACAGCACTGATTCCTTAAATATTGTCCTGATAACACTTACATTACTGCAAGTTGCAGAGCGAACTACCATGGTTATCCTTAATAATGACACACCTTATGATGAATGGCTACCCTTTCAGGGAAAGCAACTCTGCCATTTTCAGTTTTGCCTCCCTTCTAAATGGGGATCAACTCTTCTAAGAAAGAATTTGCTCCTCTAGGAGAGATTATGTCATTTAAGAGTAAACTTCATTTTGTTGGGGGTTCTTCATCCAGGGAAGCAACTGGGAAGTCGCAAAAGTGGTAAGTTGTTGCCCATTGTAAACATGGCAGAAAAACATAGATGTGTTCTCATTCACCTTAAGTAATTAATGTAATTGTCCTAAAAGTCCAATAATGTGATTGTGCCAAAATTGCTGACAGATTGCAAATAGTATACCGTATTAATCCTAATAAACGTCCTTGCTGTAATAAAAGCCCCTGCCAATTTTCCGAAAAGAATGTTATATTAAATTGCATGAATTCCCATTTGCTTCTCTGGATGAGGTAGCTCTTTGAAATGGGGTCTAAAATGGGGTCTATTCTAAAAGGAAAGAATTTGCTCCCACAGGAGCAAATTCTTACCTTTAAGCATTGACCCCAACTAAAAGGGAGGCAAAACTAGTACAGTTGCTTCCTCTGTAAGTATACCCACTTACATTAATACTGATATTAGAGGTATTTTGGCAGTAGCTAATTTATTACACTTTAGGCTCCAAATAATGCCCCCTCTTTCTTGAAACGCAACGCCCCTAGGGTGTTTAATAGTATTAATACCATAGAGGTTACACTCTGATCTGAGTGGACAGTTTTCTTAGCAACTCCCATTATTTAAGGTCATTACAATATGTATTAATAAGTGCCGTGTCGGGAAAAATATATTAAAAAAAGTGACAGCTGAAATCAGTCTGTGAATCCTTGAAGTTTAGCTAGAGCATTTACTGAATGTATATATTCCTTTTTGTCCATATTTGTGGTTTATGAACAGCAAAGGCTCTGACCAGACTCCATGGATGCGCAGGCTGATCTTAAGCTTAACTGTTCGCATATGTTTTTAGCAACCTTTTTGCGTGTTCACACCCATTAAATGTGTTATGTTTAATTTAGACCATGCCTGTTGATTTGAAACCCTGGAAGGATGGCTTTCAGCCCAATGAAGGGAAGATTGTCAACAAAAAAGCAGTTCAGATTGCTCTGCCAGGTAAGGATAAAGCTTCAGAAAAAAAACAACAGATAGTAGGGTGATGATTTTAAGTTCTGCTGCGGACGAGATTATGTCTGAACATAAATTGCACTTCATTGCATGGAGCCCTTCATATTCAACTACCCATGATCCTGATATAACTGAACTACTGTTGAAAAGGACATAAAACAGCCAAGTCCTCCATCATACTAAATGTTCATCTATACCAGAATCCCTTTATACATGTAATGCTATAATTTGGGTCCATAGAAGGTGTAGCATTACAAGTGAATAAATACAGTAGAACTTAAATGGCTCTAACAGGCTTGGGAAAAAAATTAGTTTCAGCCAAGGGTAGTTCCAGCCATCCAGGGCTGATTTCTATATAAATTGACTTCTAGGGACTCAAGAAAGAGTTCTGGCCAGGCAGGGTAAACAAGCCATCAGGGTTCGAGCCACTGAAGTTGTACTGTACTGTGATTGTATTTCTGTTCACTGGGACAAAAGTTCACGGTTTTGCCATTTTTAAACACGTTCACAAGTAAGTTCGTGAATTGGTCATGCTTTCCTATGATTATTGCCTTGTTAAAGCATCATGTTTGCGGGTATTAAAGTTTGCCCATTTATGTTGATCGCGAACATTAGTACACTGTGCACATTTGTAGTTACAGTACAATAATGAGACTACACTACAAAGGAATATAAGGCAAATGAGCATTTAATGCTCATTTGCCTTATATTCCTATGTAGGTTAATCTCAGTGGGATCTATGGCATGATAGCGTTATATCCAAAATAGCATTATAACCAGTAGCTTTATAATGTGGCTCCACTGTACATATTTCAGGAACTGAGTTTCTAATCCCATCTCAGGCCTTCTACTGCCAGATCTGCCGCATATTCCTTGGTGATGTCTCCTGTGCTATTGATCATTTCAAATGCGAATCACATTTCACCAAATATCAGGTAACATGGGATTAAGTTCAGGTAAAATCAGCCAAGGCTGTTAAGAATTGAAGACCTGTAGGTTGTAGCGAAGATAAGTTTGCATTTGATTGGCGATGCATGAAAATGTAAATTATGGCATTTGTGAACAGGAAAGAGTCAAATCAGCCTGCATATCCATGCACTAAGATCAGAGTTCTCTTTTTGCACATTAAGTATGAATCCTGGCAAATCTTAAATGAGATGAGTGAAAACTAATCTGTATGCTCAGCTATGCAGGTTGCTCAGCTATGCAGGCTGATTTCAATGTTTACTATAATGCTCGTGACATAAAATGCATTTTCTCACAATGCCATTCATTTTTATTTTAACTTAGACTAGCAGTAGCTAGACATAGGTATTACGTTTTCATGTGGGCCTCAGCAGCATAAACTTTTATCAAGTTTCCTGGTTATGCTCTGTTTGTGACAGTGTACGTACAGGTGAGACACCATTTTTCGCAGAAATGTTATATAAGTGATAGGAAGGTGGAATGGAGAAACGGTATCAAGGTAAGTGTTATAAAATCCTATCTTGTATTTAGTGTGGGTGGCTGACCTTACAAATAGGATAGGGGAACTTTCAAAGCTGTTAATAACTTCATAAAAAGAATAAATAACTCTCTGAATAGATCAGTTTTGTCTCCCCTGTAATTAGCAGAAAGCCAGGGTTGGAGGTTATAAAACTTGAGAATAATCTCAAACTCAAAATAAAGCACACTGATTGGCTGCTTCCGAGCACATGCTCGGAAGCAGCCAATCAGTGTGCTTTATTTTGAGTTTGAGAATGTACTCAAGTTTTATAACCTCTGGGCCAGACATAGATGTTGCTATTCCAGTGTCAGTGTTTGCTTAAACTCCTGTCAAATTTTCTGTTTTAGCTCTGTGAGTAGTACAGGGGCCTCTTTATGAACATGCCCTGACAGGCAAGACACAGTCTTCCACCAAATTTTGGAGTTATTTAGTTTGGACAGAGTCAAAAGATGTGGTAGCTTGTCTAATATCTCATTGTCAGTAGGCCATAGAATTTATCAAAAGCTGTTCTTTACAAATTCTCATACCACTTGTGGATCCAGATATTATGTATCTGTATTTGCACCTTTTTAAAATACTTAATTTGCTTATTGCTGCAGAATACATATATATATTCTGACAGTCCCAGTTTGTTTGTTTGTTCGTTTTTTTTTTTTTTATTTATTTTTTTTTATTATTATTATTTTTTCAACTCTCTCAGTCTCCTTGTGCTTTGTTATATCCATATATTTTCAGCAAATATCAGAGAACTTATGGAGTCCAATAAGCAATACTCAAACTAAAAAAATACACCTTTTGTGTATGCCACTAACCTGGTGCTCTGATATATTTTCAAAAATAATATTAGATCAGGGCCAGGTTATTCAATGCGTCATAATGATGCATCATTGACTTAATGAAGTCATTAGTCAAATATTTGTTATTTTATAGTACACATAAAATCATGAGTAATATTTTTCCTGGAAAGAATTTTTCTCATTTTTTTTTCAGCAAAATATGGCTGTTTTTGAGTACAGTACTTTAAAAATGAAAGCTGTCATTAAAATTCTGACAGCACCATTAGTTTTGTACAGCTGGGTTGAGTGGGTTCTGTGCTACATTTCTGCACATGTAGCTGTTGTTTGGGTGGATTATTAACTTACCATGTGCAGACACATGAAATAATAATATTGACATAAAATACAGCAAAGTAAGTGTTCAGAGCTAACCTGAATCTGAAGCCACTGACAACTTCATTCCACATTTGCAAGATTTTAAATTTATCTTTAACACAACAGTTTGGTTTAATTTTGGCATGGCTGGTCAGCTGACTGGCAAAAGTGGTACTTTCCTAAAATTTACAGTACTCCAGAGAAGAAGGAATAACTGATAAGTTTTGGATAAATTTCCATATTTCTGCAAAACAAACCATATGGTTTAACTTCTCATTAGAACTGTTCACAACAGATGTTTTCATAGAGAAATAAGAAAAATTGTCTTGGAATTATCCACTAAACCCCATCTTATCTGGAGCTCAGAATGGAAGGCTTAGGTAATAGTTGGATTAGGGTTGTACCCTTTTTAGAGTCAGTTTTCACCTAATCCTGTATGTTAATCTATGAGCTCACATCAGCTGAAAATATCTACCTTATTGATTTATGTCAGATGTTTATATATAAAAAATGGTTGAAACTGAAATTTTTGAACTAAAGAAAACAGGGTTCTATTGCACAAAATTATCACCATCCTATTGTCCTAATATGGCTGAAATACTGTTGCCAGATGTAAAGTTGCAAGTCATTCATCCATCAATTGTGGGAGGACAATAACTGAAGTTGATAAAACTTGTTGTCTGATCTAACTGCATGTATTAATTGGCAATAAACCATGTTTAAACTAAACTTTTACAGTTGGTTATGTATTAATGTAATAAAGTAAAATATTCCGTTCTTGCACCTTAAAAGCAAATCTTAAATATTTTATTGACACTTTTGACAATCTATACCATGTGTGACATGGACTGGACTGATGCTCAGCACTCCATGGAAGTATTACTTGTTCTGGTCACAGTGTTAATCATGTTAAACATAAATTCTCTCAGTGTGCTAATTGAGAGTGTACTGCTGTGTCAGTGGTGAGTATGCTGTAGTTCTGTTTGGTATGTGCATAATGTCATATACGAGGGTCATCCAATAAGTCCTGCAAACGGCCAAATTTCAAGCAAATGATAATTAAAAACGAATCAAGCAATCCATATTCCTACATTGCATCTTCCCTTCATTCCAGTCAACAATTTTCAGAAACGTCATGATCTTGCAAATGACGTTGCTAGGCAACTGAAGAATACTGCCATTATGGGTGCGGCGGTGGCTTCTAGTTGTCTGTTTAAGATCCCCTAGCTTAGTTCAGAACGCTTGTAAATATCTGAAAATTGCTGGGAGATACGGAAAATAATACTGAAGTATGTACACGGTACCAAGGTTAAGAAAATGCCATCTGTCAAGATATTATTATTGTTCAAAGGAAGATCACCATGTTTTTCGGGCAGCTAAAATATCATAGAAAATGAGTATACGAAGAAGATGCCTTCACAACAGATGAAGTGTTTCCTAAACTGCCATTAATTTGTTATCAAAGAATAGTCCTGAGATGCTTAAATGTAGATATTAGAGAAAATACAAGCTTCGAGCCTTGTTTAATATCGTTTGCAGTCTTAAGAAACCAGAGGTAAACATTAAAAACTAGAATTTTGCTAAACTTCTATAATATTCTCTTGTTGCCCAGCAACCACATTTGTTTGGTAATGTGAAATGATAACTGTCTCTTATTTGAGTTCTTACATATAAGGCGATTACTTTAGAACATGAATTATTGTAATTTGAAAGAATTATGTACATATATGGACGGATTTTCTTCCCCTCACCTCTTGTAAAAGACGCCGTGTTTGTGCAATTTCACCGCCGGTATCGCTTACACCTTTGCATTCAAAACCCTCCCATATCTGAGAAAGGAATGTCACGTGTATGATTTTTAGCACATATGTATATTATATACGTAAGCTGTTAATGGTATAATTTGATTACCCTACCTCAATTAATAAAGCAGTAATGACTACGTTTGCAAGACTTACTGGATGACCCTCGTAGTGCCCCAGGATTACTGACTTAATGCATATAAAGCCTTACTTTTTCTAATTGAACAGTTTGGCTTGCTTTAAAGTCATGATTGGATATGTTTGATCCCTTTAGGCCGTCTGACAGAAAACAATATACATGCAGCTAGGATAGGAATCAGAGAAACAGCGCCTTGGAATATATGTATCACTAAAGACTTAAGCCTTGTGCACACGGGCAAAGTTTCTGTGACAAAGTAGGTTTGTCATAGAAAAATGTGCTTGTGTGAATGAAAAAATATGCCAGATTTTCATTGCCAAATTTATATGGTCAAGTTTATGACAGACAAAATTTGTCCGTGTGAACAGAACATTTGCCAAAGAATATGTATCAAAGAAACTAGCAATGGAGATGAACAATATTAGAAAACTTTGCTCATAATCAGATCAGCTTGATTTTGAACAAAGTATTTTTAACAAAGAAAGTTTGGCATTGTTTGCTGTTCACATGGGCAAAGTTTATTTGTCCAGGTAATGTTGATGAATGATGTTTGATTGTGTGAACACAGTAGCAAATATTTCCTTGCCGAAGTTTATTTGAGAAAGTTTCTATGCCACATTTTTTTTAACAAATAATTGCTCCCTCCAGCCTCCAGCAATATATCATCAGCAGCAGCAAAAACTACTGTATTAATCCTAATAAACTCTCTGCTCTAATAAATGCCCCCCTGCTTCTTTTCCCAAAAATAATGTTTTATTGATATGTATGAATTCCTGTTTGCTTGTTCTTTGAATGAGGTACCTATTTTAAATGGGATCTACTCTGAAAGGAAAAAATTTGCTCCTATAGGAGCAAATTCTTTCTTTTAAGAGTAGACCCCTACTGAAAAGAGAGGCAGAAATAGTAGAGTTGCTTCCTTTGCAAGTACATGTATATCCATTCATCTTAATACTGTTTATAAGTGGTATTTGGCAGTGCCTGATTTACTACACTATAGGCTCTTATGGCAGTGCCTGATTTACTACACTTTAGGCTCTAAATACCCCCCCCCCTTTTCGTAAAATGCAATGCATTTAATAGGTTTAATACAATATTTACTGTTATTCTTTAGCCTAATTGCTGAACTTGTTATAAAGATGACCAGATGATGATAATCATCAATATTCTTCTACAGTTTGTGGTATTTATTGTCGGGTCACCTTGACCTTCTTTGATTCATGCAAATGAAAGGGGCTTCACTAGATTTGCTTATGGACCAGAATCTTCCCTGTCTTTGTTTACATCAGTATGCCTGCAGATCCATGTGGATCTTTAGTATGAACAGTGAAAACTGATCCACATTGCACAGTTGTGCTTGCTGGTCTGAGTCATTCCCTTTCACAGTATTCATTAGTGATTTGAAAGAATTCAGGCCTGGATGAAAAATTCGTATGGTTAGAGTACATGCCATAGGTATGTAGGGATGAAATGTGGTAACATTTTTAAAGACAAATGGAGCAAAATTCTGAAGAAAAAAAACCTCCCACTTTTGGCTTGCCTATATTAAAGCAGGGATCAATTTAGGAGATTTTGAGAGATCTGCCCTTTTTTTCCCAAAAAATCCAACCAAAATCTGCACAGTGGGAGAAAAAAAATCTCATGCAAAAATGCTTTTCCATATTGGATGGTACCAAAAATTTTCACTAAAAATGGAGAATTTCATTTGAAAATGGCTCAATGAGATATTTTCTCCCATACAGTTTTGAGCCAGAATTATCTCTGTAAAAGTACTAAAGAACTATTGCAGTCATGTAGGAGTTACACATACAATTTAGTTTTAATGTTCCTGATGGTGAGCACAGCACATCAGGCCAGCTCTTCTCTCTTCTACCATTGTCAGGTCTGTTTTATGCCCCCCCCCCCCCCCCCATGAAATGGTGGAAGGGCATATAGAGTTTACCCTGTCCGTGTGTGCGTGTGAAACATGATTATGTACGGCCCATTACTTAGTCCTGCATGGTGGGATTTCAAAATATTTAGGCAAAAATGAGCTTTGTGACAAGAAATATGTAATGTGCAAGAACTCTGTTGCTAGCTCACAGTTCAAGGTCACACTGTGCACATAAATTTTGAGTATAGGCTATAGAGAAAATATTCTGCATGAAATGGCGAAAGGGCATATAGAGTTTACCCTGTCTGTGTGTGCCTGTGTATGTGTTTGTATGTATGTGTGTTTGTGTGTTGCCAGAATCGTGTCCGGGCCATAACTTCATGCATGGTTGGATTTAAAAATTATTTAGCACAAATCATCATCATGAGAAGACAATGTGTTGCGTGCAAGAAATTTTTCGATAGCTGAAAGGTCAAGGTCACACTGTACACTTAAACTTTGTGCACAGGGTATAGTGAGAACATGCTTGTGTCCATCCCATAACTTTTTCCTGCATGGTTGGATTTCAAAATATTTGGCATAAATTATCATCTTGGCAAGCTGATGTGTCGCGTGCAAGAGCCATGTTGCTAGCTTGAAGGTCAAGGTCACACTGCCCACTTAAGCTTCATGCATAGGCTAGAGAAACGTGTTTCATGTCCAGCCCATAACTATGTCCTGTATGACTGGATTTCAATATTATGTTGCATAAATGATTATCATGATAAGACGATGTGTTGTGTGCACGAATTTTGTCACTAGCTGAAAAGTCAAGGTCAGACTGCACACTTTAACTTTTTGCATAGGCTTCAGTGAAACATGATTATGTACAGCCCATTACTCAGTCCTGCATGGTGGGATTTCAAAATATTCAAAACCATGTTGCTAGCTCAAAGTTCAAGGTCACACTGTGCATAGGCTATAGAGAAAACATTTCCGTATCTGACCCATATTTTTTTCTGCATGCTGATATTTCAAACTTTTATGGCATTAATAATTATCATGGCAAGACAATGTGTTGCATGCAAGAACAATGTTGCTAGCTCAAAGGTCAAGGTCTGAATCAGCTTTTAAACTTTTTTGCATAGGCTATGGTGAACACTGTACATATCCGGCCCATAACTTTGTCTTGCATGGTGGGATTTCAAAACTATTTAGCAAGAAAGTTTGTTGCATGCAAGGAACATGTCACTAGCTAAAAAGTCAAGGTCACAGTATGAACTTAAATTAAGTGATTAGGCTTTAATGAAAGCATGTTTGTGTCATATTTGTGTCTGAGGTTTAATTGCAGAATAAATACACATCTACCTGTATTTCTTTATAGCTATCCAGTAGTGCCAAGTGCCAGTGATATATCATACTCAAGGCACTAGGTGGGGGCATTCCTGTCCTATGGACACATTTCTAGTTGCATATAAGAGTTTATGAATGGATGAAAACCATAGGTTAGAGACTGAATATTGTAGTGAAACTGGAAGTATATATATACGCATACAGTGCTGCAGATTAGGTTCTGTTTTTACATGCCGGTTTTGCAAAAAAGGACGTATTATGTCATGGCGCTGTCCGTCCATCCATCGGTCTGTCTGCCCATCCGTCAACATTCTTGTGCACGCCATAACTCAGTAACCGTTTGGTATATCTTCATGAAATTTTGTAGGAATATGAATTAGGTGGGGCTACGTGTCACGTACAAGAATGGTTGCCTCCCCTTTCTTAGTTTCAAAGTTGTGCACCTTTGATTATTTTTTTCCCAACAAGTCTTGTGGGCATCATAACTAGATTACTGTTTAGAATATCTTGATGAAGCTTCATAGCAATGTGAATTAGGTCCCAACGATGTGTCCCTTACAACAATTGTTACTCTGCCTTTTTCATTTTAGGATAACTTCCCTTTGATTAGTTTTTGTCTCGCCTGCGAAGCAGAGGCGAGACTTATGTATTGCTATTCCAGTGTCATCGGCGGCGGCGGAGTCGTAAACTTTGTCGATTTTTTGCGTTCAGGTCATAAGCGCTGACAGGCGAGACACCGCATTCCGCGGAATTCTTGTTATTCTATTATTGCATATACTTATCTTGTGCATGATCACAATGATAATGTGTTGCATATAAGAATGGTTACTCCCCCTTACTTAATTTTGGAGTAACTTACTTTAGATTGGTAATAGTAGGCTATTCCCATGCACACCAAAACTCATTGTTCTTTTGAAATATTTTAATGAAACTTTGTAGGAATGTGTATAATAATGGGGCAATGTATCCTGTGCAAGAACTACAACTCTGGCTTACTTAATTCCTACATTAGCTGCCCTTGCATAAATTTCCTGTTTTACTCTGTAACTCCTTAACTGCTTAAAATATTTTAACCAAGCTTAATGTTGATGTGTATATTACCAAGGGAATGAGTATGAGTTACAATAACAGTAACTCCAGTTTACTTAGTTAGTGAATTATCTCCCGTGTTTGACTTTGGCATTTCTCAACATTTAAGCTGCTTCACCTTGGAAGCTGATTTTTGGTATACTTCTAGTATTTGATGTGTCAAATGTTTAAATAATGTTGCAGTCATTAATTACAGAGTTGTTGCCCCTGTTGTCTGCCTGTCCATCTTTTTGTTAACAATCTTGTTCATTCTGTAACTCTTTCATGACTAGAAATGGGTATATTATGCGCCGCTTGCAAAGCTCTTGTTAGGATAATTAATATCTTTTGCTAATTTTTGAACAAAACCATGTGTTGTGACCCCTCATTAAGCCGTCATGACAAAATAGTTCTATTGAGGGGTCACAACCTATGTTTTTTGGAAAAATAAGGAAAATTATTCCTGTTACTCCTTTTTTATCTGGAAAACTGCATTTCATTTAGACTTTATTTATTATATTTCAAATTGTCTCCTCATGTTATTTACTACTGTAATTGTACACAGTCTTCATGGTCAGCATAAATGCACAAACTGATGGTGTTGTAAACAAGAAAATAAAAGGAAAACAAAAGAAATCTGTGAGCTTTATGTCTTAATTGCCTCACAGTGAATTTCTGTCCTGGCAAACTTAAATACAGTTACAGTTTTCGGATTGGACATGAACTTTCCATTTTCACCTTCCTTTGTTTAACTTACAACCACTTGTCACAAGTGAATCATTAATGTTGTGAGCCTAGTCAGTACTGAAACTGGCCTGCCACTTCTTCATTGTGCCATAATATGCAAACTGAATTTTTGTTACAGAAATACTGTAAAGACAATCCATTTTATGAGAAACGGTTCAAGCAAGAGAAAGATGCTGCAGTGGATGAAATTTACAAGAAACATGGTAAAAGACTCTCAGACCATAAACTAGCCAACAGATTGGAGAACGAAAAGAAAGACAATAAAATTAGACAGCAGGAGAAAGTTTGGGATAAAACTGTTGATGATTTAAATGATGACATGCCACAGGTTACATCACCTGACCTTAAAGGGGATATTAAGCTAAATTTTGCTAATAAAAAAGACAAAGATGTCAAAGTTGAAAAGGGGTTTGGTAAATTTACATGGGTTAAACAGGAGGAGAAAGAGCAAGTAAAAGAGTCACAAAATGAACAGGAAAAGACAGACAAGCATGATGAGAAGAAAGGAATAGCTATCAATATAACAGGAAAAACTATACCAGTTAGAAGTACTGGTATAATGTATGGCAAGAAAAATCCTCTTTTACCACCATGGCAGCCTGTTGGAAAGAAACCAGATGTTAGCAGTTTCCCAATGAGAAAAGATGTAAAGACTGAAAAGGAAAGCCCTTCTGGGCTGGATATGTTTCTGACAAGCAACAAAGATGGTGGAAAAATTCCAGTCATTGGTGAAAACCCTGAGAAGAAAAAAATCAGTGCAAAAGAAATATTGGAAGCTTTTAGTGGTAAATATAAAGACAAAGACATACAACCTAAGTCAAAATCAACTGACATTTCAAAAACAGATGACACTTATAATGATGCTAAAATTGAAAGAAAAGATAAGCGTACTGAAAGTAAAGAAATAAAACGTAGTACTGAAAAATTTAATTTGAAAGATGTGCCACTTCCGGAGCCAAAACAGTCTAAGAAAGAAACTCAAGAGGAAAAAGATATGAAAATGATGGGGATTGACCCATTATCTTCAAAGCTTCCCTCTGCTGCTAAACCTCCTCCACCTATTTCACAAAATATGAAACTGCCCAGTGAAAAATCAGCAACAATAACAAGTGAGCAGATTCATGATGTATTCTATAAGGATGTAAATTTGGATAAAATTCCTCTGCCACAAGTTCCCTCATCCCACACAAAGCAGCCCAGTATTGGAGATAAAAATAGTGAATCCAGTAATAAACTAAAAACAGAGATGAAGCAAGCAAAAGCAGAGTCTGTAGCTTCTGATAGCAAAACATCTATGACTGAAACTCCACGTCAGTCTGACTTAAAATCTGAGGCAAGTCAGGTGACACAGGACAAGGATTCTGTAAAAGCCGAAAAAATGGATTCCTTGACCAGTGGTCTAAAATCTGACTTAGATATAAAAACAGCTGGTAAAACTGATGAAGTTAAAGAATTGTCAGCGAAAAATGAAGTATCAGAGTCTGAAAATGCAAACAGCAAGCCTGATGACTCCATCAGTAATGTAAATCAGAGGAGACCTAGAGGACGAGGTAGAGGTGCTGCACGGGGCTCAGGCAGGGGAAGGGGGGCCAAGACAGTCAAAACGACAAGAACAACAAGATCTATGACTGTAGCTGAAGACATAAAGTCACTTCAAGATAATGAAACAGCAGCAAGTGAAGTGAAAAATATGCCTGAAAGTAAAAGAAAAAGGCAAACCTCTGTGTCAGCTCGAGAGAAAGCTAAGACTTCTCCAGAGAAAAAGTCCAGTCCAGCTAGTGGTAGTCAAATTTCCTCTGGACATGATAAAACTGCTGAAAGTGATTCAGAAGGTTGGTGATTCATTTTTGCTTAAATTGCCAGGTTTAAACAATAAATATTTGATAAACATACCGTAAGCCTTAAAATAGCAGTTTAGATAATGCTTATAAAAGTGTTGCTTACAATTTTAGCAAAAGTTCCCTTAAGATTTTGTTTTGAAAAAGAAAATTTAGTTAGTCATTATCCAAATTCAGTTAGTCATTATCCAAATTGCTTTGTTAAACTTGGAAACTAATATATATTCATGTAAATTCTGCAGTCATGTCTATTAATGCCCCTTCCTAGTAGAGCGTAATATATATACATGTACGGTAAAAGTGGGAGAATAAAGAAATTTTGAAATAAAAAGTAAGATAGCATTTAGTATATTTGTACAGAAGTTGGGATGCATAACTGTTTACCATTTTTTGCATTCAAATATAAATGCGCAAGCATTTAAATATAAATGCGCGAAATTAAAAGATAGAAAACACTATGCTTTTATAAAGTAACTAATAAATGTTGTGACAAGTCTGCGAAATTTGGTACCCTTGAACATGTCTCAGATGGTATTTTTCCCACGAGCATAACAATAATTTAAGTTTTCATGCATATTCGTGCAGTTTTGTAGACAATTTTACTGCCTTTGAGTTTGCAGTATTTCTATTTGCACTTTCATGATCTGTTAGCTATCTGTTGTTTACTGTCCATTGCGTCCTACCTATTGTTTACTTTATACCACCTTCAGTGACATATACTGGGGTTGTGGAGGGCATAAGCAGGATGTATGTGCTTAATCATATGCACATAAACCATATTGCAGTAAGCAATAGATAGCAGTAAACTTTACGTAGTAGAGAGAGGACAGCAGCAACAAAATACAATTTGCCGATATAAATGATAGAGAATGTGAGAGAATATGTAGTTTCAAAGTAAGTATCATCGTTTTCAGAAAACAAAGTAAAATCCTGCTTGCATTTGATGATGTTTGTTTGCAGTTCATGCATTTTATCATATTAATACATGTATAATACCTATTCCATCTCGTTCTACAGATAACGTAAGCGAGGCCAGTGGTGTCAGCATGCACATGGGAAGTGATTTCGAAATTGTTGATGATATCGGCGATTTTGAAACCCTAGATGACTAGCCTGGAATAAATTTGGACTTCAGATTGTGATAAGTAGAAATGTGCATGAAAGGGAAAGCTCACAGACGTTTGTATTGACAATAACATGTACAGTAACAGCAAATTGGTGCCTGTAAATGTCCAGTGTTAAGAAAACAGCATTTATTGAACTGGAAAACCAGTTTCTTGTTTAAAAATTACTATGTCATGTAGATGTCTAGTAGACGCTTCTGATGAATGTTTTTTGAAAGCCATGAAAGAAGGTAAAAGTGCAGAAAAATCGTCTTGGATTAAAATGAACGTCAGACTTCTTTAGATGATTTCATGAAAAGAACTTCATATATCTGAGAAAATATAATACTAATTTATTCTATATAAACAATGAGATTAGGCACAGGTTCCTAGTCCCATTGTTTATGTACAATAACATTAGTGTAATCTGTAGAATGTAGGAACATAAAATTAACCTTTGATTTAATTCGGATGTCAAAAGGAATATTACCTTATCATGAAGACTTGAAAACAGGACATTCATAGTGTTGCTAAATGTAAATTTATGGAACTAGGTAATGAAGGAAAATAAAAGTATCTATGATAGGATGAGTTGTTTTTGTCTGTATGTGTTAAACATTTTGTGTATTCGAACTGGATTTGCATGCTGTTGGATATTGAAAGATGGATAAAAAACAGCCATGTGGAGGAATTGGAACTTTTTGGTGACTGACTTCAATCAAGTTGAACAAACATTCAGATAAGTCTGTTAATAATGCACAGATGAATGTACAATTTAACCCATTCCATTCGGGATACCCTTTAGGGGTATCTGGGCAAACAGTTTGGATCCAGATCAGGCGCCACAAATATGGGGCTTGATCTGAGATCCAAACTGTTTGCTGCCTAGACATCATTTCTACAAGAGTTAGTTAGACCAAAATTGTCAAAATATTCTTGATTTTTTATGCAGACGACAATTTCAGAAGACAACAAAAAATACCCAGAATGCAATGGGTTAAATATTCCAGATCTAAACAAATTTTCAAAGAGACAAGGACACAAGGACACAGGGAACTAACAGAGAAAATAAACAGATGTCAATAGATAACATAGCTGTAAGTAGGACGTCTTGGGTATTCCAGATCGACAACTGTTTACATAAATTGCAGTGGTGTAGCCAGGGAGAAGCCGAGATGCCTGAGCATCCATAAAATATTAATAAACATAAATTCTAGAAGCCAATTTAAGTTTCCTTTGTTGGCAATCCTTAGGAAGCATCCAAATTTTCTTTGACCTGACTATGCCCCTTGATTGTTATTAAATCCAAAGAGAGAGTATTTACGTACAGATGGGTAGTATGGACTGTCTGAATAATAAAAAAAATACTGTACTGTTACTGTTTTAGTACACATTATGATGATTTAGCCGATTTGTAAGTGGAAAAAATTCTGTAACCGCAAATGGTGATATGACCACCAGAGATGATTCTACTTTGTATTATTTCAGTTCTATGTATGTGTTTTTAGCTCACCTGAGCCAGCGGCTCCGGGGGAGCTTATAGGATGGTAAGGCTCCGTCGTCGTCCGTCAACAATTTCATATGACTTCTCCTCTGAAACCACTGGGCCGATTGTAACCAAATTTCATATAGAGCCTCCTGGGACCTTAGGAACGAAAAGTTGTTCAAACGGTCCTGGTCACATGACCAACATGGCCGCCATGCCCATATATGGTAAAAACCTGAAAAAATCTTCTTCTCCAGAACCAATAGGCCGATGGCCTTGAAACTTAATATGTAGCATCGGGTATGCGAGTACTACCAAGATTGTTCAAATTATGACCTTGGGTTGACCTTGACCTTTTTTACGGTAAGGTCAAGTTTGCTTCCTTATTCTTTTATATGGCAAGATGCTACAACATAAGATATCTTGGAAACTGTTGAAGATTTTGGGCTAAAAATTGGTATCTACAGTCATCTTAATGACTACATGAAGATTTTTGAGTACAAGAGGTCAAGATCATTCTTTGACCTTTGACCCTGAACTCTCATATTTTGATGAGTTCTAACAATCTCCTCAAAAGCCACTGGGCCAATTGAAACCAAATTTCATATAGCGCCTTCAGGGGTTGAGAGAACAAAACTTTGTGTATACGGTCCAGGTCACATGACCAACATGGCCACCACGCCCATATATGGTAAAAACCTTCAAAAATCTTCTTCTCCAGAACCATATAACCGATGGCCTTGAGACTTGGTATGTAGCATTGGGAACATGAGTACTATCAAGATTGTTCAAATTATGACCTTGTGTTGACCTTGACCTTTTTTACGGCAAGGTCAAATATGGGAAAATGCTAGAACATGAGATTTCATGATAAGTTTTGAAGATTTTGGCCTAAAAATTGGTATATACAGTCATCTTAATGAGTACATGAAGATTTATGAGTACAAAAGGTCAAGGTCATTGTTTGACCTTTGACCCAGAACTCTCATATTTTGACAATTTCAAACAATCTCCTCAAAAACCACCGTGCCAATTGTGACCAAGTTTTATATAGAGCCTCCAGGGGTTGAGGGAATGAAAAAATTTTCTAATGGTCCTGGTCACATGACCAGCATGGCCATTATACCCATATATGGTAAAAACCTTTAAAAATCTTCTTCTCCAGATCCAGTTGACCGATGGCCTTGAGACTTGGTATGTAGCATTGGGTACTTGAGTACTATCAAGATTGTCCAAATTATGACCTTGTGTTGACCAAATTATGACCTTGTGTTGACCTTGACTTTTTTTACTGCAAGGTCAAATATGGGAAAATGCTAGAACATAAGATTTCATGGAAAGTTTTGAAGATTTTTGCCTAAAAATTGGTATATACAGTTGTCTTAATGAGGTCATGAAGAGTACAAGAGGTCAAGGTCATTTCTTGACCTTTGATCCAGATCGCTCATATTTTGACATTTTTAACAATTTCCTCAAAAGCCAAAGGGCCAATTGTAAACACATTTCATATAGAGCCTCCAGGGGTTGATTGAATAAAAATTTGGTCAAACGGTCCGGGTCACATGACCAACATGGCCGCCATTACCACTTATGGTATAATTCTTTAATATTTTTCTTCTCCAGAACCAATACACCTATGGCCTTGAGACTTGGTAAATAGAATGGAGTACTAGAGTACCACCAAGACTGTTCAAATTGTGACCTTGGGTTTAACCTTGACCTTTTTTTGCGGCATGGTCAAATATGGGAAAATGCTAGAACATAAGATTTCGTGGAAAGTTTTAAAGATTTTGGCCTAAAAATGGTATATATGGTTGTCTTAATGAGTACATGAAGATTTATGACTACAAGCGGTCATGGTCATTCTTTGACTTTTGACCTAAGACTCATATTTTGACAATTTCAGACATGATAAGAAAAAGCCACCTTGCCAGTTGCCCAGGTGAGCGATTCAGGGCCTCATGGCCCTCTTGTTTAGGTTTTGCCTGAGGACACTTCTTTTGAAAGTGATTAAGACCTTATGGAGAAGATGTTAAAAGTAAAAAGTATGCAAAGACCAGGAACTGAAACAATCAAAATCCAAATCCAGCCCTCAAACCATAGTTGGAAACAACTAAGATTACAAATAATCAAGATACAGAGAACATATGGCCAACCGGCTAAGGTGACATTTTTCTAGCAGTGGAAGTGTTTCTTCACTTCTCTATTTTGGTTTATAATGAATGCAGTAATAATAACCTAAGGCCTTCTTAATTTTCATATCAACAGTTATTCATTATTTTCCGGACATTCTCAACATCATTGAATTATAGTTTACTTTCCAAGATCATTTTGATAAAATAATCGTCAAATTTCAATGTTACTGAAGAAATTCATGAGCTACATTAATATGGAAGTTCCTGTATCAGGTAGGAACCCGGTGGCTAAGTGGATTAGGCACTGGTCGAGATCTGCGAAGCTAGCGGTACGGGTTTGAATTCCGAATAAGGTGGAAACAACCATATACAGGCAGCTGTACAGGTTTCTGTTGCACACAGCCTATTATAAAAACCAATCCATTGGCTTGATATGGCTGAAGACAATAAAACCGCAAGTCATCCACCAATTGCATATCGGGTATTAACAAATTTAAAAAAAAAAGTTTAATATTTTTTTAATGATAAAACACTGTATATGTATTTTTGGAATTTTGAAATATGTGGAGTACATAAATCAGATACTGATTAACATTCATACTGTTGTTGTTTGCATTGTTGGAGCAGCCGATATTTATGTTGTTATCATATTGTTATTTGAATTTGCACATTGTTCACGTGCGTTATTCAGTATGCTTGTTATTTTATGCTCTATTTTGGAAAAAGTTTGCAATGCCCTTTGACCAGATGCGGATAAATATTTTGGGATTGTGTATATTTAGATTGCTCTGCTATAATGTTTATGCAATCTTTTGATGAATGCGTATAAGTTTATGGCTATTACTAATGGAAATGCTGTTATGCAGTTCAAATTCATCCTAATACCGATAGGTGGTAATAATCGGCTTTCAACGATTTGTCAGTAACTGTTGTGCTTGACAGCAAGGATAAGCACAAGCTGTGTTTGTACCTGTATGGGGATGTTTTGTCATTTTTAACTTAATCCATAGGACCCAAAAAAGGGTGATTGTTAAAAGTAGAGCGGTCAAAGCACCAAATCATAAGTCCAAACTCATTAAGATTCTTTTTTAATTTGATAAACAGATTCAGGTAATCTTTTGAGTAAGTAACGTGGCATTTGTAATTTAGCTCTTAAAACAGACGTGTAGATCTAAAATAACATTTAAAAACAGCAGTGATTGCTATTTTTGTAGTGGAAGTTTGATTTCTAAAAACTGAAGCCTTCATTTTTAACACCTCCGTTTTGCTGATGATACTTGCTATAAATATTCTGTATCAATGAATTTTTCTGTACAACTAACGAATAGGGTATTTTTGATACATATTGGTTGTTTGTAGGCATTCCTTGTTTTTTCTCTAAGTGTATTTGCAGATGTGCTATGAATTTGGACAGTTGTGTCAGCTGAAGCTGTATGTTATCAGTAAACCTCTGATAATGGAACTCAACGCATGACTGTTGTTGTCACGGAACACAGAAAACAAACTGAGTCTTCCAGTTTAGTTTAACCAGGGAGAAACCAATTTTTACTACTGTTTTGTCAAAACCTTGTGGCAATATTTACTATGAGTCATACCATGAGAAGAGGGTCCTTATCTGCATTTAAGAAGTCCAGACAGTCTTCGCTGTCCACAGTAATAGGCTGCAGTATAGATTCATCAGTATCCATAGATTATCTATGCAGGGAGAAGGCTGTGTCTTATGAAACTTTGGATGCCTGAAATTCTGGTTCATCTGCATATTCAGATAAAGCATGTTAAGCCATAAAGCGGCAAAGAAGCAGACAACAAAATTCACGTCTGCGACATTTAAAAAAATGCTTTGTCCAGTCTATATCATATTGAGAGCAACAGTGTTGATCCAGATGAGGCAGCTCATAATGAGCCTTCTCATCCGGATTTATGCTGTTTTGAAATTCAGTTATTTTCATTTAGTGCTTTAAGTGTTAACAAAGAATAATCAAGCCAGCATCCAAGAAGTCTGAACAGCCTTTGGTGTTCACGGTATAGATTCATCAATATCCATACGAGCTGCGACACGAGAAAAGCAACAAAGTGTGTGCGCCCAGTGCAGACTAAGATCATACTGTGCATCTGCCCAGTCTGATATTAGTCTGGGCTGGACACACAAACACTTTGTTGGTTTTCTCGCGTCCCGGCTCAGTTCTCTGTGCAGAGACTACTCTGATCAAACTTTGGTGGATGCATGAAAATTAATTTTCACAATCCAAAGAGATACTTAAAAATTAGTTCATAGGATTCCAAGGTTTAATTAGAGCCTTCCTAATGCTCTTGTTCATCTGCATATTCATATTTGCATTTTCATTGTTCATATATGTGCATGCAGAAACTATTCTTATGTTCATTGAATTAGCTGGAGCTTATCAGGATTGCACAATACAGAATGTTGCATAGATTATTCACGCTGTTTATGTGTTGTTCATGATTGCTTGTAAATAAAATACGTGACAATTAGAATGAATTCTTGTTTCTCAGCTATAAGCTATACTAAATGCAGTTGGAGCTCGGGGTAAAGGACAGTGCAGAAAAATGTGTTTAATTTCTACAACATTTCCACCTACAGTTTACTTCACTGCAGGTTAACTTTTACAAAAATTGAAAAGATGAGTCTAAGTAGAAAGTTTGTATAATACTAGTCAGCATTGACAATTCTATTTTGAAGATGATTTAAAAAAGCATTGTTTTAAAGATACAATATGAATTGTTTACTGCACATGTAGCTGTTAAAGCTTAAGGATGTCACCAGACCTGGGGCCGATTACTTTGAAAAGTAATCAATAATGATTACAATTACTTTCAATCTCACGATTAGCGATTACAATTGAAAAAACTTTTTTTCTGAAAGTAATCGAATAAGAATACAATTACTTTGCAAAAGTAATCGAATACAATTCGACTAATTTTGCTTTCACGGAAGGGTGGTATCAGTGATCTCAACTGTTTTTAATAGAGCTGTTACTTTTCCTCTTTATGTCATGGGTATGCTGTTACTCTTGATATTGGTACATGTAATAGTCATTATATATCTTTAATCAATCCTAAAACCTGTGCAGTATATAGTGACCCTCTTGATGCCATGCATGGTAGGCTATCTTTTGATTGTGGTACTGGATATACTAGTAACTCTTCAATCAATCTTATTTTCTGTATTCAAAAATAAGGCATAGGCTGGCTATTTTTTGACTGAGGTAATACTTCCTCTCAAAGAATTATTCATTTATGATGGACCCTCTTGATGTCATGGGTAGGTTGTGGCTTTGTATTGTGGTTTAGCCTATAATTTTCACTCATTGAGTCATTCTTAATACATGAAACTGTACGCTATTGAGGGACTGATGCAATACACCACATTTGCATTATCTGCTGGTTCCAAGTCCAAAAATAATCATTATCAGATAAAAAAAACAGGTAACCAGAAGCACCATGAAGAAAAAAAATCCTTCAGGGTGGTTACTTGTTTATTTTTTTTCCCCAAAATTAATTATGTCACAATGTATGCTGGAAACTTGCAGATGATGCAAATTTGGTGTTAATGGACATTAAGTGGAAAGATTTAGACAGCAACACACAGTGAAATATACCACAAAACATTTATGCAGATAAATTTAGCATGTATATAAAGACAGCACATCATTATGAAAAACTATACTAATTAAAATATCTTATGTCACATTCATCTTAGGCAAGTTAATTGTCAGTCAAATGTTCATGATAATGGAGATTGTGTTCTCAGTGGCAGACCCCATGGCCTGACCATTGAGTGGTCAGTCATTTCCTGAGAATCTAGCACATCATTATGAAAGCTACATGTACTCAAATATCTTATGTCACATTCATCTTAACTGTTACAGTCAAATGCTCATGATCATGGAGATTTTTTTAAGTATCTTGTATTCTCAGTGGCAGAGCCCATGGCCTGACCATTGAGTGGTCAGTCATTAACTGAGAATCTAGCACATCACTATGAAAACTACACTTAAAGTATCTTATGTTACCTAGATAAATTCATTTTCTCAGTGGCAGTGCCCATGGCCTGACCATTGAGTGGTCAGTCATATACTGAGAATCTAACTTTGGTTGTCCTTTGGCAGATTTGGCAATTTGGCATTACACTTCATCATCATTAACCGTTCAAATGTCTCATCTTTCATTGAGCATCTTTCTGGCCTGAAGATCTTTCCAGCAATGCTGAACAATCTCTCCACTGGAGCTGAGCTGGCCGGAATAGCAAGGTACCTTGATGCTAGGACTGACCATACTGGGTATTTACACTCTTCATCCTCCCAGTAAGTTAATGGGTCACTTTTCTTCTTGGCACATGGTTCTTTTAGGTGTTGTTTTTGTTCTGTCTCAACCCCTGTTGTAACTGGTGGTGGGGTGCTGGTTTCAGACCCCATGAAGCTGAAGAAATCATCAGAATCTACCTTTGGAGCCTTAGAGACAGGGGACTGGATATCTCCTTCAGCTGATGTTGTTGTGCTGATAGTGGCTGCTTTGCTGATCAGAGATGCCTCCAGCTTGCTACGCTTCTCAGCATCACACCATCTCGTCTTGAAGCGGGGGTCCAGCACAGCTGCCGTCAAGTAGACATCATCCTCCTCATAGTGGGAGAGTCTCTGTTGTATCGATGATTTCAGAGTTGTCACTATCTTATTATTGTATGTGGCAGATATCTGCTGTAGCTGATGTTTTAGACCTAATGTTACTGGCACTGTTAGACTTGCTGACACATTGTTCTCTTGCTGTACCAAATCAGTTGCTGTTTCAAATGGAGATCCTAAGTTAATTGGATTAAACTGTCTTTGAAAAAAAACATGTTCCATGTTAAAAACTCCAACAATTAGTTACCTCAATTATGATAATTGTTTTACTTCTTCAAAGATTAAAGGAAAGAAATCTCATTGATCTATTACCACCTTTATCTATTAAATAAACTGTTTCCTACAAACAGAATGTCTCTTTCAAACATGTAAAATATTTAGAAATCTACTGCATTTTTTCCTCAGAAGACATTTTTAGCTCACCAGAGCCGAAGGCTCCGGGGGAGCTTATAGGATAGGCAGTTGTCCGTCGTCGTCGGCGTCTGTCGTATGTCGTATGTCGTCGTCGTCGTCCGTCAACACTTTTAAACAACATCTCCTCTGAAGCCACTGGGCCGATTGGGCCCAAATTTCATCTGTAGCAACCTTGGGCTGGGGGATTGAAAGTTTGTGTTTTTTATGAAAATCTGCCCTTTAGTTTGGTTGCTATGGCAACTTAGAGTTCCCATAGACTTATAATGGGGAAAATTGAAAAATGGCATTTTCTGCCAAGCCATTGCAGAAATGTTGACAGAACTTTTATAGAAATGTTCCTTGAGAAGTCCTCTATCAGCTGTATGATATTTTGGCCCACTGCCCTTTTATTGGTTGCCATGGAAACCAAAATGCAATCAAAAAGTAAAAAAATACTTAAAAACTACCTCCTCTGGAACCACTGGGCCGATAAGGCCCAGCTGTCATCTGTAGTATCCTCAGGCTGGGGGATTGAAAGTTTGTGTTTTTTATGAAAATCTGCCGTTTAGTTTGGTTGTTATGGCAACTTAGAGTTCCCATAGACTTATAATGGGGAAAATCGAAAAATAGCATTTACTGCCAAGCTATTGCAGATATGCTTACAAGACTTTTATAGAAATGTTCCTTGAGAAGTCTTCTGTTAGCGTTGATGTTTTTGGGCCCACTGCTCCTTTTATTGGTTGCCATGGAAACCAAAATGCAAAAATAATGGAAAAAAATAATAACAAAATTATCTCCTCCTGAAGAAGCCACTGGAAAGATAAGGCCCAGATTTCATCTGTAGTATCCTTAGGCTGGGGGATTGAAAGTTTGTGTTTTTTATGAAAATCTGCCCTTTAGTTTGGTTGCTATGGCAACTTAGAGTTCCCATAGACTTATAATGGGGAAAATTGAAAAATCGCATTTACTGCCAAGCCATTGCAGATATGCTGACAAAACTTTTATACAAATGTTTCTTGCGAAGTCTTCTATCAGCTATATGTTTTTGGTCCACTTCCCTTTTTATTATTGGTTGTCATGGAAGCCATAAAGCAAAAGAAGGAAAAAAATCCCTTAAAAAATGATCCCTTCTGAAGGCACTAGGCAGATTGGGCTGATTTATCTTTAGTATCCTTGGGCTGTGGAAGTGAAAATATGTGTTTTTCTTTTATGAGAATCAGCTCTTTCGTTTGGTTGCTATGGCACAATGGGGAAAATTTTACTGCAATCAAAATATGGAAATCAGTTATATATTTTGTTATGAACTCAACAGACTGTCAGACTGAGACTTTGTAGTAGTATATTTAGTATTAGCCTGTACAAATGTGACAGCAGTTTTGAAAGCAATTTTGAGCTAGAGATCTGGTGAGCTTTGTGGCCCGTGGGCCTCTTGTTCATCAATTTGTCAAAAGTAATCTAAAATTAATCGTAAAAGTAATCACGATTACAGGCATTTTTACAATGTATTCGAATAAGAATAAGATTACTTTCAATCGTAAAAATCTACGATTACAGAATAATTTTCGAATAAAAAAAATTCAATCGATTACAAGTAATCATGATTAACGATTACGATTACCCCAGGTCTGGATGTCACAAGGTCCTCAGGTTGTTGGGTTTATGATATTCTTAAGGCATACGCATAAATAATGTGCATATTTTATTGCACCAGCTTTTGTAAACAGGTGCGACAGACTTGTCCCGTCCAATAGTTCATCAGTCCATCCATCTGTTCATCCATTCATCCATCCATCCATAGCATTACCAACCATCCATGGCAGAATCTTGCATTGAAATTGATTAAATTCCACATGCATTCATGTTTTCATAAGCTGTTTTAAAATGATTAACCGACAATAAATTGAAAAAGAAGGGTTTAATGGAACACAAAGATTGCATGACTATGGAAAATATTAGTATATGAAAAAAAAAATCGAGTTTTTACTGATCTGACAGTACTGGCATAACGCCATTATCGGCACCGAGCAGCTGTCAGGGCTACTTGAGATACATTAAATATACATTATAGACTCAGAAAAGCGTTTGGTTTAAACATATTTTATTTCAAGAAATCTAACATTCATGGCAGTAACAATAGAACAAAAGAAAAGCGTTTATGACTCAGGAAAATGTCTAAAATATATCACTGTCATCTGGTCTGATAATACTGGCATCTGAGGAATCATCGGCACCAGCGGTACGAAGTATAATACTTGTTGAAAAATATCGTCACAAGTTCCTAAACTCAATGGGGTGGTCATGGTCGGGCTATAGTTCGGGGTAACTTCCAGTGCCGGGGCGTCCTAAGTAGGGCAAGGGCCTACTGTGCTTGCAGTAGGTGCGGAACATTATATCTCCCCCTTATCATATCTCTTTTCTTTCTCCCTTCTCTGGGAGATGGCGCGTTATAAACTGAAATACTGTCTAAAAGAGCCGTTAAACTCAAAACAACCAATTTACACAATCCAAAACTTAAAAACCTGCGCAAAACTCAGATCTTATTATCAGAAGAAATTGCGTAGCATTTCAGGTTTTTGTTAAACTCTGTGAAGGGTATTTGTTTATGTTTGACAGGAATTTGCACGTGGACAGATGGAATTTTCCTGAAGTTCAAGTAAACAAGTAATTAAATTATTGACAATTCAGTCAATTTCTAATAAATGTGAGAATAAAAATGATAAAATATGACTAAGAAATCTGCATAAACCTGATCTGTGTCTAGTCAGTCTCCTGTAACATGTCTGTCCAAATTTTTATGATAATTACATAGTGTTGGTTGACCGGCAGTTAGCATGTGTACTAATTATTAGTATAAACATTTTCATGATGTGCGGCTTAGACAAAGTCATTATTATAACAGCTTCTCTACAGAGGTTGAGATCAGATTACTGATAAGTTCTCAATTTACGGTGTCTCAAGTCAAAAAGTATTTCAAAGCCTTCCCGCACAGTTGATGTTATATGGTATATACTAGGAAGCTGTTAGCCCCGTGAGTAGTTATAAGCCTCTAGTCACCGGCATTGCGTTTTACCTCGCCCGTAAGAAAGTATGGGAAGAGCTATTGCAGTCGTGTCGGCATCGGTGCCATTGCCGGCGTCAGCATGGGATGTTTTGGTTCGGATTGGTTAAAGTTTACCCATTCTCTATTAAAGTCAAACTTCGAAGTTGGTACACTACGTACTGTCTTGTTGCATGTATGTATGGGTACTAGATCAAAATTTAGATAAAAGAATTAAAGCGAGTTTATGTCTTTTCCACAAGTTACTATCACTTTCTTAACATTATTCTAAATTTTCAAACAGAAGTTTGTACATGCTCCATTTATCCAATTTTCTATGCTTTACCATCAACATATCGTCTTGTGCACTCAAGTTTTCTGGAGATACTTTTCCAGGTGGCAGAACATTATCAGCAATTACTAGACCCGATTGGCCAATAGTTGAAATTCTGTCTTCATCTTCGATGACGACGAAAATTAAAGTTCGGAATGACATCACGTTTATAACTTGCTTGTACATGTCGACTGTCCATATTAGGTTACCAGATTTGTCTATGCACGTGACACCCATAGATGCTCCAACAATGACGAAGCGGTTGTTAAATGAGCATACTGTTCTAGCTCCCCGAAAACGTGATTTTTGCTTTCCCATTCCACTTTCTGCGATTGTCCTTGTTGCAAGTGTGTAGTATGGCAATCTTCCTGGAAACTTAGTCTTCTTGGCCAAAACTATTTCGACAGCGTCATTCATTGGGGGCTCCCTCTTGCCATAACACCCAACAAACACAGGAGATGGGTCTGGACATCCGTATGGCATACCATATAGACTTTCCAAGTAGCAGATATCAGTATAAGGCTTATCGGCGGCTATCCTAAAGAGAATATACATATTTGGATTAGTTTCCACTACAGTTATACATATATGTCGCTGCAGAACTGCAACTTCACTTGTTTCACCTATTTTACATAGAAATGATGCATTTTCGACAGAAATTGCTTGTCTGTATGTCAGCCTTTTTCTGTCTCTTTTGTGTACACTGTCTCCGACCGTCGCAATGATGTATTCGTCCATTATTACTATGTCAAAACAGTGTTCCAAAACAAAAGCTGACTTTTCTACAAGGTACACCGTTTCTTGCACTACAGAGTACGAAGATTCTGTTTGGTTATCATTTACACTTTCATCCTCCTCAACTGTACCTTTCTTATAAACAAGGACAGGATTTCCACAAAACTTTAGCGCATCTATGAAGTCCTTGTTAATTTCAACTTCGACAAAACTTGGTAATGTGTACAGCAGTGATTTAGCTTCTCGTGACTGTTTCCTTATTTCTTTCAATCTTTCGACCATGTCGCGTACTTCATGATCGTCCCCACCATCCCTTATAGGCGGACCATTCGGAATTTTCTTCGTAGCTACAGATTTAAGTTTTAATCGGGATTCCCTTGTAAGTTCAGAAAAAGGTCGCAGTGACATTTTAGCTTTGTGAAGTTTTTTCTTCATTTCATCAACGAATTTATCCAGCCGCATTTCTGCATCCTGAATAGTTTTAACAGTGTCGTCTTGCCTTTTGCCTTCGAGTATAGACCGACTTGTTGACTTAAGTTTCTTCAGCTCGGACATACCCATTTCCAGCTTCGAAATAAGGTGCCTGGTAGCCTTAGCCAAAGGAATACTTTCACAAGGCGTCCGGCTATGTTCTTCGGTTGCGCACCTCTCACACATGAAGTCTCCATGCTCCAGACAGATATAATCCAGCTGTTTATTATGTCTATCGCACATCCTGCTAGCGTCTAGTACTCAATACTGATTACAAAGATCTTCCGATTTCTTCATAATTAAGTTTATTAGCAATAACACCGTAAAACACTTTTGTTTTCACGCTTCATTATTTTGAATGGCTTCGTTGGGTTGTGAATTTGTTATATACGTTTAAACTATCAGTTACATTCAATATTCATTTATATACCAATTTTGTACTGTTAAAACAATTCATTTATAGTTCATTCACAACAAATATTCTGAGAGTGCTTAAGCTGTTTTTTTGCTGACAAATAATATAGAAAAACATATCTTCTAATGAAAATTTGTAACAACTTTTAAGTCGATCAAGAAAGAAACATTTTAACACAGGAAACGTGTCAGTCTGAACTTGAAAACAAGGGCTGCAGTCAGCTGAAACGTAAATTGTTCTAACAGTCGTTTTTGTAATAAGTATTTTTGTTCGTCTAGTTGTCAGTTCTTAAACTTACCAAAATTCTATATTAGTTGTTTGTAGATGTGTATCTTCATATGAAAATGTGTGATATTCACGGTAAGAAGTTGGAGTACTTTTGCTTGAACCATGAAGACTATTACTGTAGACAGTGCAAGCTTTCGAACCACGACGAATACACATGTGAATGCATTCACGTGCGTGACATGTATGACAGGCTGCAGATTGAAATGGAAGAACACACACAAGATCTTAGTGGCCTCCGAGAAAGATGCAGACGTATAATGGATGGATCGTTTCAGAGAAATTTGATGTATCGTGTTAAAGATGAAGAAGGTCATCTTGACAAATTTTACAAAGAAATGAAGAGAAAACTTAAGGAAACGCTTGCAAAAGTGAAAGCTTTTACTGCGGACACTTTATCCAACGATTCACTGAAAATTCTGCAAAACTTTGTGTCAAAAAGTAGTCCCGTGAAATTTACTAGAAAGGACAGTCCTCGTGAGATGTGGTTTCAGTTGAAAAACGTGAAGAGACAAATTCAGAACGCACGACAGATGCTGTATGGCTTGCCAAATTACATTGAAATATCCATTGATCCAAACTTCATGAAGTGCCTCACATACAATGGCGACCCAGTTATAATCCGCGGCCGTCCAAAGTATGTGGCGAACGTGTCTTCAGATGAAGAACTCGAAGACGAAGGAGCAGTAACAGCTGTTGTTTATGAGGAAGACAGCGCTGGGCGAATATTTAGTGAAGATGATAAAACTGGTTCCAATATAGAGTCCGAGACCAGTGACAATCAAAGAGGTCGAAAATTAGTTAACGCTTTTGGTCCTGCGAGAGTGAAAGCTCCGATGATGCGACGAAGGTCGAATGGTCTCGGTGTTGATTTCGCTAAACCTAATAAAGTGAAGAAGGAAGATGCGAACCTGAAACCGGCACAACTGAGCGTCTACAGAGACCGTCCAAACTCTCATCAAAGTCCTCACAAATACGCATCCAAAGTTGCTGCCATGAGAGAACGTATGGAGCAAGGGATACCAGCAGTCTCTACGACACCAGATACAGTGAAAAGATTAAGAGAAACAGTTCCTCCGAATATGACAAAGTCTTTACCTGACATTGAAAGGACGAAGCGACGCCCAAGGTCATTGGGCAGGAGGGTTGAGAAAAAAGGAAAGTACACCATTCAAAACAAACTGGAGCTTGACGATTGCGTTGATGTCGTGGCGGTGAAAGATGGCATCGTTCTTTCACTGGGAAACTTAATTCAAAAAAGAGACAAGAAAACAATGAAGATAATATCGGAAATAAAACTTAGCCATGCTGGAACAATGTGCCCCATTCATGGGACAAATTTCATTGCTGTTTTACAAGAAAAGAAATGTATTACTTTAATTAATACTGTGAAAGGTCTTAGCATTGTATACAGGATCCGTATCGAGAAAGATTACTCCGAACTATGTCATGTCGAAACTACTGATTCCGGGCCTGTTCATCCGTCGTTTGTTTTTGCGGCCATGTACCGGAGCGCGGAAAATCTTCCAATTAACGCCGTCGACATCGTTCAGGCAAGAGAAGCGAAGCGTCCTGGTCGCCCACCAATGTTTGAAGCATCCGTTTCTAATGTCCCTCTATGTTTGCAGGGTATTGAAGTGCAAAAAATATTGGGAATAAGCGCATTTTCTGACGGGAAAATGGTATTCGGTGTCCCGAATGCGTTAGTCTGTGTCACACGGACTGGAAAGTTTCTCTGGAAAGTAGCATTGCAGCGCGATATATCGGGAGTATTCTGTACCAGTAACTGCGTCTATGCCTGTGTTCAAGACCAGAGAAAGATCATGACTCTGAACAAGATGGGCTATATTACGGAAGAAAATATTATCCCAGATTTAGATGTAATACCACGCCGAATCAGTGCTTATTGGGACTGTATGATAGTTAAGGACTTCAAGAGCAAAGCATGGGTGTCTGTCTTGTTTAAATATGGCGTGTTTGTGCTTTAACAGCGATGATCAAAAACTCTTATAAATATCATAAAACCTTGAAATTATCACAATTGGTAAAGTCAAATGCTCGTATTTATTGATTCACATTAACACATAAAAGACGAGTTTTCGCTAAGAATGAAATTATATGGCGGTGGTTATTGAAGTCGAAAGTGTGTGAGAGGAGGGATGCGGAGAGGGGGGTGGGGTCAGTCTGAATATACACTTTGTGCACAGTGAAGTGTTATTACAGTATGCGGTAGTCGCCGGAAAGAATTAAAATAGCGCGATGCTACTGCTTAACACATTCACGGTATTATATTTTGACGGTTGTGATCGATTGTCTGAGACGGGCATATTGACTGGCGCAATTTTAATCTGGAACTGTCGCGTCTAGGTATATACTTGTAATGATATTGACAGCCAGTGGCGCCAAAATTTAAACTATATGTATTATATATATCTAATGTTGTTGAACATCCAGTACTCTCTCTGACTTGCGTCTTACATGTATATTGGCGCTGCATTCGGGACTGAAAATAATTTTTACCTCAGATTTTTTTCCAGCGTCCAATTCAGAACCCACGTTTTTAAATATTAATTAAAAGTCTATGTGAATGGGTATGCTTTTCCAACTCTTGTAACGCCGTTTTCATTTTTGCCTCCCTTTAAGTGGGAAAGTATGAAATCCTGGAAGTCCGTTGGCAAAATGTATGCAACCGAAATGAAAAATATGACGGGTATTTGTATGGAAAAAAAGTAATAAAGTAAACGATGACTTGGTATATTGTATGGTGTGATACAGGGTGCATATGGCGGACCAGTATTAAGTCAGGTCATCGGACGGGAACAGTGGTCAGTAAGAAAATGAAAAGTTGTAATAACTTGCAGCAAAATGGTAATGTGTACAAGTGTTCCTTGAGGGAAGGATAGATGCAGTCATGCTTCCCATGACATTCAGAAATATGCTTCCCATGACATTCAGAAAAGTGTGCAAAGAACTTGAATGTCCCACATCATTTCTAGATAAAAGGCTTTGACCTAAACGGTACAATGACATTCTCAGTGTCAGACTTAGCTCCTGTTCCAAGTGTGATTCGTAACATAACATTGTATTTAAGATGTGCAAAATCAATCAACCATGAAAAAGGCCGTGGCCTACGAGCAATGAGGTCATTTGCACTATTGGAGTATTGGTGTGACCCATGATCCCAAGTATGATGCAAAAGTTGGGAGATAACAGGGCAAGTCACTGAACCTTAACAGAAACCGGGCAAACAAGTGGAGTATGAAAATAATAAAGGATGTAGTATGAAGTCTGCATTCACAGTCAGACTTAACCATTATCCTCCATTATCCTAAGATGTATACCTTTTTAATAGTGCTCAAGGTATAACACAAAATCAAAGAACAATGTAAGCTACAAGTAATACAGATCAGTCACTGTCAGAGGGACCCACTATCCCAAAAATGATAATTAGCGCTTAAAATAGTGACCTATGGATAAAGTAAAATGTCTTTGCAGTGCTGAATTGAACATTATACCAAGAATGGTGCATTTCTCTTCACTAGTCATTCTCAGTGTCAGACTGAACCATTAAACCAAGACAGATACATTTCTCGTAGCTACTCCTCATTGGATTAGGCAAAATCAATGAACCATGAAATGGGGGGGGGGGGGGGGAGGGGGGGGGGGGGGGGGGAAGGGAAGACTACAAATAGCTGTCTGAGTGGCTCAAGTGAGCTACATAGACGGTAAGGTCATTTGCAGTGTCAGACTGACCCACTATTCCAAAAACAGATACATTTCTCGTAGCTACTCCTCATTGGATTAGGCAAAATCAATGAACCATGAAATGGGGGGGGGGGGGGAAGGGAAGACTACAAATAGCTGCCTGAGTGGCTCAAGTGAGCTACATAGACGGTAAGGTCATTTGCAGTGTCAGAGTGACCCACTATTCCAAAAAAACAGTGTTAGGTTTTGGAATACATGACAACGTCACTGGACCATGACTGAAGGTCAAGGAGTCACATTTTATCTGGAAGTAAGCTGGCAAAGAAAAATACAAAACCTCCATGTACCATAATATTTCTTCAGTTATAAGACTTTTTCTTCCCTTCTAAAATAATTTCGAAGATCTAGATCCATCTTATAAGATAGATCTAGATTATTGTGATTATTTTAAATTAGAAGGGACAAGCCCATCTCACCGCTGAATTTCACAAGACTGATTTATGACTGAGCTGCGACGCGACAAAACCAACAATGTGGTTTTGTGCCCAGCGCAGACTCAGATCAACCTGGGCAGCCACCCAGTCTGATCAGAGTCTTCGCTGTCTGCATGGAGGTAGCTTAGACCCTTAGCTATCCTTTAAGCGCTTAGTGAAAAGTTTGATCAGATTGTGTGAATGCCCAGGCTGATCTGAGTCTACGCTGGGCGCACAACCACATTGCTGGTTTTCTCGTGTCGCGGCTCGTGTATTTGCGGTAATTTTGGAAGAGTCAACTCTATCTCATAATCAGATGAATACCATAAAGCACATCACATACCTATAGGCTATGTTCCTGTATCTATGCCTGGTTGGGGCATTCAAATGTGAAATGTGTTGAAGTGGGGAAAAAAGGACTTATCACTCGTGTTAAAATTGCTACTTAACCAGGCATATTAAGAAAGCAAGTAATACATGAAAGGAGGCTGATAATATAAATACGGTATGCTTGAAAATGTGTGACGGTATTGACATGTGGGTAAATGGTTTAGCCTAGTTATGGCCAGCAGACTTCTAAATAAAATCATATCTTCCTCCCTGGAATAGCTGGGTAAAAATGAAACAAAGGTGTGCATGTAGCTTTTGGTTTTTATTCATTCAAATTGAAAAAGAAATGAAATGACAAATAAACAATGTAGCATAAAAATCCGAACACTCACAACTGATGTACATTCCATTTTTACATACAATGTCATCTTTGATTCTCTTTTCATTCCAAAACAGCAGACCATGACATTCAACAGTTTCTTGCATTACTAAATCAACTTTTACAGGCATGCAGAACACTCACACACACAAACTTTTGTACAAAACTTTTGAAGGTTTTGAAAGTATACTTAAGGACAAAAGTCTTGCACGGATGTTAATTTTGCACGGATGTTCAATTAACATCCGTGCAAAACTTTTGTCCTTATGTATATATTCCAGTACCCTATAAGACAGGAGTTGACCCTGCTTGTGTAATTCAGCTATAAAATGGGTACCCACATTTTTGCTTCCAAAACAATCCTGAAGACCTAGATACATCTTACAAGACAGATCTATATCTTTGAGACTGAAAACCCCCATCTTACAATTGAATAAATAAATTAATTTATGTGAGGCAAAATAAGCAGCATTTGGGAGCATGTCTTTCTGGAAGTTCTGAAGTGAGAAATATGCACATTTAGAAGCAGTAATTTAGAAGAATATGAAGATAAAAAAAAAAACAACAGAAAAAAACTTCAAAACCATTAACTATCAGAAGAAGAAACTCAATCATTTTTGCCTATCTCTTTTATGGAATGAATTTGCTAGGAGCAATTTCTTTAAGAGTAGACTGTTTTTTTAAAGGTTTTATCATCCTTGGAAACAAACAATAAGTCAAAGTTATTTCCTTTTGTAAAATGATGGAAAAAGATAGAGGTAAGTCCATTCATCTTAAGTGGACTTAATACAAACAGGGAAATATTAGATGATAAATTTCATTTAAAATACAAATCTGTCCTCTCTCTAAAACAACCATTATGGAAAGGAAGCTCAAAATAACAAGACATATCAAATACAAATCCCATATTTATTCAGTTATAAGACAAGTCCCCCCCCCATTCCCCCCAAACTACCCCAAAAATCCAGATCCGTGTATTATGTTGGATCTAGAGTTTTGGATTGTTTTTGAAGGAAAAATAATACCTTTTTAGCAGAATTAATGACTGATTTACATGCTTTGGGTCATTTAAGCGGGGAAAATGTCAGAAATGTCCCATCCTATAGCTGAATGAACAAGAGGTCCATGATGGACCTAAATCGCTCACCTGAGTTATGATGAAATAACATGGAAGATCATCGATTTGATGATGGTTCAATTGCAGCAGTTTTGCACTTTCTAATCTATATTCTGACAAAGTTTCATGAAGATTGGATCAAGAATGTGCCCTCTAGAGTGTACACAATGTTTTTCGAAGATCTGACCTGGCGAGTTTTTTGATCAGTCATTATTCAGTTTCAAACTTGGCCCACATTTCATGAAGATAACATTCTGACAAAGTTTCATGAAGATTAAATGCAAAATAAAGCCACAATTGTGTACACAAGGTTTTTCTATGATTTGACCTAGTGACCTAGTTTTTGACCTGACAAGACCCAGTTTCAAACTTGGCCTAGATTTAATTAAGATAATTATTCTGACAAAGTTTCAAGACGGTTGAACCAAAACTGTGCCCTCTAGAGTATCAACAATGTTTTTCTAAGGTTTGACCCAGTAAGTAACCTAGTTTTTGATCTAACATGACCCTGTTGCACCCTTGGTCTAGATTTGTTGGAGATAAACATTTTGACAAAGTTCATGAAGATTGGAACATAACTGTACCCTCTAGAGCATTCACATGGTTTTTCTAAGATCTGACCTAGTGACCTAGTTTTTGACCTGGCATGGCCCAGTTTCAAACTTGGTCTAGATTTCATAAAGATAAGCATTCTGACAAAGTTTCATGCAGATTGGATCATAACTGTGCCCTCTAGAGTGTACACAAGGTTTTTCTAAGATCTGACCTAGTGACCTAGTTTTTGACCCCACATGACTCAGTTTCAAGCTTGGCCTAGATTGTATAAGGATAAATATACTGACAATGTTTCATGAAGATTGGATCATAACTGTGTCCTATATAGTGTACACAATGTTTTTCTAAGATTTGACCTAGTGACCTAGTTTTTGACCTCATATGACCTAGTTTCAATCTTGGTCTATATTTTATTCAGATAAACACTCTAACAAAGTTTCATGATGATTGGATCATAACTGTGCCCTCTGTGTCATCCTAAGATTTATTTCTATTTTTAGCTCTGGCGGCCATCTTGTTCATCGAAGTGGAACCGTTTTAGCAATTTTGGTTCAGAGCCATGAGTCAAACATTTCTGTGAAATTATTTTGAAATCGAGCCATTGGCTTCAGAGGAGATGTCTTTTAAAGGTTTTTCTATTTTTAGATTTCTATTTTTAGCTCTGGCGGCCATTTTGTTCAGCTGAGTGGAACTGTTTTAGCAATTTTGGTTCAGGGCCATGAGTAAAACATTTCTGTGAAATTATTTTGAAATCAAGCCATTGGCATCAGAGGAGATGTCGTTTAAAGGTTTTTCTATTTTTAGCTCTGGTGGCCATTTTGTTTAGCAGAGCGGAACCATTTTAGCAATTTTGGTTCAGGGCTATAACAGAAACATGCATACCTGCCAAGTTTCACGATTTATGCGTGACCCTCACGAATTTGGACGCCTCCCACGACCTCACGATCGTATTTTGAAAAATAGCCAAAACTCACGCTTCCTTCGCTTGCTCACGATTTCACTTTAAACCGGAGAATACTGAAAAAAATGTCTTTTTTTTTGCGCTCTCTCGATCGTCAAAAACGTGTTTTCTCTCAACTTCCGCTACATTCGGATAATCTCGGTCACCGAATCTATATTTATCTCCGGGAAAATTCGTATCCTGGTCTAAAAATAGGTAAAGTAAAGGTTTCCGATAGTCTTAAAATAGCGTGGGTAAAAATAACTCGAGTATTCGATAGCGATTAGAGCCGAAAACAACCAAATGTGTACTTCCGTTTTTATGAACATGAAATATTGACAACATGAAAACGCCGGAGAAAAAGGTTTTAACTCAGTACCAAAATGGATTGGAGATCGAGTTTACCTGGGTAACGAAGATTGAGAAGGGCACCAGCTTTGCGTTTTGTAAACTTTGCCAAAGGCATTTCAGTGTTTCCCACGCCGGAAAAAACGATGTAAAAAAAGCACGGTAACACAGATTTTCACTGTCGGTCATTGAAAACGTCAAAACTTTTGCAATCGGTATCTGATTTCGTTGTCACCCAGACAGACCAAGATTTATCAGAGCTAAAACTCTCTTTAGCAACTTCATTGCAGAACATAGCTTGCCATTTTGATAGCAGATCACTTTAACAAACTCAATGTGTAAAATTTTAGTAAATAAGAATACTTGGAGTTTATCTTCATTTAAGAACTACCTACTGATCCTACTCCTCTGCACTGCCATCCCCAATCTCTTGTTTCACATAAAGAGGGGAAAAAATGACACAAAAAATCTCACTCTTTTCCATTGTCAATGGGTTTCTCCGCGAATGAACTAACGCGGAAAAGGGGGCTAAATCGAGGCTTCGCGCGCAGTCTCACTCTTTTGTTAATTGAAAACTTGGCAGGTATGAACATTTGTGTGAAATTATTTTAGAATTAGCCCTCTGGTCTAGGAGGAAATGTCGTTTGAAGAAATTGTTGACGGACGGACGGACAAATATCGATCACAATAGCTCACCTTGAGCACTTCGTGCTCAGATGAGCTAATAAGAAACCAGACTTTACAGAGAATGTATATATAAGAATCTACAGACAGGATCAGACAGGATACTGACAATAGAGCTAGTAGGCAGGGGCTCACATATACCCCTGACTGTCTAATGGAACCAAACTTAACACGAGAAGAACAGTAATGAAAATATCAATGGCCAAAGAATGGATGGACAGACAAGCCATATCAAACCCATAAGTCAACCTAGTGAAACATCAGAAGATTTCAATGAAGGATTCTGGAAATATTAGCAAATGAAAACAGACTTTAAACTTAAACTTTTATATAATGGAATTTCAAATTCTGTGACCTTGACCCTATGCCAGCAGCAGCCAGAGAATAATCAGTCTAAAGTAAACACAGTCACATATCAACAGGTTCCACCCAAGGAGTTTGCAATATAGAAATAGCTACAAACATGGAATAAAATTAACACAAACACTGTTATTCTAAGATTGTGACTGACCTTTAGATACTAAGAATACTTAGTACAAAGTGAACAAGTTCCCGCTGAAGCTTTGAAAAAGGTAATGCAAAAAATGCAAATGTTAAATTGCAGACATGACAAACTGATGGCCAGATGGATGAACAGACTGGAAAGTGAAAACTATATTCTCCTTGACAAGCTTGGTATGTCGAGGGTATAACAATAGACATGGAAATAAGAGCAACAGGCATTTATATCGACAATGTATTATATTTGTCATTCTCGGAAACAATATGGCAAAATTATTTTTAGCTCAACTGAAACAAAAGACCTATTGCACTCAGATTTTATCTCCTCCCACTAGCTTCACCACCTATTAAATGTTGGGAAGTAACTTCAATTCTTAAATGTATGCAGGTGTTAGGCTCAGGTAGAAAACACATGTGAGGAGTAATTTATATGAGGAGTAATTTTGATAAGGCTTTTGAAACTGCCCTTATTCACTGCCAGTTCCAAAATCATCCCATCGAGCTCAGATTTTTGTTGCTAATTTCATGATTTGTGCATGTACAATGCCTCAGAGCAGGAGGGGCAGAAATCCCTCCTGTAGGCCTGCCCATAACAAATTTTGTTGTTAAACTTTAAAGTGTGATGCCCATGCCCACACCAGCATCGGGTGACAACAATAGCTCCCAGTAGTTTTGTACAGGTGGGCAAAAAATCCCTTTAATTTCTTGTTTTATAGATTTTTTTATGATTTTGTCCATGTAAACAGCACAGGGGCAGGTAAACCAAAGATAAAATAATGCTTTTCAAACATGAAGCTCGTGTCATATTGATCTTTAAGTTTTACCTAAGAATGATAGGCAAAAAAACATTTTTGAACATTGAGAAAGGCCACAACTCTGCTGGAAAAATTGAAATTTGCCCACTGAAAATCCCAAGCAAGACGTCTCACCCCTAAGACCAAATGAATTTGCCATGTTTAAAGAAGTCTCATTTAATACTCAATATATCTAATGGAGTAAATGCTCACAGACATACATCTGAATTGAGGGACAGAGAGATGGCCAGCTAATGTGTGGTGGGGTATAATAACTGAAATGTGTCTTGTCTGTTCTAATTATCCTTCATGCATACCGGCTTAACAATGACTGGCTAACATTTACTCAGGAAACAATCAAGTTCAGCAGTCACACTTAAGGCAAATGGTAAAGTGTGGAGAAAAAGTCTATACCATATACAGTAGAACTTCATTGGCTCGAACAGGCTTGGGACCATGAAAATAAGTTCCAGCCAAGGGTAGTTCCAGTCATCCAGGGTTAGTTTCCATATAAGGTGACCTCTAGGGACCAAGAAAAGAGTTCTAGCCAGGCAGGGTGAACGAGCCATCAAAGTTCGAGCCATTGAAGTTCTATTGTATATATTCAGCTGCAAGATGGAATAAGAATTCTGAGATTATTTGGAAAGGAAAAACTCATCTTACAGCATTACATAAGGGGCTATTCCAGAGAAATTTATCTCCCTGGGCAGAACTGAATCTTTTGTGAGTGGTACCACCAAGGGAATTTTCACTATATTAGTGCATAAATATCGGTGTCACATGCTATTAGCAGCCATATTTTAACAAACAAAACCATGTATTTACAAGGCAATTCATGTTCTGATAATGACCTGCTTTGCTGGTTTTCATATACAAAGTTCAGGACAATACCCCATCAGTACAGAAGCAAGCAGTTTATGATAAGAGATCTGTTTGAGAGGGTTACACAGATTAGAATATTGTAAGAATTGAAGGGCAAGCGACATTGAGGAAACAAATTAGTGAATAATATTTTGACTTGTGAATTGTTGCTAAAAGTTTGATAAAACTCACAGCAGCTGACCAAGGATTTTCTTACAGAAATGCATGTAGGTAATGAAAATGAAGCCGAAAAATAGTTCCTAAACACTTTCCTTATTTTTGTTGCAGTGTGGTTGAATTTATGCAGTAATGGTGATCAAACACAATTTTACGGAACTTTAACATTTGCCAGGGGAGCTGTTGAAAACCTCGGTCTTCAGGCTGAGTTTTCAACATCTCCCTAGAGACCTGACAAAGGTTAATACTTATAAAAACAAGTTTGATCTTTATAATGAAATATGGCCACCACCAAAATTTTTTAATAAGTTCCTGCTTCTGCCCTAGGATGTACGTTTCCCTGGAAAAGCCATATCTGAAGTTACTCTACCCTACCCCCTGCTCTTATAGCCAAATAAATCAGGTAAAGCCCATAAGCTGCATCACTGGAAGGCATTTAAGCAACGCAGCATCCATGACCAGGGCCCAGTTGTTCAATACTAACCATGTCGTTAGTTAACAATTTAACAATTGAGTTAAGTTTTCAAACATATTGTATGCAATACACTGCAATTTTTGCCAAAAAATGTAAGGAGCTTCACCAGTACAAAAGCTCCTTACATTTTTTAGCAAAAAAATATTAGCATATTTGATTTTATGTTTACTAGAAGACAGTGATTCCTTGACTACTCCTTAAGCTAACGATGTTTTGCACTACCAGGCCCTGATCTTTGAACTTCTATTAATTTGGCAAATACACTTACATTTCTTGGCTCATAACAAATTAAGTAGCTTTTTAAGCACAAAATTTCATTTCACATGATGTTAAATTGCTTATAATAAGTAACATGTCCATATTTTAAGTTCAATTAGCTAATAACACTTTCAACAACGGGACAGAATTAGTAAACAAAATGTTACATTTTCCAAAACATTGTTTGGCAAACACTGCCATTTTTGCTGAAAAATAAACGTGCAGAGCAAAATCTACTCAACAATTTTTTCAGCAAAAAATCTCAATTTTAATGTGTATCAGAAGACTTCATAAATCCCTAACAAAAAAAAAACTAGAAGCTAATTGTGCTTTGAACAACTAGTAGAGAGAATAGTCTGGAGCCTCCTAACTTGCATCAAGAGAGATCAACACCGACAGACCAGGATGCACAGTCTTGTCAATATCACCCAGTATGAGCAACCATCAAGAGGCAACACTGAAATGCCTGCTGATCTGAGCTGTATCCCAAAAAGAAGCCCCTGTAGCTCAGTGGGTTAAGTGCTGGCCTGCCGATTTGCACTGAGAGAGACCAACACCAACAGACCAGGAAGCACAGTCTGGTCCATATTACCCAATATGAGCCAACAGCAAGAGACAACACTGAAATGCCTGCCAATCTGAGCTGTATCCCAAAAAGAAGCCCCTGTAGCCTCAGTGGGTTAAGTGCTGGCCTGCTGATCAAGTGGTCCTGGCTTTGTATCCGGCTAGAAGCAGAACTCTTTCCAACCGTATTTGGTGTTTCATTGCACAAAGCTTTTCATCATCACTTTCCCCCATCATCCTGATATGCAAGAAGGACATTAAATCACAAGTCATCCATTGTATCCCAAGGAACCTTGGTACTCCAGTGCGTGTTAACCACTGGCCTGTTAAAGAGGTATGTAAAGTAAGCCAAAACGTGGTACCACTCTTTAATGATGTGAGATGGGGCATTGCCTTTGATGAAATAGTAGTGTCATTGGACTGTTGCATAACAGGATTAAACAAGAATTATGTCTAAGCTAGTCCTAGTCCGAACCATGCCCAAATAAGAAATCTTTTCAACCTTCAACATGGTTCCATAGCACACAGCCTTACACATAACAAGGCAGTTCTAATGAAGGATCACGACAAACATTTTCATGAAGATTAGGATAAACCCATTATTCAGAAACCACTATCTAATAAACCAAGATTTAATGCAAAACTTTGACATGAACGTAGACTAACGGATGGGCGAACAAACTGAAAGATTGGCAAAAACTATAATCCCCCTCCCCTAACTTCATAAACAAGGGGTTTAATTATTTCAAACTCCCCTTTAACCTTGAGATCCAGTAAAAAAACATCCTACTAGCCTTTGATAGCAAGTACCTGACTGTAAAAAAACAAGGTAAATATAGCAACTGTGACCTGTCAAATATCACAAACAGCTCTTAAATGAAAAACTTTATACAACATCTTGAGTAAAGTTCACAGTATTTTTAAATAATTGCCTCCTTACAAAACCAAAGCAGCCGTTACTTTTCCACATAGCAGACACTGAATGCTACAAGGAGCAGATCTTACACTGAGGATTATGGGAGATAATGTCAGAACTGATTGTACCCATAGCGAAATCAATCTACAGTGACTTGGGAAATGTATGCTACTGCTTAATTTTATTGGAAGGAAATATTCATCTACTGATGAATTAATGATTCATAAAATAAGCTGTACCCATTTTGCAATACTTTTATCTCCATGAACTGTGTGAAAATAAAACAATCACAAATACTTCTTCATTTACTGTTAAATGTACACGACAGTGAAGGCCCTGATTATACAATGCAGACTGGTCTGGGCAATACCCAACCGCTCATGCCAGCTTCTCCATGTTTCTGTTCCTCAACTCTGGTTTTCAATACAAGCACGTTTCTTGTAGGCAGCTAACACAAGCAGCAGATCATTCAATCAAATATTTATCAATTAATAAGGTTAAGTGTCTTGTATAGTTGGTCAAAATGATGTTTTTCTCCTCCCTATATTAAGCCTACGTCACTGAAGCGTAAGAACTCCAGCAGCGTAACTGACAGATGAATCCCGCATGTTGGTACACTGACTGGACTGTGCATATTTGAGAAACTTGAAAGACATCTTGAAACCATTCCCGACTTTCCTCACGGCATCTATAGACTGGAGATGAAATAGAAGATAGCATTTAAACAAAATGTCCATAGCCTTCCCTGTCTGCATGCTATCACACAAATAGAGCTACTGTATTTAAGAAATAATTTTTCCTTACCTGTGAATTATTGCTGATTAACACATGTTGGTGGTGGGCAGATCAAGAAATTTTAATTTGCAATGGCAAAGCCAGAGTGAATTAATATTCATATATGCCCAATAACATGTGTTAATCAGTGATAATTCATGGGTAAGAAAATATTACTTTGATTCTAACATTATACAGAATGAAAAAAGCAATATCATTAGGAATCTAACTACAGGACTATTTTGAGGTGGAGGTTGACAAAATAATTGTTTACATCTGACGTCATCAAGGCGCAAAAGTTGCTCACAGCGACATTAGCAATACAATTTATCACAAATTTTCATCTGACACCACTTCCAATATGCTCAATGAAAAAAGCGTAAAATCATGTTAAAACTGACTATAACAAGAGCTGTCGCCTGACAGCATAGCTCGCCTGAATAGGTGCTTGCTCATCACACAGTCGCTACGGTGTTGTGGACTCTATGCATAAAACTTCAGGCAAGCATGTCCATAATGACAACACATACGAGGGGCGTTCGAAAGTAATGCAAATGGCCTTATAACTTTGTTTAGGGGAAAACTGGGTACAAATGCTATGCATATGCTGAAAACACTACATTTTGTCTTTACAATGATACCAAACGCTGTACAAAGACACCTTTCCATATTGTCTTACAACGCATTTTATTAGGCCCCTGTCATGCCACTGGGCTATTTTCATATGTAAAATCATTTCAGTGTTGGGCATTCAAGTCAAATATCATTGCAAATACAAAATTCAGCTTTGTCAGTTCTTGTCCATTGTTGCCTACAATATTCATACAAAAGTTAGAAGGGTGGCAACTGTTATCGATTTATTCCTGGCAAAGCAATGCGCAATTCTTATGACGTTATTGAAATATGCGTTAACGTCATTTTGAAAAGCTTGTAGAGGCTTCGCTTTTGGCATTAATTTGAATTTATTGACAGGTTTTCGTTGACCAATGTAAATGCTCTTGCTGACAAGATTTTGAATGCTAATACACTTGTTTTCATTACGAAATCATTTAATTTTTGGTAGAAAGGGGGAATTTGCTACTATGGATTTGCTACATAATCCATATTCCCGGGCCAGTATGGAACCCAGATTTAAAATATTTTCCGCGATATTTACAGGACAACATTGCCTGGACATTGTCTTTAAGTAGCAAAAATAAAAACAAATCAAAGACTGACGATATATAAATTACGGCCTACTAAACTAAAATTCTGCAGTGTCTTTAGGGTATACCTCTTTCAAAGATGATAAAAATGCGCCCTTTTAAAAAAATACACCGTGTTTGCAGACTTTCCTACGCATATCATAGCTGTATGTGTTTTTGCAATCAGAAGTTCTGTTTTTATATTGGTTACCGAGAAATTACGTCATTTGCATTACTTTTCGAACGCCCCTCGTATATAAGCAAAAGCTATCTCAGAAATAAGTCTTAAAATAAAATTAAAAAAAAAAAAAAAATCCACATGAAATTTCAAAGTCTATGAGCTTATATCAAAGAATTAAGGGGGTGGGGGTGGGTGGGGGGGAGGAGGGAGGGAGAGGAGTAGGGGGGGCTAGGATGTATCAAACCTTGAACCATTATCTAACATCAGTCCAAGGTTAAGTATCAACTGAGTCCATCGTGGCACTGTGAAATTATGTCTTCATAAATATAAAACTTTAACCAAAATTCAAAGTCAATGACCTTGACTTCAAGGTCATCCAGTGGGGTAGTGGGGTAAGTATATAGTGTTTTGTAAAAACTCAAAAAGTGTCTAACATCAGTTCAAGTGTAAACTAAATCTCTGCCAAGCATTATGAATCAGTATGCTATTAGAAAACTTTAATAAAGACCAAATTTCCTAAGTCCCTGACCTTGACATCAAGGTCACTGAGCAGAGTAGGGGTAGTACACTGTAAAACTTTGGACTAATATCTAACTAACGTGCAAATATAAAAAGAATTCATCTATGGGTTCAGGAGATATGTGTCCAATCAATAAAAAGACAATTTTCTAAGTCCATGACCTTGACACCAAGGTCACTGAGTGGGGTGGGGGTAGTACCTGGAAAAACTTTGGACCAATATCTAACTACAGTGTAAGTATCAAAGGAATCCATCCATGGGTTAAGGAGATATAAGGCTTTATAAAACTTTAACCAAAACATCCAGTTCCAAAAAACTCCCAATTTTCTAAGTCCATGACCTTGACATCAAGGTCACAAACAGGGGTGGGGGTGGTACCCTGTTAAACTTTGGACCAATACCTAACTACAGTGCAAGTATCAAATGAATCCATCCATGGGTTAAGGAGATATAGGTCTTTAAAAAACTTTAACCAAAACATCCAATCCGGACGCCGACGCGGACGCCGTGGTGACAACAAAAGCTCTTCCTGAACTTTCGTTCAGGCGAGCTAAAAAAGGATCCAAATCATCAGCTGCCAACTACAGACCCATATCCTTGACTTGCATACTCTGTAAGGTCCTTGAGCATATTATGGCATCACACTTGGTTAAGCACCTCAACTCACATGACCTTCTGTACGATTTACAACATGGCTTTAGAGAGAAAAGGTCATGTGAAACTCAGCTGACCATGTTGGTCGAGGACCTTGCTAGGAATGTAAGCTAAGATAGACAAACTGACTTGATACTGTTGGATTTTTCAAAGGCCTCTGACAAGGTAAATCACTCGAAGCTCCTTTGGAAGCTCCACCAGTATGGTGTCAGAGGAACTGCACTAGCCTGGATCCGTGCCTTCCTGGGTAATCGGTCACAGACGGTGGTTCTTGATGGCGAGGAATCAGGTTCGGTTCCAGTGAGCTCTGGAGTCCCCCAGGGCTTAGTTCTGGGACCGATCCTGTTTCTGGTTTACATCAATGACCTACCGGATGAGTTGTCATCACAGGTCCGATTGTTTGCAGATGACACGGCCGTTTACCTAACGATCGGAGGTGCGGAAGATGGCAAAGTGCTACAAAACGACTTGGACAGACTGTCTGTGTGAGAGGACAGGTGGGACATGGAGTTCAACCCCTCTAAGTGCCAGGTGGTACGGGTGACAAAATCCAGGAGTTTCTTTAATACAGTGTATTCTCTACATGGTCAGGTCCTGGAGGTTGTCACCAGTGCAAAGTACTTGGGGGTTGATATCTCCAGTGGCCTATCCTGGACCCCCCACATAGATCGAATTACTGGAAATGCCATCAGAACACTCAACTTTATCCAGCGTAACATAAAAACCAAAAATCAAAAGGTACGAGAGACTGCCTATAATACACTGGTCCGCCCCCAGCTGGAGTATGCTGCCCCTGTCTGGGACCCGAAAACTAAAGAAAACATACTCCAGCTTGAAAAGGTACAAGGTAGGGCGGCACGCTGGACCACAAGTAGTTTTGAATACAGGTCAAGTGTCACTGCCATTGTAGATAAACTAGGTTGGAGAACTTTGCAACAAAGAAGGGCAGATGCGCATTTATGCCTCTTTTATAAAATTGTCCATGGCCTGGTGGCTGTCCCTCTCCCTGACTACATCCACCCATCTCACAGAATATCTCGGTATTGTCACTCAATGACATTTCGTCAATTGCATACTTCTAAGGACTGTTATAAATACTCCTTCTTTCCTCTGGCTATTGTTCAGTGGAATGCCCTCCCTGCAAGTGTTGCATGTCTACCAGACCTTGAATCCTTCAAGGTAGCAGTTAGTAGACTGCAGCACACTAGGCCATAAGTCCTGAGATAGTTGTTTTTAACCTGATTTTAACCTCATCTTCACTATTTTAACCTATCATCTTTTATCCATCTTACTGAATGCTTTTAACCTGGCTTTTCATTAATTTTCAGCCTTTTTCTGTTCGACAGCGCATATGCCTAGAATGTCCGCGAGGGCGTATGGCAGTATATGAAGATAGATAGATGGCACCCATCTTGGAATGCCAAATCGCAATTAATCGAAATGGCTTCATGCAAGGAACATTCTGACACAAAATTGGTCCAATTCCATTCAAGGGTTCTTGAGTAATTGTCATTTTTATGTTTGTGCTATTTTTAGTAACGGCCCCCATGGTGGCCATCTTGGATAGTCAACTGGCACAAAATTGAAATAATACGATTCAAGAACCATTTCTGACCAAATCTGGTCAGAATTGGTTGCATTTTCTAAGAAGTTGATTTTGTTGTTTTTGCTATTTTTAGTAACAGCAGCCATCTTGGATTCTTGACCTGACCCAATTTTACAATTTTGAAACCCTGCAGTCTGGTCATGCTCCATGTGAAATTTGAGATCCATGGGCTAAGTGGTTTTAGAGAAGAAGTTGTTTGAAGTTGTTTAAATAGGTCATTTTTTGCAATTGGCATTTGAGCAAAATTACACAGGTAAACAGAAAGTAGGTCACTGTGACAAAACTCCGTTACAGATTTTTTTCATTTTTACAATTTTGAATACCAAGGTTTCACTGATGTTCCATGCCAAAATTCAGACAAATATACCCAGTGGTTCTGGAGAAGAAGTTTATTTTGTTGTTTTTGCTATTTTTAGTAACGGCGGCCATCTTGGATTTTCAACCTGACCCAATTTTACAATTCTGAGACCCTGAGTCAGGTCATGCTCCATGTGAAATTTGAACCATGGGACCAGTAGTTTTACAGAAGAAGATGTTTGAATATTTGTTTTTAGGTGTTGACGGACGACGCACGCCGGACGCATTGGTATGACGATAGCTCACTATGGCCCTTCGGGCCAGGTGGGCTAAAAAATGATCAAAGGGGCATAACTTTGAAACTAAGAAAGGGGGAGCAACCATTCTTGTACGCGACACGTTCCCCCAACCTAATACATATGCCTATAAAATTTCATGAAGATATCCCAAATGGTTACTGAGTTATGGCGCGCACAAGAATGTTTACGGACGGACAGACGGACGGACAGCGCCACAACATAATACGTCCGTTTTTTCAAAACGGGCGTATAAAAAAGGTCAAGGTCAACCCAAGATCATAATTTGAACAACCTTGATAGTACTCAAATACCCAATGCTACATACCAAGTTTCAAGGCCATCAGTCAACTGGTTCTGGAGAAGAAGATTTTTAAAGATTTTTGCCATATATGGACGTGGCGGCCATGTTGGTCATGTGACCTGGACCGTACGAATAATTTTTGTTCCCTCAACCCCTGTAGGCTCTGTATGAAATTTGATTTCAAATAGCCCAATGGCTTTGAGGAGATTGTCTGAAATTGTCCAAATATGAAAGTTCTGGGTTAAAGGTCAAGGAATGACCTTGACCTCTTGTACTCATAAATCTTCATGACCTCATTTAGATGACTGTACATACCAATTTTTAGATCAACAAGAGCTGTCGCCTGACAGCATAGCTCGCCTGAATTGGTGCTTGCCCATCACACAGTCGCTATGGTGGTGTGGACTGCTATGCATAAAACTTCATGCAAGCATGTCAATAATGAAAACACATTTATAAACAAAAGCTATCTCAGAAATAAGTCTTAAAATAAAATTAGAATAAAAAAAATGAAATGAAATTTCAAAGTCCATGAGCTTGAGGTAAAAAAAAAACTGATGGGTGGGGGTGGGGTGGGGTGGGGGGGGGGTGGGGGGGGGGGGGGGCTTTGTGGACTGCTATGCATAAAACTTCATGCAAGCATGTCCATAATGAAAACACAAAAGCTATCTCAGAAATTCAGAAATAAGTCTTAAAATAAAATTAAAATAAAAAAAAATGGGGGGGGGGGGGGGTGCTAGTATGTATCAAAACCCTGAACCATTATCTAACATCAGCCCAAGTATTAGTATCAACTGAGTCCATCATCGTGGCACTGTGAAATTATGTCTTCATAAATATAAAACTTTAACCAAAATCTTTAAAACAAAATTCTAAGTCGATGACCTTGACTTCAAGGTCACCCAGTGGGGTAAGTATAAGGTGTTTTGTAAAAACTCAAAAAAGTGTCTAACATCAGTTCAAGTATTCACTAAATCTCTGCAAAGCATTGTGAATCAGTATGCAATTACAAAACTTTAAAAAAGACAAGAATTTCCTAAGTCCCTGACCTTGACATCAAGATCACTGAGCGGGGTTGGGGTAGTACTCTGTAGATCTAACTACAGTGCAAATATAAAAAGAATTCATCTCTGGGTTCAGGAGATATGTGTCTTTAAAAAACTTTAACCAAAAAAACCAATCAATAAAAAGACAATATTCTAAGTCCATGACCTTGACATCAAGGTCACAGAGGGGGGTGGGGGTAGTACCTTCGAAACCTTTAGACCAATATCTAACTTTAGTGCAAGTATCAAAGGAATCCATCCATGGGTTCAGGAGATATTGGGCTTTATAAAACTTTAACCAAAACATCCAGTCCAAAAAAAACAACAATTTTCTAAGTCCATGACCTTGACATCAAGGTCACAGAGTGGGGTGGGGGTGGTACCCTGTTAAACCTTAGACCAATATCTAGCTACAGTGCAAGTATCAAAAGAATCCATCCATGGGTTAAGGAGATATAGGTCTTTAAAAAACTTTAACCAAAACATCCAATTCGAACGCCGACGCGGACGCGGACGCTGACGCGGACGCCGACGCCGTGGTGACAACAATAGCTCTTCCTGAACTTTCGTTCAGGCGAGCTAAAAAGGGTGTTTTTCCATCTCAAGACTGACAGAAAATATCGCAATTAGTCTTATGAAATTCTGCTGTGCAATGGGGTTTCCCTTCACAAACAATCCAAAAATTCTATATTCATCTTATAAGATGGATCTAGATTTTTGGGATTGTTTTGGAAGGGCAAAAACCCATCTGATAACTGAAGAAAAGCAGTAAACCAGGACACCTGACAGGTTACACCACTGCAACTACCATGGAAAAGCAATACCAGTGTCTCACCAATACCTGCAGTTTAGACAAAAATCGTATTTCAGTACTTTAGTTTCCGTCCATCCAGCAAATACATGCTTACTTAATGACTTGATAAGCCGCAACATGACAAAACCAGTGGCATGTGCATCCAATGAGGACTCAAATCAGCCTGGGCATACACCCAGTCTGACCAGACTCTTTACTGTGTGCTTATAGGGTAGCTAAGAGTCTAGGCTAGCACTCCAATTGGGTTGACAATATCTGCCATTTTAAAAGTAATTTTTAAACATCTCCACACTGGAACTATTCAAAATAGGAAACTAATCAACAGCACATTTCCAGCCATTTGTTTCCCTTATTTCTTTAAAAAGTGTGTATTTTGGGCACTTGTCAGAAACGCTTCACAAAAGCAAAGGAGAACCTTTGTTTTTTGAGGCTGGGAACAATTTAGGAACACCTCCCGAAAGTGATTCTAATGAGTACCCATTTTAAGTTTTCATGGAAATTTTTATTAATGTCCCTATAAATACTCTGTAAACTGTTCATGGAGTAGAAAATGCTTCTAATATACCTCTTATCAAAATAGTCCAATAAAGAAACATACATTACTTACATGTAAAAGAAGTGCTATAGGATATCTACCACAGATTGTGTTTTGATATTGTTTAAGGTACTCCGCAAATCCATTGGAATCCAATTTCTCAATCTTCTCCATACCCTACAACAAATACACCATATTTGGACAAGATCTTTAGTCTTTTCCAAAAATTAAAATGTGTTGGCTTTTCCTTTGAGTGACGAGTCAGAGAAGTACTCTAGGAATGGCTAACAGAGCAGACCCTGATCAGACTGCTCCTCAAGCAGTCTGATCTGGGTCTACACTGTTTGCCCAGTCTCTTCTGTCTGAAGAGAAGAACCCCGGTAGCTTATTGGGTTAACTAAGCACTGGCCTGCTGATCTAGCAGTCCCGGGACCGACTCCCTCTGGAGCAGTTAATCTTTTCGTTTGTAAATGGGGTTCCTTTGCATACAACCTTTCATTATCACCCTCCGATTGTATTGATATGATTGTAATACTGTAGAAAGGACATAAAATAGCAAATCATCCATTCACCTGTCTGAATACTGACGGTAAGAAAATCTTTAAGCGGCATTGTGTGATAAGCCTTTCAGACCGGCTTGAGTATTTGCTGTTACCTCATGGCAGAATGATACCTGTATGTTCTAACAGCACATACTCAAAATATCCATCACAGCTGCGCAAACTGACCAAAGTCTTCACATTGCACTTAAAAGATTCTATAGAATTAACATAAAAGTCATACAAACAGAGAGGACTGATCAGACTACAAATGAGCAGGCTGATTAAAGTCGGTTCTATTAGTGCTTATAAAACAGGATGCCTGTTTGATCAATTATTCCAATAATAATTTTGAATAATTTATACAAAATAAATTTATGCCATCTCGCTATCACAATGACCTTGTTTTATCACATATTCTTGAAAAGATACATATAAGCATAGTAGTTTGTGGCCACAAGTCCAGTGGAACCAAGTGCATGATCAATCATGGCATTCACGTACTGTTTAAATATCATGGCATCCATTCATGCATTACATTTCGTGTTAGGAGCCCCAGTTTTTTTCTGGAAAAAATGTGCAGATCTGCATTAAAATACAGTCAAACTTCGATGGCTCAAACTCGCCGGGACCACTAAAAAAAGTTCAAGCGATTGGTAGATCGAGCCACTGAAAACCAACTCACAAGGTCCAGCTGTATGTACTATGGTTTTCTATCATAGCTGAGGGTGACTTCCTGTTTATTGATCTGTCATAATTTAAGCCACTCGTTGACCCTTTTGCACTTTCTGGGTGATAAATAAAACGAATGATGGGTCCTAATTTTGTTACGTATTTAAAGGCAAAGACATAAATTTTGGCACGTTTTACTCAATTTCGGTGTGAAATTTTAATTGCAGAAATGGAAGAAAAATATTTTGCCATCTTTAATTTTCATATGCCACCTAATTAGCCCAGGGTGATTATACACGTTTAAATAGATAAGACTAAGCTATACAATCAGCTTAAATTGACAACCACTCAGCATTAATCGATTGAACAGTTGATCAAAGGCGGCTGTAATTGAGCTCACGCCAATCAAGTATACCTGTGGTTTCGGCAGACGCTTTGTCAATATCAAAGGGTCTTATGACAATGGAAATTATTTACAAGGTAGTTAGTGCGAGCCATCGGTGGGGTTTTACATAGAAAATGTACCCTAGGGACCAGGTTTGGGGTTCGAGCGTTCGAGCCATCGTAGTTCCAGCCAAAGGTGGCAGGTTAAGTTAAAATGAATGGGAGTTTTGCCGGGACTGGATAGACAATTCAACAGAAGCATGGCGTTCGAGCCTTTCGAGTTCGATGCCAGTGAAGTTCGACTGTACTATGTAACACTTTTGATATGTGACATCATCAGCTGTTTCTTTGGTGCCCTGGAATAAGCATTTTGATGTACCATTTGCCAGCATCTTGGCCAATTTTCTTTCAGCACATTCATGACTCAATAGGTAATGAATTTGGAAATCATATTTCATTTTTTTTTTAAATTTCCTTCTCATTCTCAATGACTGATTAAGATATGAAGCTATGCAAGGATAGCAATCAATCATGGTTTCTAATGCACTGACATCTGCCGGATCTCAACACAGATGTTACTTACCATTCTATCTAAGGCTTCAATGGACTGCCAGACTTCTCCACATGATTTATCACAGAAAGTATAATGAAAACGCTGACCTGCAAAGCAGAGACAGACATTATAACAAATGCATGCCTCCAGAGCAGGCGGCAATGCTGATAGTTTTCGCAGGAAGCATAGTTGGTATGTTATATGAAAATTTTTCAATCAGAATACAATAAAAATTGTAAGTATTCAGACACATACGTGTAGGCAAACAGTGCAGATCCAGATCAGACTGTTCCTAAAGAATCATGGTCTACACTATCTGCCATTCCATCTGCATTGTTTGGATGCTTACTGCATTGTAAAACCAACTGTTCCATTTTTGCAGCCCCAATTTGAGGATGAGGCAGTTCTAATGAGGGGTCATAATGTATGTAATATATGTAAGATGGGGTTCCATAACAACCCCCCAAATCTAGATCTGCCTTGTAAGATGGGTCAAGATATTTGGAATTATTTTGGAAGAGATAGATCAGTCTTATAACAGAATTACCATAAACACGAAATGAAATGACTTAAAGAAAAAGAATTTGCTCCTCTAGGTCCAATGGACCACATTTCAAAAAGCTACTTAATCCAGAGAAGCAAACAGGAATCCATGCAAGTTAATATATTTATTATTTCCAAAGAGGCACCAGCGTCTATTAGAGCAGGGGAGTTTATTAGGATAAACACGGTATTGAGAAAATCTGAAATTTCTGTTGAAAAAATTTCAGTTTATGTCATTGAAAAATTGGTGGAGCATGGTATACACTGTTGCCATGCTCCATAGAGTTGTTACCATAGCAACTTAGAGTTCATATTAAAGTCAAGGCATGATGGGTTAATCAAGAATTAAGAAAAAATTAAAATTTCTTCAACACTAAAGCTGATCTGTCCTTCTGTGTTCTAACGCACTTACATATATAACAATATGACATCTGATTAGATAATATCAAAATTGTGAAATAAATCCTATTATAAATTGTCAGAAACCCGATGTCATTACGAAGCATTGCTTCTCACTTACTGATGTCTGTTTTTAAAACAAAGCCTGCCTATCCTATAAGCTCCCCTGGAGCCTTTGGCTCAAGTGAGCTAAAAGGTTAAAATTTGTTCCACACTAAAACTTATCTGTTCTTCTTTATTCTAAAGCACTCACATATATAACATGACATCTAGTTTGATAATATAAAAAAAATTTGACAAAAAATCCTGTATGTACTGTCAGAAACCTGACATCATAACAAAGCATTGCTTCTCATGGACTGACGCCTGCTTTTACTTTGCTGAAAACACTTCCATTGGGTGCAAAGCAATACACTTTCAATGGTGAAAATACTAAAAAAGTGTCTTAGAACGGGAATAACTATTTAAAATTATCTGCTGACGTGTGACTGTACAATGAAATTTGTGAGCACAAAACTGACGATTTACTTCCCCAAATGATAATTTTAAGTAGTTACAGTCAACTCTCGATATTCAGCCCAAACTACTGATATCTCAAAGTAAATTTTCTGGAACCAGAAAATTTACTTTGAGATATCAGTAGTTTGAGATTACAGGTGTTGAAATGTAAACAAAAAATAGGAAATATACTCCTTGATATCAGAAGATACTTTGAGATATCAGTGTTTAAGATATCGGAAGTTGACCGTATCTCCCAAATCTACTCACCCCAATGACAGAAGTCAGATGATATCACAAAGAAATTTTCAGGATCTGTAAGGTATCGTCCAAACAGCCTCCCAAAATTCTGTTCCTTATCACTCGACAGAGAACCTACTAGAACTGGTACTATAGTGAACTGGCCTCGTTTACTATAAAAGAATAGACAAATTATTTCTTTAGAAAACAATATACATGTATAAACAATACAATGATTCCACCCAAATATAGCAATGTTTATTTCAACTTTACAACAGCAAAGCAAACTCTAGTGGACAAGTTCAATTCTGAGTGCTGTATAGTGGCAAAGGGTCTGGTATGATTAGAGCCATATCTGGCTCCCATATTTACAAAATTTCACCTCTGCTGTTTCTTCTCTCTTAATGTTAAAAGAGCATTTAAAGCTTAAACCATCTACCCAGGTACTGTAATTCAAATTTTCTATACCCTTAATATTTAGCTGTACCCTACTCAGCTGATTTCAGGCATTTTTGACCATCTTTAGCTTGCAAAAGGCAGTTCATATACAGGATAGCTCACCTGCAATAGCTCTTTCTGTACTTTCGTACAGGTGAGCTAAAAGAATAAACACTTTCTGAAATTATCATAAACATCCAACCTCTGGATAAAGGGATATACCTCTCCATAACTTTGGCTATAAAAGGCAACTGCATTTCTAAACTGTGTTCATCTTCGTCTGTGTCAATGCTCATCGTCTCAAAATTTCCATTTGCATAGAGCTCCTCATTCACTGAAACATACCGGTATTTCACCATTTCATATTCCATCATTTCTTCAGATATAAGGGGTTACAGCTAAAATAAGCTTTGAGCATGATCTCACAAATACCCCTAACACTTCCGCAAATTTCATGTTACATCAGTAAAATGAACTATCAAATGAACTTGTGAAAATATCTATAAATCTCAGACCATGCCAAAAAAGGCTATCAAGTTTGGAATGAATCATTTGAAAACTTGAAAGTCCCCACCCCCACCAAAACATTCAGTTAGAAGCTGATAAATACACCAAGCAGACAACAGCTCTTCCTTTACCTTCATACAGGCAAGCTAAAAATGGTAGAAAAACATGGGGTGCACCCATACATTTAAACGTTTATGGATAATCTCTATGAGAGATCACTCTAATCTGTGAGTAGTTGTCTCCCTTTTCACACAGGGTTAGTCTTCTAATGACTCCTAATATCTAAGTCTGTAAATCTGTCTTGTGCAATTCTGCTATAAAGATGGGATCCCCCCTCCAAAATAACCCAAAATTATACTCACCTTTAGAATCCACAATTAGGTCATAAAATGGAGTTCTGTATTTCTCAGTACTGGTCAGGGCACAACCAGACAGTCTTACATGGTGGGAGGGACCAAATATGAACACACGTTTTCTGAAATTGATGGTTAAATACTCTAAATGTTAGGAAACCCACATAACAGGGATATATGAAGGTGACTCATATGCTTTCAGTATAATACCAGCCAAATAGGTCCAATGTTCTGGAGCAGATGTTTGAATTTTTTTTACCGCATATGGGCATGGCAGCCATCTTGAATTTCTGATGGCAATCATTATCACTATTTTTGTTTAAGATCACAGAGATGCTAAATTTTAAATCTGCGTTGTTTTCTGAGATGTCATTGGATTTTTTTATGAATGGTTGCATATGATCTGCATAAAAATCTTCAAATATATTATCACTAGCTTATATGGGGTGACGCCCAATATGCTTTCTGCAAAATATCAATAAAATCGGCCCAGTTGCCCTGGAGAAGAAATCCTTTGAATGTTTTTCACCATGTAGTGGTGTGACAGCCGTCTTGAATTTTGACCTTATAAGCAATTTTTTCCCCTAAAATGTGGAAGTACCATATGAAATTTGGTTCCAATCAGCCCAGTGTTTTAGAGAAGTTGTTTGAAAGTGCTGATGGGCCACAAAAGATAATAAAAGCCTGCCTATTCTATAACCTGCCCTGGAGCCAAAAGCTCTAAGAAGCTAAAATGTGTATGGAGCTAATCTCTTACTCAGAGAATGTGGCATCTCATACTGGTCAAGACTGGCTAAAAGCCTTCAGAGATATATTTGTTTGAAGTTGTGGACCACAGAGAATGCCTCTACTAAAAGCTCACCTAGCAAGCCCTTGGCTCATCTGAGCTAAAATTCCCCTTTGTAGGCTGTGCAAAACTTTTTTTTACTTTGTTATTCAGTTATTGATGTACACTGAAAACCAGAGATTGTTATGTATAATGGAACATCATTGTTCCCACGCCTTTTCTGTGGTATTTGGATTCATCTGCGGTTTTCTTACATCAAAACTTCTCAGTCTTTTACCTGTCACAATCCGTAAAAAAATCTCCACTTGTCTATCAAACCTAACTGTTGAATGAAAATGTCATTCTTTCAGGTAAATAACTAATTTTCACTTAAACCTCAAATTTGTCTCCAATTTGGAAGCTTCTGCTTAGCCCCTTGCTTCTTCTTTATGCTGGAATTTATATATTGTGGCTCTTGCAACATCAACAGTGTTTTTTCAGCATAATAATGTTTAAGCCCTTCATATAATTTCATGTCTTTCTAAACATAAAACAAATACTGAGCCTTTTATACAAAGGGCTATTTTTTCTCAATACTAAGGGATCATGGATCAAAATAAATTGTAGAAAGTTTGAAATGTTCATCATCCTTTTTCTGTAAAATCTAAGAGACTTAGTTATTATTCTAAATATTTTCTGCACTGTTTGGTGGCAGTTCATGTCTGCATGAGCTGTCTGTGTCTCTGTATGTTATTTTTTTCTCCAACGCCGCAGTTCAAAAGAGTGACTACACTTGGAAAAGCACATATGTAGTCGTCATTTTCAAGCTTTGTTGATATTCACTTTTGTGACAAATATCAAACTTTTTTCATCAAAAGATGTATCAGAAATGATAATGTTCATGAATGGCATTTGCACAGCTATCATGTGAATGTTTTTACTTAGATGATTGATTGATTGATTTGATGCTTAACGTCCACGGTAAACAGCTATGGTCATGTCAGGACGGTCAGTTAACCTAACCACACTGTTCCTGGGCAGGCTTAGACCTCCTAAGCGGTTAACCAGTACTAAGTGCACATACTTTCCCCAGTAACTGACAACTGCCCTTCTTGAATCAGCGGAAGGAGAAATGAAAGTATGTGGCCAGAGCAGGTTTCAAACCCAGGACCTCTGACTTATGAGTCAGGTGCCCTAACGATTGTGCTACGTGACCCGGCTTTTACTTAGGTGATAGTTTCAGAAAGTACTACCGTATATTGAGGTTACAGGCCACTTGAATACTAAATAGTTAGACATAGCTCTAAATAATAAGATTATCTGATGATAATTCTAGGTTATTGTCTCACACAAAACAAAACACTTGTTATGAACCAGGGGCCTGTTCATAAAACAACTTAAGTGGTTGCTATGCAGTTGCTAAGGCTAAATTTCTTTGAAGGAGATTCACTACAACTATGAAATTTGCTCTGGAGGAACAGTCTTATAAAGACTGTTCCTCCAGACCAAATTTCATAGTTGTAGGGAATCTCCTTTATAGATATTTAGCCTTAGCAACCGCATAGCAGCGACTTAAGTGGCTTTATGAATACGGCCCCAGAGCTCCAGATAGTTTGGATCTGGAGAATAGTTTTCAGATAACTGTCCTTATTTCACAATGAAAACATATGTTGTGAACCCTCATTAGAACCATCTTGGTGAGATGGTTCTAATTGGGGAGGGGGCGGGGGGAGGGGGGGGGGGGGAGGTCACAACACATGTTTTATGGAGAAATGAAACATGGAAAGTTATCTCCCTAAATTATACTTGTTACCCCTTCTTATCTGGAGTAGCTAAATCTTACATTTTTGATGGATCTATCTGTTTATAGGCATGAGCCGCACAGGCTCCACAGTAGTAGTAACCAGCATGCCTGAAAAACAGAATGGAAATAACCATAAAAAATCTAAATATAGGGACAGATAGGTCTGAGCAAACACTTAACAGTGCTAACCCAGATCCGACTGCTAAGGGACTACACTGTGTTCAATTCCATCTGCATAACTCAGGGCCTGACAAATCAAAATTTGATCTACTTGTTCAGTAAATAGATTACGCTGGAAAATACTGAAATACATTGGTTTTCCCTATTTAAGTTATACACTTTTCTGGAGAAGTAAGAAATCATTTTTACTTGATCAGCATAAATATTATTTTGTCTCTGGCAGATGGACACTAGATTTGTCAGGCCATGTGCTTTTTGGACACATTACTGCATTGTAAAACCAAACTGTTCCATTTTAGGACAATTGTCGTAATTATTTTAGGTGTCCCAATTTTCACTTTTAGTATATTTACAGTAGTTCCAGGCAAACTTAAATCGGAAGTAACTATTCTTTTCTTATGGAAATCAGAGCTTTTCCTGAAATAACTATTTGTTTTCTGATTGATTGATTGGATGCTTACTGTCCATGGTAAAGAGCTACGGTCATGTCTGGACGGCCAGTTAACCTAGCCACACTATTCCTGGGCAGGCTTAGACCTCTTAAGCGGTTAACCAGTACTAAATGCACATACTTTTGCCAGTAACTGACAAGTGACAACTGCCCTTCTTGAATCTAGAGCAGACATGAGAATATAAATAAAGAAATAAATGGTGTCACATGAAAGGTACCTTACAGGATATGAAAGCAGAAATGACTCAGCCTGCACATCTGTGCAGTCTGATCAGAATCAATCCTTTTTGGATAAACAATCTTTAAACCCTGTGGATTCTAAAAACTTACATGTGGAGACTGATACGAAGGCTGAATTAAATATTTACCATACACACATCTGGCTACAGACCCCTTGTTCTATACATCCCAATGCTGCTAGGAAACATATGGGATGCTACATGACAAAACCAACAAAGTGGCATGTGCACCCAACAAAGACTGAGTCTGATCAGAGTCTTCACTGTGCACTTTTATGGTAGGGTCTAAACTACTTCCATGCAGACAGTGCAGACTCTGAACATACTGGGTGGATGCCCAGGTTGATCTGAGTCTTTGCTGGGCACACATGCTACTTAGTTTGTTTAGTTGTGACATGGCTCAATCATAGGATTCTGACCAGCAAAGAGGAATGCAATAGCAATACAGATTTGACTGGAGCCAGGCTCTGCTTCAGACTGCTATTTGCAATGCTACTCAAATGTGATCTGTTAAGGCTTATGCCATATCAATGCCTCTGATAAGAAGGGGTAACAGGGATAATTTTTCTTATTTTTCCATAAAAACATAGGTTGTGATCCCGCATTTGAACTGTCTCATCAAGACAGTTCAAATGCGGGATCACAACATGTTTTCTCTGAGAAATAGGAAAAAATATCTCTGAATCATCCCTGTTACTTTTTCTGCTCTAGAGCTCTGATCACATAATAGACTTTGCTCTTATAATATTACAGAGTTGTCACCCATCCTTCACTTCAAAATTCCCTAATTTTTCTCTTGTGTTTTTTAATTTTCCATCCCTTTTATGGATCCAAAAGTTGGTTAACACCTTTTCTTTAACAGTGCCAAAGGTATCTTGGGTGTTACTAACCTTAAAGGGAAGAATTTGCTCCCTCTTTTCTTCAAGAGTAGTCCCCAATGATGAAGGCAGTGTTTAACGTGTCAGCATATTCACTGTCTGGATCGAGATCCGGAACATCCTTTTTACGAAACAGAACATACCACCAAAGATGGCGGATCGGTTTACAGATGCTAGGCTGATGCTTCGTTTTGTCGAATTTTCTGACCTAATATCGTACGCATCAGTCAAACAAGCAATATCAGCGAACCAAGTAATTTTTCTCATTTCTCATCTGTTGTGACCCCTCATTAGAACTGTCTCGGTGAGACGGTTCTAAACATATGTTGTGACCCCTCATTAGAACCATCTCGGTGAGATGATTCTAATGAGGATCACAACATATGTTTTTATGCAGAAATATGGAAAATTATCCCTAAAGCATCCTTGTTACCCCTTCTTATCAGGAGCTCTGGTAAACAATGTACTTACGGGGCAATAAGAGCTCTGACAGGTCCATCAATGCGTTGAACTTTGGACAACCAGTTTGACAGCTGACTATCTAACTCATCCACTGAAAAAAAAAAAAAAAAAAAAAACTAGAAAATTGTGTCTGTAAGACACTAATGATGCCCCCGTGCAGCGCCTGTCACATGACATGTATATCCATAAAACACCTACAAAGAATCCACTGAAAACATACCCTACCATGTAAAAAATTGCCCAAAATAACTTAGTTCAAAAGGCTGTGATTCTGTCAAAATTAGTTCTAGATCTATCAAAATGCCTCATGCATATCTTCGAATATGTCCACAATTTGTAGACAAGGTTTAGAAAAGATCCATTGAAAACTGGAGCAAATTGATACATAAACACAATACTCTACAATGCAAAAATTTTCCCTGGAATGACTAAGTTCAAAAGGCCATAATTCTGTCAAAATTATTTCAAAGTCCAACAAAAACCCACATGCACATCTCCAATACATTCACAGCATGTATGCAAGGTTTGAAAAAGATCCATTGAAAACTGTGAGAGGAGATGATTACACAAACTCTATACCCTACAATGCAAAGATTTGCCTAAAATGACTAAGTTCAAAAGGCCGTAATTCTGTCAAAATTAATTCTAGGCTCATCAAAATTCCACATGCACATCTTCAATATGTTCAAAACATGTATGCAAGGTTTGAAAAAGATCCATTTAAAACTGTGAGAGAAGTTGATTACACAAACTCTATACCCTACAATGCAAAGATTTGCCTAAAATGACTAAGTTCAAAAGGCCGTAATTCTGTCAAAATTAATTCTAGGTCCAACAAAAACCCACATGCACATCTTCAATATGTCCAAAACATGTATGCAAGGTTTGAAAAAGATCCATTGAAAACTGTGAGAGAAGTTGATTACACAAACTCTATACCCTACAATAAAAAAATTGCCTAAAATGACTAAGTTCAAAAGGCCGTAATTCTGTCAAAATTAATTTTAGCTCCATCAAAAATCCACATGCACATCTTCAATATGTCCCAAACATGTATGCATGGTTTGAAAAAGATCCATTGAAAACTGTGGGAGGAGTTGATTACACAAACTCTATACTATAAAGCGTGACGAACAGACAGACGGACGGACAGACGGACAGACAGACAGGGGCAAATCTTAATGCCCCCTGACTATCGTCACGGGGGCATAAAAAAGTGTCATCACTAACCTGTGCCGTAAAAATCCTTAATCTTGGGGCCTACGTGTCTGGGAAAATGGCAAGGACTCAAGATTGTTCCTCAAGAAGACTGATCAGGGTCTGCACTGTTTGTCATTCCACAAGAATAAAGACTAAGGAATTTTGTTTAGGGGTCCAGACTGTGAAAAACTGGAATTTTACATTAAGGAAATCGGCAACTTCTCTAAAATCTCTAAAAATTCAGACAATGACAACCAGCCCCATACTGTAAGACAAGTTGCCCCATATTATAAGACAACACTCCCCCTGTTTTAAAATCAACATGTCCCATATACATACATGTATACTATTTGATAAAATGATAAAGATTTCACGTAGCCTAGTGACCAAAGGTGTAGAGGGTAGGGGTGTAACGATACATCGATATATCGATGCATCGTGATAGTGTCTGCCTTGATAGTGCTATTGTGATAGTGTTTTCAACTATCGATAACTATCGCCTATAGTGCTTTCAACTATCGATAGGTTTGATAGTTTTTGTTCATGTACATTTTCACCCTGTGGATTGGATTTTGACATTTGTCTTCCTAACAAATGTCATTTAGGAACCTGAAAGGTGTTTGCTTTGCATCAAAAAACTTTTGTTAAGATGGTGGTAAAGCTTACACTCATAGTGGACAGCACTGGTATGTAATTTAGAGATGATATTGTTTATTAAAGAAAAAAGTATATAAGTATTTGATGAATAAAGTATCTGACAATAAAACAGTAATCAACAATATCGTTTTCTTCAGCAATCTGTGTTAATATCAATGATAATACATCTTTCTAATCATCTTTTGCTGCAGCAAAGTTACCTTTTCACTTTTGTTTTCGGTATGTGTGAAAACTTCCCACAGAGAATAATTGATTGATTGATTTGTTGCTTAACGTCCACGGTGAACAGCTATGGTCATGTCGCGACGGTCAGTTAACCTAACCACACTATTCCTGGGCAGGCTTAGACATCCTAAGCGGTTAACCAGTACTAAGTGCACATACTTTCGCCAGTAACTGACAACTGCCCTTCTTGAATCAGCGGAAGAAGAAACGAAAGTATGTGGCCAGACCGGGTATCGAACCTAGGACCTCTGACTTTTGAGTCAGGTGCCCTACCGATTGCGCTACGCAGCCCGGCCCACAGAGAATAAAAGTCCTTGAAAATATAAATGTTCTATGGGGCTACTTTTTCAATCTTAGATTATTTTAGGGTGAATCTGAAAAAATATGTTGCAGGGCCTTTCAGCGTTTATGCAACGGGAAACTGAGAAGAATAACTTTTCCCAACGATTGACAGCTTTCCTGAAGCCGTCAACTTACTGTAACAGCCCACACAATGTTATTGTCCAAATGACTCCAATTGCTGATGTCCTTGGGAAGAAGCATGGTGGCTCAGTGGCTGGTGCACTTGACTTTGAAGCCAGAGATCTTGGGTTGATCCCCGCCAGGGGGCGAAGTCTCTCTATCTCCGAATGCATCTGTCTAGCATCATTTGTAGGGATGATGTTAAAAAGTGTGCCGTGATCGGGATCGGGACGTTAACTGGAGGCCCCCTGTGCAGGGAGAGTCATCCCCTGTGCAGGTTAAAGATCCCTACTATAGCTACATGGCTATATGTAGGCTTTCATCCTGCAACACCGGAGTGTACACAAGTACACCGTCTGTGTCCTCCTCGGAGGTTAAGATGTATTGGAAGATAGATCTATAGATGAATGAATTTTTGTACATTTTCTGTTGGTGGTGGATTGATTGGGGTGAGTTGTCTTGGTCAGGTGAGTTGTCTCGAGCAATTGAAATAGCTGGGGTGAATTTTTCTTCTTCTTCCAAGTAAAGAGCTGGGATCTTCGAAAAGAAGGTAATTAACTCTGCGGGGCAAGGATTGATGATGGCAATCAGTAAGCCCCCAAAGACTATATACAGATTAAAAGCTCTGGTTAAAACTATTTACATTGTTCAGCACTATTGTTGTGGAGCAGATCACATCCAGGAGTTATCTGATTTCCTCCAGGGATGCTGCAGACACTACCTCCGCTTGAAGATTGTTCCAATCTCACACTGTTCTTGGGAAGAGGGAGTTGGAATAAGTAGTATCCGAGATTCTCTCCTGGAAGAATTTGGCTGGTCCTCTGGTCCCGCTAGCCCTGACTCATAGGGACCTGTCATTGGGTATGTCCACAAGGTTATGCTGAATTCTGTACAGCATGCTGAGTCATTCATGCCTGCGTCTGACTTCAAGTGGCTCCCAGTTTAGGTCAATAAGCATCTTGGTGACACACCCGGGAGTTCTGGATGTGCAGTCGTTACAGACATTGGGAGCCGCTAGTCTCTGAACCTGCTCCAAGTCGTCTTGGGCAAATGAAAAAAGCCTGAGGCAAGCTGTATTGGTGCGCGTTTTTACCAGGGCGGGTTGTCTTTGGTCAGAGTTGTCCTGATTCCTCCTAGCAGTGAGGTAATATAAACCATATTATGGAAAAAAACATATTTAAAAAACAGGAAGTCTGTGACTGATTCACTTTAAAGCAACTGGATAATGAGCTTATTATTCATCAGTCATGATTTTCATTTTTTTTTTTTTTTTTTTTTTTTTGTGGAGAAAATTTGTCAAGGTTTTCTTAGATTTTCCTTACCATCATCAGAATACCAGCTACCGCAGTGTGACGCTCTTCTTATTCCTGCCGTATCCCGTCTGGTTTTAAACATTATAGCCCCAATTTTGTTGTAAAATTGTTAATAAATATGTTTTTGTTCCAGTTTCAGTTTTTTCACTCTTTGTACAAAACCGGAAGCTGCTGATTATCTGCCAGTACCGGGTTTTACCGTCGGGATATGAAAGATAGCTGAAGACGGCCTAATTCTGCTTGTCAGACTACCGATTCCGGGACAACTCGGCCCATAACAAACTCGGCCCATAGCAATCTCGGCCCATTACAATCTCGGCCCATAGCAAACTCGGCCCATAGGTGTAGAACGGTATTGTTTTGCAGCGTTCACAAAGGACTTTATCATTTGAACAGGAATGTCTGCCAATAATTAGATATAAATGACATGTATGATAATTACTAGGTATAGAAACAGCGTTGAACTAGATTTAGCCATCCAAATCTACTGGGCAAATAAGAAAGTCGGCCCATAACAAACTCGGCCCATATGTATAATGTCTTACCAATTATCCAATACACTTACTTAACAATAACTAGAATATCTAGATATTGTTAAGTTAGTAGAATATCTAGATAGAAGATAAAATTCAAACAAGATTCATTTAATTTTTCCATCTATTTACTGTTGACTGCATTTAGATTACCTTTTATCCTTTCTCCAAGGTCTAATACCAGGGACATGTGTAAGAAACGACCCTATGCGAACAAATAATTGTTCTTTAAATACAGGCCAACAATTTTGTTTCTGAGAAGACTATCAAAGTTTTGTTCTCTTCCGTTTGAAATTGTGCGTATATGTTAATGCTTTCCCAATAGGGATGGCGGATCTAGCATAGACATTTGACTTGACCCTCATCCCGTCCCCATCCCCCCCCACCCGCCAACTTTTGAATTAGTTCTCTGCCAACAGTATCAAAGTATCAGCCTCCAGGAGTCTCTGTGAATATTTATGCGCACATTTTCTACGATACTTTTTATCAATGATATGTAACTCCAAGTTTGGTATGGGACCAGTTTGTATACATGAGCGACTTTTTACCATCATATTTTTTGGATTACTCTGTGACTCAAAGAATGCATATTTGAGTTTGTATGAAAATCATGTTTCAAAATAAAAGTGATAAAATAAATTAGTGAGAAACGCCGTTTTCTATCTATCTCTGGATTCAAGCAAGGCGCAAAATGTATTTATGTAGTTTGTGTAGGCCGACTTTGTTATGGGCCGAGTTTGCAATGGGCCGAGTTTGCTATGGGCCGAGATGTCCAGTTACCAGACTACCTAAGCACAGGTTGCGGGCCATTACTAAAACCTTGTACCGCACCGCACCGTACCGCACCGCACCGGCTAAAACCTTGTACCGCACTTACGGAATTTCCGTACAGTGTCGAGTAAATTCCGAACTTTACCGCACTCACGTTATATGCTATCATTACGTACAGATTTGTTTCTGTTTTCTTTGTGAGAATGAATAATGAATCTATTAATAAATATTTACTTTATGTCGAATTTATGTCAAAGAAAATACTTCTCCATCTCAATATATGTACATATAATCACTTTTTTTTCTATTTTTTGCAAGCAAACTCTCAATTTTATCACTCTAAATATCTTCTTTGCATGCATAATAATACAGCAAATTTACATTATACTTTCAAGTTATTATCTCCAAAGAATTTATACATTTGTTTCTCTTGTGCTGCAACACAGACATACTTTTAAGAGTTACTTCCAATGCCTGTAGAAAAAAAAAAATCAGGTAGATAGAGACGTGTATGCAATTTGTTTAAATCTAGGAAATTATACAGATAAAAATACCTTTAAACAAAACAATATATATTAAAATTATATCTCACTCTATTTTTTATAAGTTAAATGGTTAAACCAAAACCAACCCAACCTAAACGCCAGGGACTACCATGATAGTAATACTAAGAATTTATTGAAATGGATAAAACCGATACTAAAATCCCCTTTGAGGTTGGGTATTAAACTAAGGTTTCAGCATAATATAAATACGTAAAAATATAGTTCCAATTCGTTAATATGTCTAATAAAAAGAACTTATCGACAGAATCAGCATATACTTTGCCTATGGTAGAGTTCGTAAAATTCGGTAGGGTTCGGAAATCTCCGTAAGTGCGGTACAAGGTTTTAGCCGGTGCGGAACGGTGCGGTGCGGTACAAGGTTTTAGTAATAGCCCAGGTTGCGCAGCCTAAAGCCGGACAACCTGTTATATGTAACCTATATTTTCTAAATAGAACCTATCATTGGTGCCCAGTAGAGACAAGATCCCAACTCGAGGTTTTTCCTTCAAGTGGGAAACGAGGCTCTCCCAAGCGGTCCGTGGAAACACCCCAAACCACCCCACACCACCCCAAACCACTTTCATACCACCCCAAACCAGCCTCCCTGGATACAAACTAGAACCCCACCCCCTCCCCCACCAAGACACCAACATTTTAGGTCAATTTGCGAGTATTAGTTCTTTCCTCCGCTCCACCCCCTTCATTCTTTAATTAACGTGCCACTGCGCAAGGGGTGGGGTTCTAGTTTGTATCCAGGGCGGCTGTAAATGGTCGCTCCCTCCTCCCCCACCACCCGCCCACCCTGCGTGACATACATAAACGTACAAAATAATTTACTGTATTATACTGAGATTATTAATTTTAGTTAATATTTAAACCCGAAGTTATCAAAAGAGATACATACATATCATGGGTAAACACTTATTAAAGTGTTCTTTTTATTTTGAATCTATATACATACTGTTTGGGATGGGTGGAAGCGGTGTTGGTGTATGCATGGAGGGGACAGTGGGGTGATGTGAATCGGGGGAGGCTGGTTTGGGGTGGTTTGGTAGAGGTTTGGGGTGGTTTGGGGTGTTTCCACGGACCCCTCCCAAATGCAGTGGCGGGTGGCAGGGTGTGTAGCCGGTGGGCAGGGAGGCAAGTCCGGCGTTGGTAGCGTGTTGTACACTCTTCGCTGGCAGACGTTGCAGGATGGGAGGAGAGACGCTCGACTTCTATTTATCTATCTAGTTGTACTGCAACACCCCCTCGCTAGGATTATGTGCAGGATGATTGCGCGCCGTGAAGAAAAAAGTGAGATGAATAGATGAGACTAATAGGTGCAAAAGTAAGGTGAAGAAAGATGAAAGGGTTAAAACTCTTAACAGAAGTGAGATAATAAAATCAGATTAAAAACAGGTCTGTTGTATTTATGGCATCTGGTGGTCAAGTCAAGAGATCTGACTGCCACACTGAACTGAGTCAGTGTAGGCAGCAAAACAACATCAGCTTGTAGTCGATTCCATTGCAGAACAGCCAGGGGGGAAGAACGAATATCTATAGAAATTTGCTTGAGTGTGAATTTGCAGTAATGCCGAGGAGATGGCTGTTACGTGTCATTCTTTTAGGATGTGTAAAACACGAGGGGTGAGGTACAGCAACTATATTGTGCAAAATTTTGTAAAAGATGCAAAGGCTAGCGTCTGCTCTCCTCTGCTCCAGAGACCTCCAACCAAGGCTAGACTGCATGGCAGTAACACTGTCTTAGGGTGAATGATTATTCAAAGTCCAGCGGATAACTCTATGCTGTATCATTTCGATTTTGTGAATATTTGATTGTGTATATCAGGGGCGTAGCTAGGGCCACTTACACAGTACGCACAATCATGTTTTATACTCTTTGAGGGCAGTAATAGAGGTCTGTTGGCAGTTTTATTTAAATAATGCCCAATTAACAACATTTCAGCATGAAAATACGCATGTGTGTGTTGAAATTTTGTCAATTTGACAAAATTTCAATACGCACCTGCGTATTTGCGTAATGGTAGCTACGCCCTTGTATATGGACTCCACACTGTAGAGGCATATTCTAGCTGAGGGCGCACTATGGTTTTGCATGCCGCCTCGCGGACACCGGGATGTTTTTTTTAAAAGTTACGTTTGATAAAGCTGAGTGATTTATTGGCATTTGAACAAGATCTATTAATGTGACTGTTGAAGTTATGACTGGTGGACAAGTCGACACCAAGATACCTGGCAGAAAAACACTTTCCAAAACCTGGTTATGCATTATGTATGGGGTCCTTGTGGGAGTTCTTGCCCTTGTTATGTGCAAAACTTGGCACTTACTAGAATTGAGCTCTATGGCCCACTGATCTTCCCATTGCTGGAGTTTATCGAGGTCCTTCTGGAGGAAAGCGGTGTCTTCAGGATGTTTTATAGTCAGGTATACCACAGTGTCGTCTGCAAACAGGCGTACTTTGGACTGCACATTATCGGGCAGGTCATTAACATATAATAAAAATAGGATTGGGCCTAAGACAGACCCCTGCGGTACGCCTGATGAGACTGGAACCTCGTCTGAACGCTCACCTTCCAAGACGACTCTCTGGCTCCTATCAACAAGGAAGGACTGGATTAACCCCATGTATTTGCACTTTATGGAGTAACTTCAGATGATTCACCTAGTCAAACGCCTTACTAAAATCAAGCAAAATAAGATCTGACTGTTTTCCCTGTCAGGGATCTAGTAAGGTCTTTAACAAGCTGAATCAACTGAGTTTCACAGGATCTGCGCTCTTGAAAGCCGTGTTGCAAGTCGTACAGGATGTTGTGGTTAAGTTGGAAGCAATAATATGCTCCATTGATTTGCATAAAATGCAGGTCAGAGAGATAGTTGGCCGGATTACCTTTATCTCCTTTCTTTAAGAGTGAAGTGACTAGTGCCTGCTTCCAGTCAAGTGGCACAGTACCAGTTTTTACGGATAATTGGAAGATAGCTGCAACGATAGGAGCTATTTCATCTGCCAATTCCTTAAGAACTACAGGCTTTATGGCATCCGGGCCAGCTGCCTTAGAAGGGTTTAAACCTGTCAAGAGTTTGAGGACACCACTGACTAGAATATCAATATCTGGCATTGCTGTTACTTTGCACTGAAAGGCTGTAGGTATGAACAAGTTCAGACCAGACTGCACACCACTAAGCAGGGCACCCCGAGACAGCTTGACAAGATCCAGTGCAGATCTGGAGGAAAACACTGATTTAAATCGCCGATTAAGTGAGTTGGCCACTACACACATTGAGCATTACTGTGTAGGCCAGTACGTACCCACACCATGCAAAAGGGTAATCTTGGCCATTGTTGTCAGTCTGCAGGAAGATTCTCCCTACGGTGTAGATGACCTGATTAACTTTTGAAAAAAAATCGTAAATTTTTGATCGAGTTATGCCCCTTTTTCGACTTAGTGCATTGAAGCATATGGTACACAGGTACCTTTACATTCAGTCAAGAACCGTAGGAGGTAGGAACTTGAAACTTTATACACACGATCAGTATGAAAAATAAGCGAACACATGTTTTTTTTTTCTTTTTTTCCGTGGGTCACATAAAAAAAGCAGAACTCTGCGCATTACTCGATACAGAAACGCCTGACATTGTTGTTGGTACTGAGTCCTGTTTAACACCGGACATTGCAAACAGTGAATTTTTCTCTAAAGAACTGGGTTATAACACTTTCAGAGAAGACCGCACTACTAGGACTGGCGGAGGGGTATTAATTTTGGTAAGAGGTGGGAATCTTAGTATCCGAACAGAAACAATTTAAAACAGATTGCGAGACAGTCCGGGTGAGGGTCGATATCGTAGGTTCGAAACCTCTTTTTATTGCCTCGTACTATAGGCCTAGAGAAAATGACGACTATAGCCTGACAGAGCTTAGGAAGTCCATAGCAATGGTAAGTCAGGAAAACGGCAGTATCTGGGTTTTTGGGCGATATGAACTTTCCCAAACTGTATTGGGATGAGGACGACGTCCCCACTATCAGGCCTGGATGTAGTTGTCCCCGCCTGTATGAGGACTTCATAGAGATCCTTAATAACTTTAGCCTGTCTCAGGTGGTCAGAGAAGCCACAAGGAGTGATAATATCCTGGATCTTTTCCTAACTTCAAACAGTACTCTTGTCAATTGAGTTGAAATACTCCCAGGCATTTTTTATCATGACATTGTCAAGTCTGACGTCGATGTTAAACCTAAAGTGAGCAAGCAAAATCCAAGAAAAACACACCTTTACAGGAAAGCAGACTGGGAGCCATTTCGTACCTTTACGACCTCTTTCAGGTCAACATTCTTACCACACCTGGAAAACAAAACCATTGACCAAGCCTGGACTGTATTGAAAATATCATACATGTAAGCATAAATAAATTTATCCCATCTAAACTTATCCGGTCAAACAAGCATCTTCCGTGGATTACTAGAATAGACAGGGGACAAGTTGCTATCAGAAAAAAAAATCAAAGTACTGAAAGTACTGAAAGGCGGGCAGACATATAATGGGTGATGACAGAGGCACACCATTCCATCAGGTAGCTTTTCGGGATGAAATTTAGATAAAATCCTGGAAAACAGTAGGGCTTTGTCAAATATTAGGTTATTTTATTGAATACCAGAAATCACAATTGTTAAGCAAAGAAAAAAGGTTCTATACACAGCAGTACAGCAATAGTTATGAAGTGCTTTGTTGGCATTTAGTGCAAAAATTTAAGTTGTCTTGACTGCATGTTCGCGGTTTTCTACACTTGTTTAAAATTAATCAGGAAATGCCATTAGGCAAGCTTTTTACAGCATATAGCGTAACGGAATACTCCTGGTGGACCACGAAAGACTCTTCACTGACTCCTAACGATAAAGGAGCGACCGTAGTCTGTCTAAACTGGTTAAATGCTGACTGTAGTCACTCTGCAAAAAGACTTAGTATCCATTGTATCCATCTGCAAAAGATCACTTTTAATTGCAGTCACCAGTAAGATATAAAATGATGACTGCTCTCTTTTTCTTGTTCAGTTAGATTAGTCAGACAAGACGAAAGTCATAACAACACTGCCTAATGGCCACAACCTAGTAACCTCATCCTTAATGACACGCCAGTACAATCAGTCGGCTTCAACTATGCTTTGCATAGCACAGCACGTCTTTGCTTTTGATTCTTTTTTAAAGAAGCCAGCTTGTATTCACCCATCAGCGAATAATTTACGTAATGTATTTATACGCGTTGATTGCTGGGATAAGAATTGATTTTTAAAAGTCTTAAAACTGAAGCTTTTTTATTTTCAATTTGAATAACTCAACATAGATTATGACGAATCATTCTGCCTTGTTCAATGGGCTGGATTTTCGAAACTATACAGAAATGTCAGAACTATTTTCTCTGTTTCAAATTGTAGAGCGCGTAGCGTAGGCTTACAAAAATAGAGATATGTTAAGACCTCCGCAAAACCGTTTTGACAACCGTAGCTATAGACGGGCTTACAGCCCGCCTAAAAACGTGTTTAAAGACACATTTTTGATTGCATAATACCCTAAAGACTGTTTATTGAACATGCTGCTCAGAGATAAGACCTTCTGGAAGACTTGTGACTGAAAGTAAAAAGTATGCAAAGACGTGAAGTACAGGTAGGGGGCAGATAAAGGGAAATCATCTGTCAAAGAAAAACAGAAAATATGGTTATAAACAAATTTAATTGCATCAGATTGTGTTGTTGAAGACCCACATTGAACTGTGTAAAAAACAGAAGACGCTGATCAGCCTGTGCAGTCTTATCAGAGTCTTCTCTGTTTGCATGCACAGTTTGAGATTCCTGGAAATGTAAAAAGCAAAACTGATAATACAGATATCTCTACACATATGTGACGGCTGATTTGAATATCTACTGCTCAGAAAATGAAAACCCGGATCAGTCTACACAGATATAAAGGCCGATTTGAATATTTACTGTTCACATGAACGATCCGTGATTCCTTGAAATTTAAAACGCAGAAATAAAGACTCTGGTCAGTCGACAAAACTGTCACAACTGATTTGAACATTAATTGTTCTCATAAAAGTTTTGTCACCTGTGAGTATTCATATCGGCCTGCACAGCTAAACAGCGAAAAAGACCCTGATAAATATATGCATATGTATTTTGAATATTTACTGTTCACATGCAAATCAGCCTGCATGGCTAAAAAGCAAAAGTGAAGACCGTGATCAGCCTACACATATGTTACAACTGATTTTAATAAATAAACTGGTCAAACTGAAAATGTGTCATCAAAGAGTATTTGAAACAGGATGCTCATCTGCACTGACTGTATAGTCTTCATTATTGCTTTTCACAGAAATGCAGTTTACTGTTTTAAAATGCCAGAAACTTTATAATGTTAAACTTCTAGACAATTAAAACATCTTTTTGTTTGCATTTACGTTAACTAAACTAAAAACATGGATGTAAATCAAATAAATATGTTCGTCAACTAGTTTATATCAGATCAGAAAAATATAATTTATCTTTAAAATACAGGTTTCGTTTATTATGAATTAATAACTTATTTTCATCTTATCTACTTAATTTTTCTCAAAGTAGAAGCATAACTAGGATAATAGCAGTTTCCCCTTATAAGCCCCCACCTCCCTCGTATGGTTTTATCGCTGGCTTAATCCCCTCATAAACACCTAGATAAGACAAGCCTTTGATGTGAGCTATGGCCCTAACTAGTGTTTATCGGAAGCAATCATTTTGTGGTACCACTCTCAAATAGGAGAAAAAATGTGTCTTTAACCCCACCAAAGAGAATGATGAGAAAGGCCTGACTTTTCGGCGCACCCGGATAACCGGTAAAAGTATTTATTAAGGATAAACGTTTAAGTTAAAAGTTAAAGTTTCCTACACCTGTGAATAATCCACCACCAATGAATGTAAATATACAAATCCACAACACTAAAATGTAACTATATAGTCCTAAACCGATTCCTCCTAAAATAAGAAATAAGTACAATGTAATGTAGTAGCCCCCCGCCAAAGACTTGCCTGAGATCAGTTGTCGAGTCTACTGAACCTTAGGGAGACCCTGAATGGCCTTTAATAGGGTTTGTGAGATACCCAGTGTCCTTCTTGGCACTCCTTGTTGCAGTACTTAATAAATCTGCAGCCTGTACAGCGTCTCAGGTCAACTTTATTTCCTAAGGATCCCCGGATAACCGTCTGAAATGGATGACACGTTTTGAGTGCCAAAAAATTTCTTGGTGAAAAACAATGGACAAGCCGGATTAACCGCTTCCCAGTGTGATTCCCCAAACTCTTCTGGATTGAATCAACGTTCTAGACAGGGAAGACCCAACAGTTTCTTAGAAATTAACCAAAAATTCGAAGTGATTCTCACTCGTGATCAGGACGTTTGCCGCCAAAAATGTCACGCCTTTGAAGGACGGGCAGTCTGCTAGGAAATCATCAGGACAAATATACCGATTATTTGTCACTGAAAAGACCAAAGCGGAAACATAAATCCCCATCAACTGTTGCAAGTGATCGTGCACGCAGACAGAGGTTTTGGAATTAGAAAAATTCTGCCAAAACTTTTATTCTGAACGCCCGGCGACAGCCAGAGGATACCATTCTTGAAAAGGAAAACTCGATTCATACAGATTTGGATTTTTCTGGTGCCTGTAAACACATTTCCAGTCAAATGGGTCCTGATTTGGATATATCCGATCAAAGTGACAGAGCATTTCAGCTGATTACCTGCCGTACAGGCAGAAGAAAGATGTCATTCTTTCCACGAACAGTCAGGGACTGGAATGCACTCCCTGCTAATATAGCCAGCCTGGAGACACTGGAGGCCTTTAAGGCCAAGGTGTTAGCCCTGGAGTACTGAGCCAGCAGAAATGATATAAGCTGTTTTTAAACGATAAATATCAATGTTTTGAAACTTTTGGCTTGAAAAGAAATCACAAAAAAAAACCTTTGACAAAAATAAACACCTGGGCCCAGTTGTTCAAAACTAACGACGACGTTAGTTAACTAGACGTTAAAATTTCAAACGTTTATAACTCAATTATGCCAATATTTTTTATTGAAAAAATGTGAGAAAAGCTTCTCACAATTTTTCAACAAAAATATCAGTGTATTTGGTTATAAAGTTGTAAAACACTTAACGAGTTGACCGCTTAACGAGCTCGTTAAGCTAACGATGCTATGAACAACTGGGCCCTGGTCAGGAGGAATTGTTACTTAGCGTCATGCTAACACCCTAAGTAGCATAATTTCAGATATAAACTTATTCATACCAAATTTAGTGCGACAGACGTGCGTTTCTGTATTTAAGTTCTTCAGTGTCGCTAAACCCCAAAAGTTTGAAAGAAAAGATATGATGGCAGGCCTCGGCAGGCAACGAGCATCCCTCTCCGAGCCACACTTACTGTAGCATTCCGCGGGACACATTAGGGAGCGGTAATTATTTGTCAGCTGGGGGGGGGGGGTGGGGGGAGGGGGATGGAGGAATTTTCAAGAGACCACTAATTTTTTCATGACCCACCCACCGACTTGGGTTTTCTTCATCCGATCCCCCCACCAACACGAAAAATTAAATTTGCCCCCCCCCCCTCTCTCACACACACACACACACTCAAGCAAAAAACAAAAAACAAAAAAAAAAACATTCAACAGAAACATATATTCTCACTCCCCACCCCACTTACACACACAAACACACACCACACACACACATCAATGGAAAAAAAGAACCTGCAGGCGAAAATAGCTAATACATGGTATCATTACTTAATGTATCATTATGTATGGCTAATTATATTCAATGTATGTATCCCTACAATTTTTCAAAGAAAATTCTCTGTGGTGGAGTTAGTGGCAAAGTGATAATGCACTGGACTCATGATCAAAGGATCCTAAGATTGAATCCCACCTGTCATTGTGACCTGTCGCATATCATGCAGCAATGTGTGCGCATGCATGTGTGTTTGTGTTTATTTGAAGTTTTGTTATAGCAGCTATAATGCAGAAGGTACATGGGAGTTTATATAAAGAAAGGGGGTCTGGGGGGCTTTGCTCCCCCCCAGAAGCCAAACGATATTGGAAACTCAAACGTATGTGAGAGCGTATGTGAGAGCATATCATTTCCCCCAGCATCAGTCCACGAAAAATTCTGACCCCCCAACACAGCAGGGTTTCAAATTGTGACCCCACCCCCCCCCTAAATTCCTCCGACCCCCCCCAGCTGATAAATAATGACCGTTCCCTTAGCTATCAGTTAAGAGACGCCTATGTATTAACCCGCGAGCGCAGGCGCCTCCCACTGAGCGAGCAACCTCAACCCCTGTGTCGCGAGAAAGGCGACAGACAAGGTCATCGGGAGAGAGATGTTGAAAGCGGCTTGAAATTGGCAGAAGCAGAAGCACTTGAACGGTAGACCCGAGGGTTGGGATCCCTTTCCCCACTGGACACCAATGATTGATTTTCCCACCAACTGATATGAAACAGATTATTTGACTGACTGATTGCTTCTACTGCAAAACGAGCTATTCCGACGTCATTCAATGAGTGGTTCAGAGAGTGACGTCATAAATCTAACATGATCACCTCAGACAGGAAATCTAAATAAGCCAAAGAACGTAAAGCTAGAAAAAAAGTTTCTTAAGACAATTATAATGGACGTTTAGAAGGAAAGAAGGGTGGGAGGGAGAGATGGGTGGATAGATAGATAGATAGATAGATAGATAGATAGATAGATAGATGGGCGTACAGACGGAGGGATGGATAGATGAGTGGATGGATGGCTATGGTTGAATGGGTGGACGGACACACGGGCGAACAGACGGCTTAACAGGCAGACAGCCAGACACAGACAGATAGATAGATATCTAGCACCTCTCATGGGTGGATGGATGGATAAACGAAGAGACGGACAGACGGACAGACGAAGAGAAGCAGGAAGGGTATGTCAGATAGATAGATAGATAGATAGATAGATAGATAGATAGATAAACTCGACCGTGGCACCTCTCATGGATGGGTGGATGGACGGACAGAAGCAGAAAGGGACAGATAGATAGATAGATAGATAGATAGATAGATAGATAAATAGATAGATAGATAGATAGGTAGATAGATAGATAGATAGATAGATAGATAGATAGATAGATAGATAGATAGATAGATAGTGCCATAATTGGCTTTAGGCTGAGACAAGGAAATATCAGGCTTGTTTTCAGATTATTAAGTCTTTCGCGAGGCTTGCCGAACAAAAGACTAAATAATCTGAAAACGAGCCTGAGATTTCTTTTTCGAGGCCACAACCCCATAATTGATTATTTTTCTCACCCATTATATTTTATAGAACAGACTATTTATTGAATACCTTAACGTCTTGTTGAAGCCATATTCCTGTAATCTATAATCTAATTTTCTATTAATAGTTTTGACATATATGTCAATTTCACCTTGTGCATGCATTTTTCAGGACTGGCAGCTAATCCGAAATCTGCAGTGACACCTCATGCACACCATTGGCTATCAATTTCATTTTTACATGCAATTTACGTGACAGGTAGCAGCAAGTTGATTTTCTGATTTTAAGTATGTAATTAATTGGGTTGTACTATATGACCTATATGGCAATAATTGGCGTTTTGAGATAGCAGGCCGAGATAGAAAAATCTCAGACACCTCTGGAAAAGGGATATTCTTGTCCAATGGGTGAGATAGATAGATAGATAGATAGATAGATAGATAGATAGATAGATAGATAGATAGATAGATAGATAGATAGATAGATAGATAGATAGATAGATAGATAGATAGATAGATAGATAGATAGATAGATAGATAGATAGATAGATAGATAGATAGATAGATAGATAGATAGATAGATAGATAGATAGATAGATAGATAGATAGATAGATAGATAGATAGATAGATAGATAGATAGATAGATAGATAGATAGATAGATAGATAGATAGATAGATAGATAGATAGATAGATAGATAGATAGATAGATAGATAGATAGATAGATAGATAGATAGATAGATAGATAGATAGATAGATAGATAGATAGATAGATAGATAGATAGATAGATAGATAGATAGATAGATAGATAGATAGATAGATAGATAGATAGATAGATAGATAGATAGATAGATAGATAGATAGATAGATAGTCGGTGGCAGGCAGGGAAGCAGATGAGTGGGTGACGCAGGTGATGGATGGGCATTTGGACAGATGGATAGACAGACAGACGTGGACAGGTATTCTATATTAGGCCATGAGCCAGATATATCTTAGAAGTATTTTGCAGCATGTTAGCCCTCTGGCGAGTGAGGCGTTAAGCT